>CM046445.1:83649009-84206509 GCA_025506515.1 Flaveria trinervia | reverse complement strand
CAAATGGCTATATCTTGATAAATGTTACTAAAGATATTTTAACCTTATCGTCGCTTGTGAGATAAACATTTAACTTACGAATCAGAGTGCAAAGTAATTATGCAAGTTTAATTCAAACTATACTTGATATACTAGAAGGGTCTGGCGCAATGCGGCGGGGTGTTATTTTACGTCCGGCGCGTGCATTTAATATTTTGTTATTCTTGTAGTAGTTTTACTAAATTATATTACGTTTTTCTAAGTTAAAATTTAAAACACCAAATAAATGGAATTTGCATTACTACATGTACATATATGCACTTATCATACATCACAAAATACAAATCTGTTTAGCAAAAAGTTTACACCAAAACATTTTAAAAAAAACACATGTTAAGTTGTAGTCTCAAAATATTTTTAAATGTGATAGATTAAAAGATATAATTGAAATATAAAAACATATTAAGTTTTTGGTTTATGGGTAGATAAAATAAAATTTTATACAAGTGTTAGTAAGTGTAAAGTTATTATGTAACTAATTATAAGAGGTAATATGTAAATAATGTTATAAATACTATTTTACTCTCAACAGTAATTGTATCCTATGCATTGAATATAGTAAGTGTTCTTAATTTTATGATATTTTAAAATACTCTTCTCATAAGCTTTATATATAGTATAGATATGTCCCCATACTTGTTGAGGACAACATGACATGTCTGTCTTGCTTTTGCATTTTGCTAAGGTACGTTTCTTGGTCTTTTTTTATTGTAGTATAAATCATGTTTTCCGTTACTTTGGAGTACGGATGTTGGTAATTTTATTGTTATATTAAGTCGTTGCTTTCGTTAATATGACTAGTTAGGCCTTCGGGCATATATTAGTCGTCTAGCAGTATTTATCTAGTTCTACTCTGACTTGATTGGCTTATTAGTTTTACTTATTGAGACTTGTAGCATGCAATAGATATTTTACAATTTGTGTTCATTATTGCATGTTCCCGTAGATAATAAGGAATTTATTGATACGTTATATGTTGGTCATTATACTACCCCTTGATTTAACACTCTGTTACCCGAGCTTGTCCGACATCTCTGACGGTGTTTATAAAACGTTCACAACATCTCCGTAATAACGTTAGTACTTCTTTAGTACTTTGGCCACATTTATTTAGGTGGCGGATGGATCGATCCTAGTTTAGTTCAGATCAGTTCAGTTTCGAGGGATGGAGTCATGTGTGTACGTCCATACACCATCTTATTGGTGCATAGTCTAGCTAGCTATTTACTTATCAGTTCCGTTTTGGCTCCAGGTACTTCTTATTTTACACAACTTATTTTATTTTGTATGCTCGTCATGTAGATCTGTTCAGCTTCAATATTACATGTTCAATTCGGTATCGGATTTAAGTATTATATGCTTAGAATCATATTTTAGTTTCAATAACATATGATTAATTCTGTATCAGTTTTGCGTGTAGAAGTTTGATGATACGTTTTATTGTTATGTCGTCACTACTATTGTTATTTTCGTAATTGAGCAACTTTTGGCGCAACCGTATTTTATTTTGTGGTGTTTTCTTATTTATTTGTAGGTAATCAAGGTAATCCAAGAAATCATTGAAGAGTGAATTGAAGATCAAGACTTTGCTTTTGCTTTAATTGATGTAATGAATAATTAATTAGGTTCCTCTAAAGTATTTGGTTTGTTGAATTGCTTATTTTAGACCGCCTCTTTTATATAATGGATTTGGTTTTTAATTTGATATCTGTAACAGTGACACGTCAGCCTCTCAGAGTTGGGGTGTTAAAGTTATGGTTCTGGAAAAAAATTTAAACGTTAATAATTAAACTTATGAGATAATGGGTAGACGTTAGGTTAGGATCTAATCTTTTGCCAATCTAGATTCTAGTGCTCACATGTATATCTTCATTTCAGATGGCTTCATAAGAGACGTGTGAACAATCACAATAAATCGAATGGCTCATCGTCTCATGCACGCATTGGAGCACTGGTTGCTAATCCTGTTAACACTGCTATTTCAAGGATGCTCCCTAGATGCCTCAGACTTCTCAAACTATTTTCTAGCAAATGTAGCAAACAAATATGGTTGTAAACCAAGGAGCACCGCCTGCTGGAAACGCTTCTGGAACACCACTCATGGGAAATGTCACTAGAGCAATACCTGTTGGTAACGCCACTTGCGCCCCACCCTCTGGGAACACCATTGGCGCATATCGGTGCTACTCCTTGTGCACACCTTACGCACACCTTAATGATTTACGTATAAGTAAAAGTGACTAACATCGAAGACACAAAGCCACAGTGTGCTAATCCACAAAAGATAAATTAAGTTTACAACCATGCACACATAAAAACATTTTATTAAAATGTTTAGCCAACTCAAATCCAACCCCAAAAGAAATTAAGAAAAAGTGACAATAATACATGTCACACCCCGACCTTGATGGTGGAATCGTCGAGATGTGAGGGTTAAGATTGTTCACAGCCACATAACGTTATTTTTAAATGAAAATATTATTATCATAAATTTCAAATGCAAATACAACCACAACTCTTAACATTAAACAAGTCAAAACATAAACAAAATAATCCAAGCTTTTTATTCTTTAATCTAGGTCCAAATCCTAGTTTTATGCAAACTTCAAATGATGACTTCAAACTTGGGCATTTCTTGAAACATGTTAAAAATAAAACGTCAACTATGAAGTTGGTGAGTTTCCAAGGGTTTAATATACATAATATATCAAAAGGTTATAAGTAGCAATTCATGATCAATGATTATGAGTTAGGCAACTTTATAGAATACATAAAGCTACAATCAAACCTCAACTAAGATTAAGATTATAAGTTTATACGATTGGCTAAGTGTACTTGGTTCTCATGATGAACAAGTTATACGTCATCAGGAGCCGACAATGCTTCGCCTTTAGCACCAAATAGACTTTGTCAGACCCATAGATCTATGACGTCGTCAGGCTAGCAATAGTTAATGATTGTCAACATAATATGTATCTTATATAAGACTTACGATAACACAATAACCATGACAAAAAGGTAAAGATGAATTGCAAGTGCATTACAAGAGTAAAAATGTTTACAAGTGTAAGTTAAATAATGTAACATGTTTCATCCCAAAAAGGTGTGAAATAATATAAAATGGGGCAAGGAATTCATATGATTAGTAAGTATATAATTGGTGACTTAATAAAATAATAAGCGACAAAGTAATCTTTCACAAGGTACCTAAATTTATATATATTTATAAGATTTAGGTTAATAATAAGATTAACGATTTAACGCGAACTAGGGTATTAAAATTTGGGGATTTTTATAAAGCTAGTGAATTCTTATAAAAATACCATTTATGAAATTTCTGAAATTTATTTAAAGGAACTAAGTCCTTTGTAATTAACTTGTGATTTTATGTATAAAATATATTTAAATTCTCTAATTATCATGATTAATCCCAATCAAATATAACATAAGGTCCAATATTAATTTAGTAACTTAAAGTATTATATAAAATCTATTTTTATAAAAATATTTAGTTATAACATTTGTAAATAAATTTTATAATAAAATTTTAAAATGTTTACAAGAATAAATTTATAAGAAATATTTAGATGACTTTAAAAATATTTAAAGTTTATAAAAGTCCTTTTTATATTTATTATAAATTTGTCATAATTAATGAAGGCTAAAAAGGCATTAAAAAAATTACATGAGGGTGCCCAGGTTCGAATCCGGGACCTCATGTTGAATGTGCAAGAGTCTTAACCAGTGAACGATGGTCGTGGCCTTGGTATCACTTGGTTTTTAAACTTTAAAAACCCATATAACAGAAAGCCCCAAAACCTTAGAACCCTAGAATCGATTAGAGTCAAATTGAACCTCAATTTGATTATGTAAATGGAATTAATCTTGTGGCTTTTAATCCCAAAGTAAAACCAAGCATGTGTGTGTGTGTTCAATTACCCAAAAGATGTTTGCAATCGATGTTACAAGCTGAAGAACAAACGTGACCAAGGTTGAATTTGATTTGTGTGCAAACGATGATGAAAACCAAAATAAACTCATGGACAACTTCGGATGACGTTCTTGATCCAAATCCCTTTGTCAATTTCAGTTTAGATTGGTCAGAAAGTGAATTTTGATAAGGTTGTAGGTCGTAGGTTAGTGAGAATTGAATGAGATGTTTTGTGTAGGTTTCAAGTGAAATTATAGATACATGTATACCTAGTTTATGAGCTTAATGTAAAATGTATTTCATGTCTTACATATATGTAACAGAATGGGTATGAATGAAATATAATGTGTTTATCATGCTTATAATGTTTAATATTTCATTGATTATTGTGTGTTAACGCATATTGAACTAACTATATAGGTTTGTTGTTGTTTACATAGTTCTTAGTCAATAAAGATTGAGAAACGTGTTTAAACTAAATCATGTGAAGTTATCATGTGAATGGACCATGCTAATGGACCATACGCATGAATAGTTCATGCTAATGAACCAGTTGCACGACTGAACCAGGAGGCTGGATCAGTCGCACGATTGTAACATGAGATTGACTCCGTCGCACGACTGAATCTTCAGTCGTGCGGATGGATCAACCGCATGCTTCAGTCGCACGACTGAACCATGCTAATGGTTTAGTCGCACGACTAGAAGATCCTAACCTATAAATACCACCTAATTCATGGAAAAACGTAACAATTCGAATCCCTATGCACTAAATCGTACCCTAGCCGTCCAGAGACCCTGGAACACCTGTTCCAAGTTCATAGATCGCAGTAAAGCTTCCTAATAACATTCTTAACATTTAGTTTCATTCTGGATTGGTTATACTTGCGTTCTCACTGATTGGATCGCTAGTCAAATAGGAATCCGCACTACTTGGTTTGGTACACACGTAAATCAGTTAGTACTCCGTACCGAAATCGGTCCTAACAAGTGGTATTAGATCTTTGGATCTTGATTTGCGTGTGATTCAATCGATTTTGATATAAAAATCGCGTTTCTCACTCAAAAACGCAATCTTTTTATGTCAAACAGTATTTTCGACGTCTCCAGATCAAAAAGTTAACGTTGTTCCGGCATACGGCAATTAGGGTTAGTGAAAAATCCGTGCTTTTGCGTCAAAGTACCGAAAACCCTCGAATTTTCAGAAACCAGCAGCTTCAGTCGCACGATTGACTCAATCGCATGACTGAATCCATTCGCATCCTTCATACGCACGATTGGCTCAGTCATTCATTCATTCGTACGACTGAAGATCATCATTCGCATTGCTCAGCCGCACCTGTCCAATCGCCCGATTAAACCCTCTGCCTTAGTTTAATCGCACGATTGAACCATTCGCATTGTTCAATCGCACGAATAGCCCAATCGCACTCTTTCATTCGCACAAGTACAATCGTTTCTTCTAAAATCAAAAGTAAATAGAAATGGAACATCAGTATTCAGCATTCACCGCAGGTAGAGATTCACGGATTCAAAATCTATTGCTTCTGGAGAATGAAGTGGGAAATCACAATAAGCCCCCTAAGCTAATAACGTTAGATGATTACCCACAGTGGAAGCAAAGGTTCGAGATCTACCTAAATGGTGTAGACCCTAATCTGTGGGAATCGATAGAGACAGGGTATAGCATGCCGGTTGGAGCCGATGGAGTTAAACTTACCTTAGGAGGGATGACTGATGGAAAAAAGGTAAAGTACAATGCAGAGACGAAGGCGTATGCTTTGTTAACTTAGTCAATTCCTAAGGACATATTCCATCAATTCTCTGAGAACAAGCAAGCAAAGAAGCTATGGGATGCTCTGGAAAAACGGTATGAAGGGAACGCATCATTAAAAGCTCTAAAGGCTAAGGCATTGAAAAAGGAGTTTGATAACTTCTCATCAAGGGGAAGGAGAGCTTGGATTATGTTATTGATCGTTTCTACCACTTGATGAGTGAACTGCACACTCATGGGGTTATTACATCCATGGAAGACAAAGTGTCGAATTTTGCAGATGGATTGCCAGAAAAGTGGATTTCTTTTGTGTCAAATCTCAGACAGAATGATTTGCTGGCCAAGTTGGATATCAACGATTTCATTCTAAAGCTGAGAGAGGAAGAGTTAAGGATGAAGTACATGTCTTAAAAGGCATCATATGATCAGAACCCATCACTTTACTACTCCACTCCTCAAGCAAAAACGTCTGGAGCACCACTTCAAACAGCGTTCGTATCTAGCTCAGCCACTCCGTCTCAAGCTTCTACTTCAGGATCTGACACGTCAGAGTCATCGTGCACCCAACACATAGCACCTGAAGCCAATGCCACCAGATTGAAGACCGAGAATCTCGGTAATGTGACTGTAGAGGTAGCAAAGGAGCATATGGATCTCCTAGCAGCTGTCGTTCATTCCTATGACGGTCTAGTAGCGGGGAAGATTGGAAACTGCCATCTGGCAGATGAAGACTATGAACAAGTAGATGAGACTGAGCGGGAAAGAATGGATATCATGTGGGCATTGGCAAGTGCTGTCCGGAGGGCTAAGAAGTTTGTTCGAAAGACCGGACAGAACTTGATTGCCACAAAGGATACAACCTTTGGTTTTGACAAAACCAAAGTGACCTATTTTAACTGTGGAGAGAAGGGGCATTTCAAGCGTGAGTGTGTGAAGCCCAAGAAGACAGGAAATGGTAATCCGTTCTCATTCTTCAATCGTCAAGATAAACCCACAAGTAGTCCTGCATCATCAAGAAAGGATCCTAAAGCCTTGATGGCTCACGATGACGAAGGGCAAGATTGGAGCTTTTGGTTTGTTTCTCCGAGAGAATCCAACATTGCATGCGTTGATGGTTTGGATGACGATTTTGCAAGCGAAGGTGATATAGTAGTGGAACTCGCGATGTCAACTAATGAAGAAACTGCAAATGTGGTAAATCACCTAAATGATGAAGGCCAAAGTTCAACATGTTTAGAATCACCTGCACCAGAAAAGTCAAACTCTGCTATGATGGCTGATTCAACAGAACCTTCACAGGTAAGTTCCACTAACCAACTTTTTAATAATCATGCTTGTTCTGATTGTAATAAATTTAGGGAAAGCATAGATTTGAAATTTGCTAGGTTAATAGATCATAATGATAGCCTAGTAAAGGACTTGCAACTGTGCACTGAAGCAAATTGTATTTTAAAATTAAATAAGCATAGTTACAAAGAGAAAATAGAGCTGTTAAATAAACAACTTAGGGAAACTAAAGTTATGGCCTTTAACCAAGCTAATGACATTAAGTTCTATTTAAAATCACTAGAAGAAACCAAGAAAAAAAGTAGTTTTGGAAGTGGAAGTAAACTCGCTAAAACAAAAACTGCACAGTTGGACTACTTCTTCTCACATAGTCCAACACTTAGTGAGAGAACGAAACAACGGGGAGGGGTTGGGTTACAAAGTGGTTTCACCACCACATGAGATCTTGTTGAATGCTAAATGCAAACCAATTAATAACAACCTAATCAAGGATCATGTGGTGTCCACTCCTCTTGTAAGTGATCCAGATTCCACTAGTAAACCAATTGAATCTATCACTAAACAAAAGGAGATCACTTTAAGTCAAAAGGTAAAATGCCTATTGTTAATCTCGATGAACAAATTGAGAAGGTTAAGGTAAAGTATGGTTCAAATACATCTACTTCAGAACCCAAAAAGACTAAACAAGTTAACCAAACACGTGCATCATGTCTAAGTCCGGATAAACAAAAGAGTAAAGATGTTAAGAAGGTTCAAACAATTAATTTTGTTAAACAAGATAAAACATCTAAACAAGAAATATCAAGACCCAACCAAGTCAAAGTCACACGAGTGTCACACACTTCTCCACAGAAATAGCCATATCAACATGTCGAAAATAGATCTTGCTACAACTGTGGAAAGTATGGACACATCGCATCTAAATGTCCTTACTATCAGACACCTAAGAAAAAAGTTGAACTTCATGATCCTAAAACCAATTCTTCTAAAAGGATCTCTATGACTCCACCAAGAAGACTAGGTGAACATAAAGTTCAAACCATAAGTCAATCGTCTGTTTATCACAAACAGGCCTTACACAAAACTGGCTTATGGAAAGAAAAGTCTAGTTCTATGTCTGATAATAAGAACAAAAAGACGAGTGATCTTCCCTCACCCTCAAATGGACAGTGGGTGGAATTTATGATGTGTGATTCTTCTAGGTCACCCAAGCCAGTTAAGGCTTGGGTCCCTAACCTCAACTAATGTTTTCCATTGAATGTGCAGGGGGTTCGCTATAGTGCTGAAACAAACACTTGGATTGTAGATAGTGGAGCATCGAGGCACATGACTGGGAATCGGACACTCCTATCAAATGTCAAACAAATAAAAGGAGGTCATGTTTTATTTGCTGGAAACAAAGGAGGTTACATCACAACTCAAGGGGAAGTAGGGAATCAAAAAGTGAAGTTGACAAGGTAAACTATGTTCAACAACTTCAAAATAATTTTCTTTCTATCTCCCAAATTTGTGACAAAGGATTTAAAGTAGTATTCGACAACAAGAAGTGCTATGTTCTGAAAAAGGACTACGTGATCCCGGAGGACTAAGTCTTAATGTCAGCTTCAAGATATAACGACCTTTATGTCTTGGATCTTTCAAAGGCCTCCACAACGGATCATTAAGTTCAGTGCTTCTTGTCAAAGGCTACAGAGAAGGATTCGATCTCTTGGCATAGGAGAATAGGACACATCAATCCACGGAAGATGAACCACTTGATCCAGAATGATCTAGTACGAGGAGTAAACGTCAAAAACTTCCAACTACCAGATTTTTGTGTCGCCTGCAAGAAAGGCATACAGACTAAGAAGTCTCATAAGGCAAAGAAAGTTCATTCCATAGAACTGCCTCTTGAGCTTCTTCACATGGATTTGTTTGGTCCAGTCAGTACAAGGAGCATCGCCGGTGACTTGTACTGTTATGTAGTTACAGATGACTACTCAAGATTCTCTTTGGTAATGTTTCTAAAATCCAAATCAGAAACATTTGAGTCATTCAAAGAGTTAGTAACTACATTAGAGTCTCTCTACAAGCTGAAGGTAAGACAAGTACGCTCAGACAATGGTACTAAGTTCAAGAATCAGTGGATGGAGGCTTTCTGCAAAGAAAAGGGAATTGTGCACGGTTCACTTCTGCCTACACCCTACAAATGAACGGAGTTGCTGAGAGAAAGAATCACAGCTTGATAGAGACAACAAGGACAATGCTAGCAGACTCGAAACTGCCAATCCAATTTTGGAATGAGGCAGTTGCCAATGCATGTTACACTTTAAATCGAGTCCTGGTGGTAAAACGTCATGGTAAGACATGTTACGAGCTACTTCAACGACGTAAGCCAAATCTAGAGTACCTCGAACCATTTGGCGCACCTTGCACCCTTTTTGAAGAAAACTCAGGAAGGAAAGTTCAGTGAGAAAGCTGAAGAAGGAATCTTCCTAGGATACAAGATACCGAATAAGAGAGTTTACAATAACTCAACGAGTCAAGTAGAAGTGTGGTGTAATGTGGACGTTCAGAGATACACCACCCCTCAACAGGAAAAGGACTCGCATTCTTTTTCGATTATGATGGATTCTTTAAATCTTTCAACATTCCTCTCTCACTTCTGAAGACGAGTTAGCTACCAAGATGATGTATGAGGTCTTAAACACACCACCCCTAGACTTAACAACATCCGGCTCTCAAGACCAGTCTGCTAATAACTCAAGGGGAGCACTGGAGGTAAGTGACTCCTCTTCGGACAATGAAGAAGTGGAAAATGTTCAGGTGGATCAGGAGGAAGAGGTTCCAACTACTACAAGTACACACGCATCAGATGTTGATGCGTCTGACATTTCAAAACCCCATACTCCCACTGCCTCAGATACTGAACTTGTGGTTCACAATCTGGATAATGAGATAGTTGTATCCACCATTCCTGGATCTCGTCTAAATGTTATCATCCTCTGGACAATATCATAGGGGATGTACAATCAGGAGTACATACAAGAAATCAGCTATATTTAGCTGATTATGCCTCAGTCATGAAAAATGCTACCTTCACGATGGTGCTTATCGATGTTTTGTGTCTCAATTTGAGCCAAAATATGTAAGCGATGCCTTAAACGATGAGACTTGGTTGAGTGCCATGCAAGAAGAGCTTCTTCAATTCAAGAAGTTAGGTGTGTGGACTCTGGTGGACAGACCTAAAGGTGCTAAGGTCATTGGCACTAAATGGGTTTTAAAATGCAAGAAGGATGACCAAGGGGTCATTATCAGAAACAAGGCTCGACTTGTACTTCAAGGATTTCGACAAGTTGAGGGAATCTATTACAACGAAGTGTTTGCACTCGTTGCAAGAATGGAAGCCATCCATATCTTCCTAGCCTATGCATCGTATATGAAGATTAAAGTCTATCAGCTTGATGTGAAAACTGCATTCCTTCATGGTGAAATCCAAGAAATAGTGTACGTCAGTCAGCTCGAGGGATTTGAGGATCCATATCATTGGGACAGAGTTTACAAACTAGACAAGGCTCTATACGGGCTTCATCAAGCCCCTAGAGCCTGGTATGAGAAAATCTCGACTCATCTTGTGAAACACGGGTTTCGAAGAGGAGCGATTGATTGTACATTGTTTATCAAAGAGAAGGATGGTGACTTACTGCTTGTATAGATCTATGTTGATGACATAATCTTCAGTTCCAAGAACGAAGACTTATGTAAAGAATTCGAAGCAGTAATGAAGGCAAAATTTGAGATCAGCGCCATGGGAGAGATGGAATTCTTTCTCGGTTACAGGTGGATCAGACACTAAAACGGATATTCCTACATCAGAAAAAAGTATGTAGGCGATATTCTTAGTCGGTTTGATATGGAGAATGCTTCCGTAGCTCGGACTCCACTTGCTACAAACCATGATGTAGCACCCGACAAGAATGGTGATCTGGTGGATGCTACCATGTACCGAGAATGATCGGATCCCTCATGTACCTCACCGCCTCGAGACCTGATATCATGTATGCGACATGTCTTTGTTCCATGTATCAGGCGAAACCAAAAGTCAACCATCTGATAGGAGTCAAAAGGATATTTTATTATCTGAAGGGTACACCTACACTTGGGTTATGGTATCCTCATGATGATGATTTCGAGCTTACAGCATATAGTGAATCGGATTACGGAGGTTGCAAAATGAACTACAAGTCAACCTCAGCAGGATGTCAAATTTTTGGGAGAAGATTAGTCACATGGCAGTGTAAGAAGTAGATATCAGTTGCACTGTCAACTTGTGAAATTGAATATGTTGTTGCGACAAGTTGCTATTCTCAAATCATATGGATTCAACAACAAATGCGGGACTACGGTTTGAAATTCTCTAACACCCCTATATTTGTTGATAATTCTGCTGCTATAGTTGTAACTAAAAATCCGGTCCAACATCCTAAGACTAAACACATCGGCATTAAATATCACTTTATACGTGATTGTTTTGAAAAACATTTAATCGATGTTGTTAAAACTAATACGGACTTTCAACGCGCTGACCTTTACACAAAAGCCTTTGATAAACCACGTTTTCTATATCTGTTAGAGGTCAACGACGTTAAAAACAAAAATGATGTGATTTCTTATGATGACAGTACTTAGTCCGACAAGTAGATTTCATTTTAATTTATATTTTTTTATTTTTTATTTAGTTTCTTCGCCTATTAAAATCCTAAAAGCAAAACTTTTTCGGTTTTAGAATTTTAGGGGGAGAATAGGTTAAGTTATTATTTAATTTCAGTACAAAAAAAACGAGGAAGGAGGATAGGCAAGCTAAAAGAAATGAGATCGTATATGTGATACTGATTCAATGACTATGGCAAATGATAGTACACAGGAACAAAAAGTTTGGGACTTTAAAAGAAGAAATTGTTTAATATGCAAAATTCAAAGTATAAGTCTGAGAAGTCTAAGCAAAAATAAATGGAAAAATGATAGTAAAACTAGCTACCACTAAGGTAACACAGAAAAAGTAGACCTAGAGGTTGCTAGACCATTTGATGATGTGTCGGTAGATTCAACACAATAGATAAGTAGACCTCTTTGGTGATATCTAGCTCAAACTAAGTTGTTCAACAAGCTGTGGGTTATAATCTTATCCCTGATTAACAGAATCAACAAAGTTTCAATAAGGGGTGACGAGCAGAATAAACGCCACAAATGTGTGCGGATGACCAGAAAATGAGCAAAGCACATGATGAAAAATGCAAAAAGCAATCAAGCTGATAACCTATGTTGTTGGTGCGATCTGTGCAAAAAGAATAAAATTGCTCAAACAAGAAGATAGGTTGTGTGCCTCTCTGCTGTGCGGTGGCGCTGACCTGAGGATAAGCACAACCTAAATATTCTAGAATTTATTGGTGTTTGTGCCTCTCTGCTGTGCGGTGGCACTGAATTGCGGCTTTGAAACTCTTTGAAAGCTCTAGAATAGTTTCTTCTTGAATAATACCCGTAGAACGCTCAAAAATCTCTTGAGGAATGTAATTACCATATAAGCTTGGGATCCACAAATGCTTGTTGAAATAATTAAACCTTAAACCATCACCAATCTGTGTCAAAAGTCTGTGTATGGATTTAAGAGGACAAGCATACTGACAATCATCATGGCTGCAACTCTTGAAAGTGCATCTTGTGGCACTAGTATGATTTCCTAGACTTGCAAATGACTCTCTATGAAAACAAGAATCGAGGATCAAAAGGTTTTGATAACAAGTCCCAAATGATTTGATTTACCTATATGATTCCATAATGAATCGCTCCACTTATGGTCAAAATAACTTGAAGCTACCTGTTCAAGAAATAAATCTGTTAGATATCTATCTTAGGATTTCCACCTCATACAAAACTTACAAAAATATGTTTACTTCTGTTTTTCAGTTCTAGTGGTTTCATTTGTTTAATTTTGTCAGTTTAGTTGTTAAAAGTCAGACTACGTATTAAAATTCCATCTGGAACTTAATCACTAAAAAGGGTCACGTCTGAGGTGACCAAACGGGTTTTCTAATGTTAAAAGAATTACGTCTGAGGTGATCAAAATTTTTCAAAGTTGAAATAGTCATGTTTGTGATGATTGAATGGGCAAAATATCATATCAATAAGAAAAAGGAATAAATGAAGGAATGGTAATAAAGTCAAAATCATAAGTATGAGTCCATTCGCACGACTGAACCATGAGTATGGACCAGCCGTACGATTGGACCATCCGTATGAGCCCATTCACATGACTGAACCATGAGTATGGACCAGCCGCACGATTGGACCATCCGTATGAGCCCATTCACATGATTGGACCATGAGTATGAACCAGTCGTACGATTGAACCATCCGTATTAGTCCAATTGCACGACACGCATGGCCCAAACATGCGATTGGACCATGAGCATGAGTAATCTCACACGATTGGTTCACAAAATGAACCAATCGCATGAATGGAGGTGATTGAATAACACAGTCGCATGACTGACATCTAGTCGCACGACTGAAGGTGACCGACTGTGCCAGTCGCATGACTGATCGTCAGTCGCACAAATTAAGTATGCGACTGGGGTCAGTCGCACGACTGAAGGAAACCCTAGTATAAAAGGAAAGGGAGTCGGTCGCAGTCGCTCATCACTCCCTAATCGCCCCCAAATCGCACGACTCTACCGTTACGCTACCTGATTTTAATTTGACCATCATAGACTACAAATTGTTGTGTTCTGACGATTTCCAGTGATTATACAGGTACAGTGCGGTGCAATCTACTCAAATGTTCATCGATTCATGCTCTAGATCGACAGAATTGAACCCTAAAAAGAACCGAGACTTAGTTTGCCTAAGAAACTAATTAAACTAAGCACATTGTGAAATTAAAGGTTATTAGGTGTTTTATCGATCATGTGCGAGACTAATGAGCCAAACCACGACATCTAACATTAAGTTTTGCTCAAAATTTGAATTTGAATTGAACAGATAGTCTGTCATGCGAATGGACACCCTGATGAACTTCAGTCGCATGGCTGAGCTGGGCAAATGGCCAAATCGCACGACTGCACCATGCGTATGAGTTCAGTCGCACGACTGTTGTAAACGCATGGATAGCATACGACTAAGCCCAGTCGCATGCTCATTCGTACGTGTGAGCTCATTCGCACGACTAAATCTCAGTCGCATAGTTCATTCACACGATAGAACAGAAGATTTCAAGTTAAATGAATCAAACTATTACACATTGACACTCACTAACTTTTATTTGCATTGTGTGACAGATGACGAGTCGTTGGCCCATGAGCACTAAGCACAATATTTGTGCTCATCTAGATCTCACCTCCAGGAATGCTACAGATTTCTCAGGCATTATCACTTTCCTACGGAGATCGAGGATCTTCCATGCCATATCTACTCCATGCACACCATACCGATCACTTTAGCAGGCCTTTTAGGAAGGCACGCTTGCCGATAGGACTGCAGAGCCCCACCGTATTAGGAGCTCTATCTTGGGTCATGCTATAGAGATCATAGAGGAGGATCTCAGGACTGTTTTAGAGTTTGGAGATGACGCCAACCGTCCGACCCAACTGCACCCACTAACAGTGCGCTGCTGCTTCCTATGAGCCAAGTACTCGGGGGACATCACCGCAGGGGTGCTCAACAAGAGCAACCTGTGCCCCCAATTCAAGTACTTGGCACATATGCTGCTTAAGTGCATTGCCTCCAGGAAGGAAGGATTCGATGAGCTATCGGATCAGATTCAGAACACCTACATGGCATTGGTGCGGAACCATCCGTTCAGCTTCACCAGGATGATCTTCACCTATCTGGTGGAGAACTTCGAGGCCAAGGGGAAGGAGGGATTTTGTATGTACCCGCGCTTCATGCAGATAATCATTGATCAGAAGCTCCCTCAGCTACCTAAGGAGAAGGAGGACGTTGTAGTGCTCGTGGTGATGGACGATACCACCTTGGGCAGGATGAATGTATACAGGGGGAAGCAAGTGAAACCCCCTGTGAGGCGATTGTTTGGGCATCTGGCCGGGAAGACTATCTGGTGCTGTCACGAAGGAAGTGGCGCCATGATGATAACGACTCTGATACTGAGCAGATTGTGCTACCCACCAATGATACAAAGGATGATGACAATGGCGATGGTGGAGACACTAGCCCCACTCCATCTAGGGCCACCACTACAGATGTTACACCTCCACCACCCACTCATGGAGATGCGGATATAGTAGGTTTCCATCAGGATTTCAGACCTAATAAGGAGGAGGAGAGTGATGATGAGCCGTTGATGAGTACGGTGGGCAACAGGGTGGTTGCCATCGAACGTGGAATGGAGGCAGTTGGAGGATGCCAAGCTATGTCTGGGGAGACTACTCGAGATCCTACTTATACCCCAGACCAGCCCAGCATCCCAGGGGGAGCATCCTCCTCGAGGGGTTCGCGGAAGAAGAGGATGGCTCAGCCCCATGGGATGAAGCCAAAAAGATGGAGGTTCACGCTGATACCTACCTCCACCACCACTGCCACCATATCTACCACCACCACTCACACACCCACCACCACAGCTACCACCACCACTACTACCACCTCACCCACCATCACTACCACAACCATTTCACCACCCATCTACACTATTTCCTCTATCACTACAACCTACCCATCACCACCCACACATATACCACCACCCATATTCACCGCAACCACCACCACTACCACCAGCCACCAGCCCGGACCATCATCCCACCAGCCATTCACTACAAGATCCTCCCTACCTTCTGTTGGGGTAGAGGATCAACTGGCAGCACTTAACAGAATGGTGCTGAAGCTTGGGCCGTTGACGAGGAAAGAGTTGCACAAATCTGACAACTTGTGGAGCAGAACACTACCCAAGCTCAGCAGATCTCTCAGCAGGCACAGCTGATAGAGGACCAGGCTCAGCATACGACTGCTCAAAGCCAAGATATTTCCCAACTCAAGGAGCATAAAGTTCTATCTACTAAGAAGATCGAGGAGTTGGAGGATGTCAAAAGGACCATCATGCTCAAACTCAAAGGGACAAAGGATGAGCCTATGAAGATATGAGAGGGAGATGGTGATGATGATAATGATGATGATGATAATGATGAAGAGGATGAGACAGAGGGAAGAGATAATAAGGGTGCAGGAGATGGAGGAGATGATGAAGAAGGAGGGGATGCATCTGCATCGGGTGACACACAAGCTAGAGAGAGGAGGACCAAGAAGAATCAAGATCAGGGTACCTCAACATCAGCCCGATTACAGAAGAGCATATGATTCAGGACAATGGTAATGATTAGATGTTTATGTAATTTTAAATCATGTGTAATTGAATCATGTATTAAACTTATGTACATCATGTTTATATTTATTTGGTGTTTTACTGTCTTGATTATTAACTAATGGTTGATGTGTTTATATGTTTAAATCAAGCAGATCATTTATCTCAGCAAGATGAGTATGATGTTGCTCCCCTTCAGCAAATCAAGTCTCAACTCACAATGATACTTGATTTGCAAGGGATCGTTAGGAGGTCTGTGAGTTATACTCCTAAAGAAGGAGAAATAATTCATGACCTCACTATGAGCAACTAGCTGAGATATTCCGACTGAATCCAGATGAAATAGTGAAGGATGCTCCTACAGTTGACATGGATAGTGATTATCAGCTTAATGATGTGGACGAGATAAAGATTGAGGACGTCACAGCCCAGCATTATCCAGAGTATGCTAACAACGAGGGAAATGTAGTCCCCAATCTGGGTGACACTCTTGTCAGTGATACATTTGAGACACTAGATAAGATGGAGCAAGAGTCGGAGAAGCATAAGGATCAAGCCCAAGCCTCGAACGCCGATGTCAACATCAAAAAGGCTGAATGAACGACATGTTTTGCAGAGATCAGAGCCCAACGCAGTGCTCCAAAGCCGAGTGCCTACATCAAGCTCTACAAAGTAAAGAAGCATCACAAGGTGTTAGGCAAGATTATCGCGTGGGCCTATTTTGAAGATCTAAATGTATATGCTGTCAAGAGGGAGAAGGGAATCGAGTACTTTAGATTACCACATGATCTAAAGGCTCTACCTGGTTTTGAGCTCAACCAGCTGGCCAAACTGAAGCTGTTATATGCTGACCCAAGAAAGATGTCATGTTGGTTTGAAGCTGTTTTGAAAAGAGAGTACCACACCAGGTGGGTCAACTTCAAACCTCAAAAACCGACAAGGTACATCCGACGGTCTGAAGTTGATGCCATTACTGGAAAGCCCAAGATAGTGTTGAAGTGGAGTCCTCCGCGCACGATGTCCAGAATCCCGTTAAGGGAAATGCCACAGGATTTCACTCCACACTTTAAGTGGTGTAACTATGATTGGAGAATAGGTGAGACGGTTATTGTTCTGAACAGAGATGGAAATATGGAAACCATCAGGGTGTTTGACCCAATGTGGGTCACTAACTTGTCGGCTAATGATGTTTACACTTTATACAAGTGGCCACTGTTCTATGACGCGCAAGACATTGTACAAGCCCTCCAGTTCCAAAACGTGATAAGACTCTACTTTGCATTTGAAATACATGTAGGAGTTACAAAGGAAGAGAAGTACAAGAAATTTGAAGAGTTGATGAAGAATGTTAGACAATAGAGTAAACTAGGTCCAAGGGGGAGTTTGTAGATACATGTGTACCTAGTTTATGAGCTTAATGTAAAATTTCTTTCATGTCTTACATATATGTAACAGAATGGGTATGAATGAAATATAATGTGTTTATCATGCTTATAATGTTTAATATTTCATTGATTATTGTGTTTTTAAATCATATTGAACTAACTATATAGGTTTGTGGTTGTTTACATAGTTCTTAGTCAATAATGATTGAGAAACGTGTTTAAACTTAATCGTGTGAAGTTATCATGCGAATGGACATGCTAATAGACCATACGCATGAATAGTTCATGCTAATGAACCAGTCGCACGACTGAACCAGGAGACTGGATCAGTCGCACAATTGTAACATAAGATTGACTCAGTCGCACATCTGAATCTTTAGTCGTGCGGATGGATCAACCGCATGCTTCAGTCGCATGACTGAACCATGCTAATGGTTCAGTCGCACGACTAGAAGACCCTTACCTATAAATACCACCTAGTTCGTGGAAAAACGTAACAATTCGAATCCCTATGCACTAAATCGTACCCTAGCCGTCTAGAGACCCTAGAACACCTGTTCCAAGTTCATAGATCGCAGTAAATCTTCCTACTATCGTTCTTAACGTTTAGTTTCATTCTTGGATTGGTTTTACTTGCGTTCTCACTAATTGGATCGCCAATCAAATAGGATTCCGCACTATTTGGTTTGGTATACACGTAAATCAGTTAGTACTCCATACCCAAATCGGTCCTAACAGAAATTAGGAGTTGTATTCGATTAAGGATAGATAGATGATCGTTTATATTGAATTAATTGAGTTATATGCATTTGATTGGGTTGTAACCGGTGTTTAATCATAATTATTATGTGCATTCAAGTTCGAGGCATGTACACGAAGCGTTTTGGTTCATAATTTGAAGGTTTTTAGTGGGTTTTAGGGGTGACCGGAGCTCGGCCGGAGCTCCTGCCGGAAAATCAGGGGTGAAGCGGGTGTTGGTTTGAGATTTGTAAAGTTTATAAAATGACAAGCAAACCCACTTAATTAATTCAAGTTTTAGAACATTTTCAAGTTTAATAATTTTATAAATTATTATTATCATTGTTAGTATTATTATTATTATTACTATTGTTTTAGTTTTTATTACTAGTATACTATTATTATTATTATAACTTATTATTATTAATATTATTAGCATTATTAATATTATCATAATTATTATGATTGTATAATTTAATATTATTAACTCTCATAACAACTAAGAAATAAGCATAAATAAGCCACAAGTTACAAGATTAACAACATGGTCCTTACAAAAATCTAACAAAGTTAACTTTTAGTTAACAAAAAATACAAGATGTTACACTCTCCCCAACTTATAAAAATTTCATCCCGAAATTAAGAATGAAACTATATGAACAAAAAAGGACACTTCTTCTTCATATGTTCCTCACATTCCCAAGTGAACTCAGCTCCACGCTTATTCTCCCAGCAAACCTTGACGATTGGGGTAGTTGTGGTTCTAGTCTTCTTCATAATACGATCCATGATTTCAACGGGTTTCTCTATAAAGTGTAATGACTCGTCGATCTGGATTTCGTCCAACGGAACATGCAGACTTTCGTCAGCCAAACACTTTCTCAAATTTGAGACATGGCAAACAAGATGAACTCCACTAAGGTCGGAAGGTAGTTTCAGTTTGTAAGCCACTTTCTCGATCCTTTTTAGAATCTTGAAAGGTCCTACAAATCTTGGAGATAGTTTACCCTTCTTTCCAAAGCGAACAACACCTTTCCGCGGTGAAACCTTAAGAAGAACCATATCCCCAACTTGGAACTCCAATGGCTTACGTCGCTTATTGTCATAGCTCTTTTGTCGACTTCTTGCCACTTCAAGATTCTTGCGAATTATAGAGACTTTATCGGTCGTTTCTTGTATAAGTTCCGGACCAGTGATGAAGTTTTCACCAATGTCGGTCTAGCAGATCGGTGAATGACATTTATGACCAAAAAGTTCTTCGAATGGTGCCATCTTGATACTCGAGTGGTAACTATTGTTATACAAAAATTCCGCAAGCGGTAAATGCGTATCCCAATCACCACCAAAATCAAGGACACAAAGACGTAGCAAATCCTCCAAGGTTTGGATGGTTCGCTCGGTTTGACCATCCGTTTGAGGATGGTAAGTCGTGCTTAAATCTAGTTGGGTACCTGTAAGACCCCTTTCCCGGGACGCTTACAGCCGGTCAATCATTGCACATAAAACATATATTTTCATTAAATTAATGAAAAACATTGCAGTGAAATCATCAAAATAGACATCTCATTTCATTATAAAAGCTTTTGCAAAACAATACATCGTTATCAAGTTACAAAATACATGTTGCATTACATCACAAAAGCATTAAATGGATGCCATCCAAAAGAGCTGAGTAGCCACCCCGTGCCATCCTCAGCAACATTACCTGCTAACTGAAAATACATAAAAGTCAGCGTTGCTGAGTGAGTTCTAGTTTTATAATAAAACATACTTTATCTTTCGCTTAAAACCGTTATTTACTTTTGCATGTGACCACACATCATACGTACACATAGATAATATCATTATTATCTTCATCATTCGTTCATACTTTCTTTCATTCGTCGTACGTCATTACCATTCACTTTCATTACTTTCATTCTCATTCATTCTACTTCTTACTTTCATTCATACGTTCATCATTACTTCGTTTCATTCCATCAAAACCATGAACTTTACCCCACCATCATGCATAAAGCGGATACTGGGCCGAAGTCTATCATAGACCTTCCGTCATGGCACACAGCAGTCTGGCCATAGTATCTAGGAGTAAATTCAGGTATACCATTGTTATGTGCTATACCCACCGTCATGCATAAAGCGGATACTGGGCCGAAGTCTATCATAGACCTTCCGTCATGGCGCACAGCAGCGTGGCCACAGTATCTAGGGTAAGCGACAAAGGTTCTATACAACTGGTCAATCACAAAGAAAGACCCCGATGTGCATCCTTTTGGGGTAGCTAACCCACACACCGTTGAACTAACACCCTACATTGGGGCATGTTCCGACATACAAGGCTTGCAAGACTTACATTGATTTCCTTCGTTCATTAATGCATGCATTCATTCATTATGTTCTTCTTTCATTATCTTCCACTTTACGTTACATAATACTTTTATTTCATTCATTAACGTTCAACTTAGAGCTACGGGAAGACAATCATACAAAGCAAGGAACAACAACATAAACATACAACATCAACATACACGACACCATCATACATACATAACATACATCATCATACATCATTAGCATGCATAATCATACAACATCATACGTCATTGTACATGCCCATCATAACACCTATGACCTCAAAAGTCAACTTACATGAATCCTCGGGAACCTCCCAAGTCAAAGCCTGCCTCTACACATCTCCCCGAAAGTTAGAAAGTTAAACTATGTTTTTTTTTCGGGTGCACGAGCCCTATTTGGGCGTATGGGCACCCTTTAGTCGCATGGCCTCCCAGGCGACTGAACACTTAGGCGAATGAACACCAGGCGAATGGACCCCATGCGAATGGACCTATGCGGATGGTCACTATGGGCGAATGAACCCAATGCGGATGAGTACCTAGGCGTATGGACCCTATACGAATGGACCTATGCGGATGGTCACTACGGGCGGATGAACCCAATGCGGATGAGTACCTAGGCGTATGGACCCTATGCGAATGGACCTATGCGGATGGTCACTATGGGCGAATGAACCCAATACGGATGAGTACCTAGGCATATGGATCCTATGCGAATGGACCTATGCAGATGGTCACTATGGGCGAATGAACCCAATGCGGATGAGTGCCTAGGCATATGGACCTCAGTCGCATGACTCCCATGCGAATGAACCTCAGTCGCACGACTCACATGTGTATGGATCCCAGTCGCATGACTCGCATGCGAATAAACCTTAATCGCATGCCATTCGGTCGCATAGCCCTAGCTGATGCAGAATGCAGTTCATCCCGAACCTAATCTACACTTTTCAGCCTCCAAACCATCTCAAACCTGTTCTAAGCTCAAATCAACCATCCTAAACCTTAGGAATACATACCACAACACCATTCAAGCACAACCAAGCCCGAAATCAAGCCCCACCCGAATCATACACATACACATACAAACGGGTTTTCACCCAACATAACCAAAAACGAGTTTTACTATGTGTTCCAGCCCCAAATCAGTTGAAAACGTGTAAAAGGGGTCCTAGAACTCACACAAACAACCCCATCGAGTAGAGTTTCAAACCAACCCGCTACACCTCAACTTTTCACGCTCGAATCCACGAAAACCGAAGCTTGAACCCTCTTTTCTCCCTTTCTCTCTTTGGCCGATTTTCACAAGTGTGGGGGAGGGTGTGGGCTGCCTTCCCCCTCTTATACCCCCACTCATTCAAGGTTTTTCCTGTTTTGGAAAGTTTGGTCCCTTGACTTTGGACTTTATTTCTTTTCTTTCTCTTTTTCTTCTTTCTTTGGCTTCAAGGGAAATAACCAGGCGTTACAATACCCAAGAGTTCTTGCATAGACGACCAAAAGTGCAAAGTGAAACGAGCGTCTTAGTCGAATATGATGTGCAAAGGTACCCCATGACGACTTACAATTTCATCAACATATATACGAGCCAACCTTAATGTCTTGTAAGTGTCACGTATGGCTATGAAATGTGCCGACTTGGTCAATCGGTCAACGATCACCCATATGCCATCATGTCCACGGGAGGTTTAGGGTAGTTTAGTTATGAAGTCCATGGATATGTGTTCCCATTTCGACATAGGAATCTTGAGTTGTTCAAGCAATCCACTTAGACGTTGATGTTTGGCTTTAACATTCGTACACGTGAGGAACTTAGCTAAATAAGTTGTTATGTCTTTCTTCATTCCAGACCACCAATATTGACCATGCACATCCATATACATCTTATCAGAGTCGGGATGAATGGAATAACGAGTTTGATGAGCTTCATTCATGATAAAGGTACGAAGGTTATCATGATTTGGAACCCAAATTCAATTCACGAAGTACATCAATCCATTGGGTTTTGTTTCTAATCGAGCTAGAAGGTTATGCTCCAATTCATCCTTCATTCTTCCTTTTTGTTGAACCGCTTGTTGAGCCTCTAAGATACTAGACTCGATGTCACTTTCTATCCTCAAGTTTTGTAGTAGTACGATAGTCTCGTTGACATCTAGACGAATCTCCTTATCAAACTCTCCCAAAGTGTCAAACCATTGGTGTCGATCGCGAATCTATTGAAACGAGATCATCTTGTTATGAACCTTCGACTCAGTGCATCAGCCAAAACATTGGCTTTACCGGGATGGTAACGAATGTCACAATCGTAATCAATAATCAACTTCACCCAACGATGTTATCTCATATTGGGATCTTTTTGATTAAACACGTGTTTAAGGCTTTTGTGATCGGTGTAGACTATGCATTGTGTACCATAAAGGTAATGACTCCAAATCTTCAAAGCAAAGACCACAACACCAAGTTCGAGATCGTGTGTCATGTATTCACCTCATGGACTTTCAATTGTATCGATGCATAGGCTATGATCTTTCCTCTTTGCATGAGAACACAACCAAGGCCTTGTTTAGATGCATCACAATATACGCTGAAATCGTCGTTTCCATCGGGTAGGGTCAAGATGGGAGCATTGCACAACTTATGCTTTAACACCTCAAAAGCTTATTCTTGTTTTGACCCCCACTCGAATGGTTTATTCTTTTGTGTCAAAGAGTGAGCAGCTTCGCGGTCCTCGAAAAGTTGGCAATGAATCGCCGGTAATAACCGGCAATACCAAGAAAAAGAATGAACTTCGGTTGGAGTTGTAAGAACGCACGAGTTCTTCACAGCTTCCACCTTTGTAGGGTCAACGTGAATTCCTTGTCTATTCACCACGTGTCCTAGAAATTGAACTTCCTCGAGCCAAAATTCACATTTGAAGAACTTCATGTACAATTGTTCTTTTTTCAACAACTCAAGAACTAGTCGCAAATGTAGCTCATGATCGACGTTGGACTTGGAATAGATAAGTATGTCATCAATGAAGACGATCACAAACTTGTCTAGATAAGGCTTGCATACTCGATTCATGAGATCCATGAAGACAGCAGGAGCATTTGTTAAACCAAAAGGCATAACCATGAACTCATAATGCCCATATCGAGTATAGAACGCGGTCTTTGGGATATCAACGTCATGGACTCGTAATTGATGATAACTAGAACGTAAATTAATCTTCGAGAATATGACTGCTCCTTGGAGTTGGTCAAACAAGTCATTGATACGAGGAAGAGGATAGCGGTTCTTGATGGTAAGCTTGTTCAGTTCACGATATTCAATGCACATACGAAACGATCTATCTTTCTTCTTCACGAATAGAACAAGTGCACCCCAAGGTGAAAGGCTAGGATGAATAAAACCCTTATCGGATAGTTCTTGAAACTAACTGGCTAGCTCTTGCATTTCTGATGGTGCCAGTCGATATGGTGACTTAGCCACGGGAATATGGATAAAAAGGACAATAATTTAAACAATGATAAATCAAGAGTTGTAAGGCACATGGAGTGATTCCCTTTGGTAACGCATTACCATTTGGAATCGTTAACACGTTAAGGTAAATTGACCTATTTGCCTTAGAAACTCGTGTATTTTGACTATAGTTTATCACTCATCCTAGAAATCCCCCAAGTAAGCATAACTAGTCCCGTAGGATTTATGCGAAATGCTTACCTTAGCCCGAAGGCTTTTTTTGCTAGGAAATCCAAAATACAGGTGTTTATGTGTCACACAATATTCATTAGGTTCATGAAATCAAAACCTTGATGAGATTTTCATAGATTAGACATAGAGTCTAAAGAATTAAACCCACGATAATAAGTATACGATCCCACATGTCGTCGATAATAAGTTTAGGATGTTTCATTTGTCAGGGAGAATCAAAGAGTCAAGAATAAGTCTAGGGGAGACAAGCAATAAAGTTTAAGCATTTACAAGGCAACTTATCTAAATACATCAAATTTCACATAAGTAGGCATCCCTAATTAGATAGCATCATGTAGAATGCAATAATTTGTATTTACAAGAATACCAAGATTGTTCTATAAAGTTCATGCATAAACTATAGTCTAGGTCACCATTTCTAATAACCTAATTCCCTATAGTTATGAGCTCTAATACCAATTTGTCACACCCCAACCTTGACGTCGGAATCGTCGAGATGTGAGGGTTAAGATGTTCACAGCCACAAAACGCTATCTTTAAATGAAAATATTATTATCATAAATTTCAAATGCAAATACAACCATAAGTCTTAACATGAAACAAGTCAAAACATAAAACAAAATAATCCAAGCTTTTATTCTTTAATCTAGGTCCAAATCCTAGTTTTATGCAAACTTCAAATAATGACTTCAAACTTGGGCATATCCTGAAATATGCTAAAAATAAAAGGTCAACTATGAAGTTGGTGAGTTTCTAAGGGTTTAATATACATAATATATTAAAAGGTTACAAGTAGCAATTCGTGGTCAATGGTTATGAGTTATACAACTTTATAGAACACATAAAGCTACAATCAACCTCGACTAAGATTAAGATTACAAGTTCATATGATTGGCTAAGTGTACTTGGTTCTCATGATGAACAAGTCATACGTCATCAGGAGCCGGAAATACATCGGCTTTAGCACCAAATAGGCTTGTCAGGCCCATAGATCTATGAAGTCGCCAGACCAGCAATAGTTAATGATTGTCAACATAATGTGTATCTTATATAAGACTTACAATAACACAAATAACCATGACAAAAAGGTAAAGATGAATTGCAAGTGCATTTACAAGTATCAAGATGTTTACAAGTATAAGTTTATAAAGTATAATGTCTCACCCCAAAAGGTGTGAAATAATATAAAAAGGGGCATGAAAACTCACATGGAAAGCTCACAAGTATAGTGATGGTTGTAGAGTACATAAGAAAACTTGGATGTGAAGAGTCAAAGGTGATGTCCTAAATAATAAAAAAATAAATAATTGAGGTAGGATGCTTAGGAATGCCAATAAGTGAAAGGTATATTGAAAAACGATTATTGTACCAATTTTAGAGTCTGGACAGAATGTTTGGTATGTGTTCAAACAAGTTTTTAAAATAGTAAACTATTTCATAAAATTATAAAAATTTACATTTAACTAGTTCAAAGTATCCCGAACAACTTTTGTTCTGAAACATTTTTATGAAAAATCCGTAAATAGGTCAAACAAGCAGCACAAGACAGAATGTGCTGAAATGCGCACTTATCTTGTGAAGGCTATTGTCGAGTCGTGCGATTGAGTTTGAAAACGTATAAACTGTATTTCAAAAGGTAATTCAATGAACGTAATATTGGAGTCCGATTTTACTCAAATTTAGTTTGTTATGATCAAGTTATGGTCGGTTAAAGTCAGATTATATTCTGCCAGAATTGAGTACAACACTTATGTGCACTTTTAAAATCGTTAAAGTATGAAACGGGTAAGTGTAAATTTATTATATTGATATATGATATATTAGACTTCATATGAGTTATATAAAAATATTCCAAGATTTTGGCATAGCCATCACTTAGGGAAATAATCTTGTGGAATAACCGAATGTGACGACATAGATCTCCATATGCAAACGGGATTCTTTGTTTATGTTAGTGTGTTGTTAGCTTGATTTAGGAATGTTAGTGATTGTTATAAGTTTAGTGATTATTAAAATGTTAATGATAAAATGATAATGATTAAAATAAAAAGAGATTTAGTAGAAGAAAGAATAATAGTAAGAACATAAAGTCATGAGAACAATTGGATGTTAGGATGATTGAAATGTATAATATAAAAGCAATAAAAGATTACCTTAGTATTAAGAATTTTTGAAATTTCTTGTAAAATAAAATTCTTCAAATTGGTCATAACCAACGGATGAAGGAAAGATATGAGAGTGAGTTTTTTAGAGAATGAGCAAATGAAAAGTGAGACCTAAGGCTTGCTTTTATAGTTGAGGTTAGGAGTAGGTTATGAATGGTATTAATGGTGAGTTATAATTCTTTTAAAAGAGAGTTATGATTAGAATTTGAAATAAATATAAAATTAAATCATTTAAATAAATAAAAGAAAATTATAATTTAAACTTTAAATTTATTAAAACTTAATTTTACTTCAACAATTTCTTTTTTATTAAATCTTTGTAGACTTTATAAATCTAATAATAACTTGTAATGTGATTATTCTTTTAATTGAATATTTAAAATCTTATAATATTAATAACCTTTTATAGACCTTACATATTTGTAAAATAATAATCTTTGTATTTTAATCCTTTATTTTAGTTTTATAATTAAAACTTATAAATGAGAAATAAACATCATGAATTTATAAAATTTTATTCTATATATCATAAAATTACCATGAATTAATTTAATAAACGGAATTTGAATAAATAGTATTAATATTGTTTTTGAAGGATTAAATAAATTAATTTCTAACTAATGTATTTGATTTTCCAAAATTAACCAAACGGATTCGGGTTTGGGTTTCTATTTTCCAAAATGGGCAGATGTTACAATAATGCCTTGTTTTGAACATAAAACACATGAAATTATGTGAGTTATAAAAAATGATTCGAAATTATTAACTATAAATGTAAAAAAATTAAAGACCATATGAACACCTTTTGCCTATCACTTATAAATATAAAGTTTGGATTCCTTTCCAAGTCCAAGTCATCACCAAGGCATTGTAGAAACCATATCCAAGAGTTGAAAGTTTCAGCTTCTACCTTAACATAAGAAAATGGATAAATACCATTATTTGGGTTAATACCCACCGCAGTAAGAACCTGGACTGGAAAGGGACCTTTCATTAAGGCCCCATCAAGACCTAATAGATCTCTCCCAATTGATTTGAATCCTTATTTTAAGGAACCTAAACATACATACACTCTCTTGAATCTTCTGTGTTCACTTGTTGGGTCTATTGATGGCTCAACCTCTAATTTCACTGTTGTACGAGGATTTGTGTTCATCAATTCATCCAAATAGTCTCTAAGCACACCATACTGAGAGTTGTAGTCACTATGGATCTGGACCACAGCTATATTCTTAGCCATGAAAGCCTTCATCTGAGAAACTCCAACTTCATACCTTCTTTGGAACTGCTTTCACTGGAATATTAGGATTTTCCTCTAATTGATCCATAAGTTGTTTAGAAAGAAAAGTTATTGTATATGCTTTAATATGCCTGCTTTGAAGGCATTTATGCTCATCTACCAAGGTTTTGATCACCCATGTATCTGATTTAGATTTTTTGGAAAGTAAAAGCACCCATGGGCATAAATACCTGTTCTAGGTTTGTCTTTTTTCCTGTGCCTCCAACATTTTTCTGTTCTGGTCATTTGTCTTTATTACAACTGCTAGACCCCACTTGACTTTCCTTGTGGTCCCCATCTGTAGATTCAAATCTGGGAATATCACCCCAACAAACAGCTCTAACCCTCTTCCTATCATCCTTTAGAATTCTTAACTATCTTCTTGTTTCAATAGCATGTTCCCTAATTAACTTTTTTGCTTCTTCTTTAGTTCCAAACATTTGACCTAGATAGAACCTTGATTTGTTTTCATTCTCCTACTTATGGTCCTTAATCTTCTTTTTCTAATCCTACTACCATTATCATCAGACTCTGACCCACTATAAAATTATTCATTATCAATTTCATCAATTCAATCTCATGACCATCTACATTGGCATCATTTTCAACCTCTACATCATCAACATTGTTCCTGAAATCTCTCATATCAACATCTACATCGTAATATTGTTCCCATCATCTATATTGAAGTCATTGTTATCCTCATCACTTTCATTATCAACATGCTCTCCTTTATCACTTTCATTATCAACATAATCTCCTTCATCACCATCTACATTATCAACTTGTTCTTTTTCATTTGCACCAACATGCTCTCCTTCATTGCCATCTAAATTATCAACATGTTTTCTTTCATTTGCACCAACATGCTCTCCTTCATCACCATCTATATTATCAAGATCATTATACTCATTTTCAACCTGCATTCCTTCTTTCTCATATAGTTCATTTCCAAAATGCACTTCTTCATTCCCATCAATGCTATCAACTTGAACATTACCACTACCAAAGAAAGGATCAAATTTTGGATCATCTAAATTGATTTCAATTTGATCTTATTGGACACTACTTTCACTAGCTTTATTAATAGTATCATCAGTCCACCCTAACAACAATCTACATCTACTGTCATTAGTCATTCCATTATCATTAACTGTTTATCACTAAGTTCTTCAATTCTAACCTTAGATGGAGAGCAGAAGTAAGTATGCACACTTGTTATTTCATATTCAACATTCACACTAATAAGCTTATGCACAGACACATTTTTTAAAAACCCTAACACATCTGTGTCACTCCCAAAAGCTCTAAGACCAAAATTTAAATAAGAATCAGGCACTACATAATGGTAAAACCCCTTGACGTCTGCTTCACAACCTAATTTGCCCATAACATTGTCCAACTCATGCACAGAAAACTTGTTAATGTCAAGCATATCAACAAAATTTGTAATACATTCAACGTATGATCTACCTGGAAACCATGTGAACGCACCACCATAATGCAATTTTATAGAAAATAGATGAGGAAACCCACTGCCATTTGAGAATTACAACAAATTATTAGACATTTTACATGTAAACAAAAACTTAAAATTGCGTTCTTAATCGTATTTCTTGATCAAAATATCAACTTACCATAAAAAGCGTCAATCTCATCTTGTTGTAGATTCTGCCATCAGATAGTGAGGAGGCATTGAATTTTTTCCGAATGAGATTAGAGGAAGGTTAGTAGGGATGAAGTGAAGATGTTCGAAAAATTTTAATATATATCCCATAGTAGTATAAATATATAAAAGGACGAAATTGCCCTTCACATGAGAGGGGCATGAGTGGGGTTAACAACATTTATTAACAGAGGTTAGTACAAAGGGTATTAAGTGAAAGTAAGTTTAATAAAAAGAATAGCCAGTGTAATTTTTAAAGTTAAAGGACATGATCCATAATTTATACATACTTAAAGAACATTTTCTATAATTTAGTTATATATATATACATACATATATATATATATATATATATATATATATATATATATATATATATATATATATATATATATGTATATTATTATATATATATGGGAGGATTCAAATAAGAACCACATTTATTTGTAAGAACTCTAAAAACCAATCTCAATCACCAATTCTTATTTTTTATCACATGCAAATCATATGCTATTTTCCCTCTTTTTTAAAACGTTCATAACTTTATTTCATGACAACATTTTTTCAAAAAAAATTTCACCATAAAATTCAGTATTTTTTATCTTTCCAACGCCTACCATATTGATATACTTTTCTAAAATATCATCCGTCCGTTGTTTACATATGTGTAAATCTAGTTATACACATGTGTAGTACTGAATTTACACATGTGTAAATCCTATATTACACATGTGTAAATCCTATATTACACATGTGTAAAACGAATTTCGTTAAAAAAATGAGAATTTTTTTATTTTATATAAGTTTTTACTTTTTTATGAAAAAGAGAAAGCAGGGGAACATTTTTGTGTTTTATTTTTTATTTTTATATTATTTTTCGATTTATAACTTTTGTAAATATGTTTTTGTTAATTACAATTTTGTTATTGAAAACTAGTGGTTGAGATTGGTTTCTAGAGTTCTCACGAAAAAATTAGTTTCATTTGATCCCTACCCTATATATACATATATATCTATATGTATGTATGTGTATATATATATATATATATATAGATATATTATATATATATATATATATATATATATATGTGTGTGTGTGTGTGTGTGTGTGTGTGTGTATGTGTGTGTGTAATATGTATATATATATGTATATATTTGCATATATAGGTATATATATGTATATATATACATACATATATATATACATATATACATATATACATATATACATATATACATATATATACCTATATATACATACACACACATATATATATACATATCTATATATATATATATAAACAATAAATAACTAAGTTTCGAGATTCTCGGAGGCTACTCGATCTTCAGTCTTGACCGTTGGAATTTGGCTTTAACAAGTTTTTCTTAATCGACTATCGATTCCTTAGGATCGACTTAGTTAACACGAGTCATATGGGAGAATAATTCAAATCCAAAAGAATAAATTCGATCAATAATATATGTATTAAGGATACTGAACTTACTTAAGATTCAGGATACTTGATCATAAAATTCACAAGTAACAATTGTCCTTAAAATTGACAGCTTTTATCACCATTTACAACTATTAAAATTTCAAATATTATGATTGAGACGTACTATGTTATGACCCGGAGTGGTCTGGGAATTTGGACCTAAATATGACATTTTCTTTTTTAGTTACTAATATCCTTTTTTAACTATTTTCAAATTTTATTCATTCCAATTTCAATTTAAGATCATAAGTAAGAAAATAACCTAATCCTTTTCTCTACTCTTGATGATTCCATCAAAGGTTTTATTGACCACGGGTTACTCAAGAACTTTTGAAAGCGAGTTAGGTTTTCCTTGAGAACATAGTTTTTAGGGCCTTTGACCATAGGATAAGGTTTGACTTTATTTCCAAAATTTGGATATGTTTTCTTGTGTTTCCTTTCACCTTAGGTATGTAGTATCCTTTCCACCATTGATTTCCGAGTTCTTCAAAATCACCGGTTTAAGCTATTCTCAAACCATGCCCATGGTTTGGAGAGCATAATATACTCTAGAGCATTTAGTTCAAAATCATGCCCTTGGTATCAATGTTTTCGAGTTAGTCCATGTCTAGAACTTTAGAAGCCACAGTTCATTTCATTATCTATTATAAATTAAATCTAGTCACTCATACTTGATTTTGAAAGTCATTCAGAACAATACTATCTGGAAAGAAAAATTCTTCTTTTTGTTAAGTGTAACACCATTCCTTGTGGGGATTAGTTTCCCTTTGAAAGGGGTAAAAAGGGTAGAATCAGTTTGTATGACCTTTTACCCATAACTAACCCTAATTTTTGTCCTTGTGTAGCACCCAAATTTTGCAACTTGGCATTGGCTAGGGTAGATACCATGAAAGAGTCAGTTACTTTCTAGAGATCCCCGTTGTGGAAAGGACATTCCATCTGCAACTCTGTGCTATTGAAGAAACTCTCGGTATCCGGTACTCGGAATCCTAGATGTCTGGTGGTGTAAGTAATATCTTTTATGTATTTTTCTAGTTTGTATAAAACTAATATGGTTTAATCTTTAATAGGAATTTCAAGGCTCACTTCCAGTGTTGCCTGTAACACCCGGTTATTTTAAAAAGACAAGAAATGAAGAATAAAAGAAAGAAAAGCAATAAAGTCCAAGTGGAGGGACTAAAAGTGTCCAAAAGGACAAAACCTTTGAAAAGTTGGTGTAAAGGTGGGCATGGCCCCCCACCCTCCTTCACATCATTCTTTCACTTCGGTTTTAAAGAGAGAGAAAGGGAAGAGAGCAGAACTTCGGGTTTTGAAGAAGAAGAAAAGAAGAAATCGAATTCAAGGTAAGAATTCGAGGTTTTTATGTGTTTATGACGGGTTTTATCTCGGTTTCATGCTTATGTGCTTGTGTGTGTGCTTGGGTGTGTGTGTTTGGTGTTGTTTTTAGGTGTTTGACCTCATTTGCAAGCGGGTTAGAAGGAAGAAACACCCAAGTTGCATCAGGTGAGTTTCTAGACCCTGATTTCTACTTGTTTTAAACATCTTTAGGGCTGAAAATGTATTAAAACGATTTTTAAAGTTTATGTATGTATACCCGTATGTACTGTGCATGTTGGATGTTGATTCTTGAATGCTTATAGGTTGTTCATGTTTAGAATAGCCATGTTAAGCTTAGAACATATGGGTTTGATGATTGGGTTTGAAAACATACTAGAAGCATGTTACACAGAAGGTTCATGCGCCTAGATAAGGCTCATGCGCCTGAAAATGCCTTAGAGAGATTTAAGTGTAATCCATGCGCCTGAACAGTAGCCCATGCGCTTAAAATTGCCTTAGAAATGTTTAAGTATAGTCCATGCGCCCGAACAGTGGTCCATGCGTCTGGAAATATTAGTCGGATGACTGTGTAGGGCCATGCGCCCCAATAGTGCCCATGCGCCCAAGAGGCCCATGCGCCTAAGTGTTCATACGCCTTAATAGTGCCCATGCGCCTGAATTGTTCATGCGCCTCAGAGTTAAACAGTTAAGTGTTGGCTGATGCGTCTATATAATGATGAAACGCCAAACGGGCTCATGCGCCCAAATAGTGTCAAAGCGCCTAAACACTTAGAATTTTACAAAATTTTTGGGAGTCTGTGCTTCTAGGGTTTTGACCGAGGTTTGACTAAGCTTATTGATGATGATGTTCCATGCATGGTATGATTGTTCCTTATTATATTATTGCTATTATTATATTATTACTTATAGTATGTGACTTTACGTGGTATGTCTATTATCGTAACGTAAAGTATATTGTAATAATAAAGAGAAAGAGCAATAAAGAAGAAAAGAGGAACATTAATAAAATGTTAACAAGTCTTGCAAGCTTACAGGAGGTACACGACCATGTTGTCGTTAGCTCAACTGTGATGCGGGTTAGCTACCTATTATGCACACAGGGCTAGTCAATGAGATTGGCAGGACCTTTGCAGCGTGTCCTGGGTGATTGGGTCGGCCTTGTATACAGTACACAGAACCCTTCGAGGGATATAGTGACCCTTCGAGGGATATAGTTCACCCTTTCGAGGGATATAGTTGACCCTTTCGAGGGATATAGTTGACCCTTTCGAGGGTACAGTTGACCCTTTCGAGAGATATAGATGGCCCATCACCCGTTTTCCACCGCGCATACAGTTTGGGGTATTGCTCATTGGTCCATACAGAAAGTGAAAGATAAAGATAAAAGATTACAGAACATACAAGGCATACAGTAAAAAGAACGAACAGTATCCGTTCATATATAGTAATGTGTGCTCGCATATACAGTAGTAAGAGTTGTATTTTACAGAAAAGAGTATTTCATATACAACATATAGAAAGTATTTTATTGCTTTTAAAACTAGAACTCACTCAGCAACGCTGACTTTTATACATTTTCAGTGGCAGGTAATTATTGTTGAGGATGGCACGAGGGTGAAGCCACTCGGCAAGGAAAGACTGACATCCATTCGTATTTTATGTTTCTGTTGTTTTGTAATGCAGTAAAACAATTCTTTTGTAATCAGTTAAACGATGATGTATTGCTCAACAACGGTGGTTTAAATGAAATGAATGGTTTTTATGAAAATTATTTCCGCGCTTTAAGTTTGTATAATTATAATGTTTAATGTTTTAACTGCTGTGATTGACCAACTATGAGGTTTCTGGAATGGGGCCTTACAAGTTGGTATCAGAGCTAAAGTTTAAGAGAATTGGGTAAATAAACTTTTAAAGCTTAAACTTAAACTGAAAATGAGACAAATGGAGGGATGTCAGCCTGAGTAGCTACGTGCCATCAGGTATGTCTTTACGTAATGCTAACCGGTATTATGTGCGCTGCTATTTGATTATGTGCTCTTAGTAGATTTAGATACTGATTAAGTTAGGATAGGAGATGCTCGGGGTATGAAGAGTAAAGTAAGTGGCTAATCACAACTGGCCACTGTAATTAGGGACTTACTATACTTGACATAAACTGAGTGTTACCTTGAATGACCGCGTTAGTGTTTGAATCTTATAGTGTGCGTTTAGAGGATGGCTGGCGGCAGATCTTTGAAAGCTTCTCGTGGTGGAGGTCACAGTGCTGCTCCGCGACCAAAGAGAGGGAGACCCAGATTCAAGAAGGTGGTTCATGAAGAACAAGAGACCCCTCATCCGGAGGGTGGCGACGAGAGCGCCAATCTAAGAGCCTTAGTAAAGGAGGCTGTGGTGGAGGAAGTTCATCAGGTCATGCAGACAATTCTACCGTGTGTGGTGACTGAAGTGATCAAGGCAGTAAGAGAAGGGGAAAGAAAGGAGAGAAACAAGTCCTCGGGAGGACGGGAGCAACTAGAGCCGGAAACGGTTCTCTCTGATGATGAGGAGGAGGAAGAAGAGGAGCCTGCGTCGGAGGCGACCCGAGGCTGTAACTATGGGGCATTATGAGATGCAAGCCCCCTACTTTCAATGGAAATGGCACTGCTACAGCTGCTCATCGGTGGGTGAGAGAAATGGAGGCTGTCCTCGATATCAGTGAGTGCCATGAAGATCAGAAGGTAAAATTCGCTACCCACTCTTTTGTGGACTTGGCTTTGTGCTGGTGGGACAACATTGTCCAAGCCGAGGGTAGCAGGGCCATTGGGAGAATGAGATGGCCTGAACTGAAGAAGTTAGTGATTGAGGAATCTGTCCTCACAGAGAGATGGACAAGGTAGAAAGAGATTTCCCAGGCGAGGCGGGTGGGGGAACGATGACACACCAGCAGTACAACACTAAATTAATGAAATGGCGTGGTTGGTGACCGATCAAGTGACACCACTATCACGAAACATTAAAAGATACATCCAGGGGCTGCCGGCGGACATCCGTAGGCATATGATCACCGCTCGGCCGAGCACTTTTAGGTCGGCGGTTAATTTGGCTGGTAGATTATATGATGAACGCGAGATGGTGGTGGATAAGGTGAACAAGAAGGGTGGTGGTGACCGGGACTGGAATGGGGGGAAACGGTTTGGACGTGGTGTAGCCGCTCCAAACAATAAGGTGGCAAGGATGGGTGACCGACGTGTGGTCACATCTGGTGCGGGTTGAAGAAGTGTGGAAAATGTGGAAGGGAGCATACAGGTGAGTGCAGGATGGGAATAAATGTATGCTTTGGGTGTGGCCAGCCTGGCCATATCGCTAGAGATTGTAAGAAGCCGAGGGCGGAGAGCTAGAGAGCAGAGAAGAAGAAGCCAGAGGAAGGAGGGCAGAGGGCAAGTGCTAGAGCTTACACTATGACCCGGGAGGAACCAGAGTTGATCCTGATGTTGTGTCAGGTATGTTTCTAGTAAACCAAACTTGTGCCTCTGTATTGTTTGATTCCGGTGCTAGTAGGAGTTTTATTTCAACTAATTTCTGTGCTAAGTTGCCTGTTAGTAGTAGAAAGGTCAGTGCACCATTCGATGTAGAAACTGTTATTAGCAAGTCCACTAGAATTACTGATGTGATAGAGGACTATGCCATAGAACTACAAGGTCATAGGTTTGCTGCTAGGTTACACGTGATACCCCTAGGTGGATTTGATGTAGTACTAGGGATGGACTGGTTAGCAACCTATGAAGCAAACATCATGTGTCGTAAGAAGATGATTCGATTAGTTGCGCCCGATAAGAGTTTGGTTACGATTCATGGAGATCGCGTACTACGATCCTGAAGATGATTTCGATGGAGGTGGCGGGGAAGTGCATGAGATGTGGATGTAGTGCCTACTTGGCATACGTGAAAGATGTGGAGGCGTTGGTGCCGCGATTATCTGAGGTACCAGTGGTGTGCGACTTTCCGGACGTATTCCGGAAGACTTACCTGGCGTGCCACCGGATCGCGAGATTGAGTTCCAAATCGATTTGATACCCGGGCTCAACCCGTTGCCAAAGCACCATATCGATTAGCTCCGACTGAGATGAAGGAACTCATGAGCCAATTACAGGAGTTGATGGGTAAGAGATTCATTCGACCGAGTATCTCTCGTGGGGGCTGCTCCGATATTGTTTGTAAAAAAAAGGACAGAAGTATGCGAATGTGCATTGAGTATCAAGAGCTGAACAAGTTGACGGTGAAAAATCGATACCCGTTACAAGGATTGATGACTTGTTCGACCAGCTCTAAGGTGCCAGTTAGTTCTCGAGAATAGATCTACGATCTGGCTACCATCAATTGAAGGTGAAGGACAAGACATTCCTAAGAAAACTTTCTGTACGCGTTATGGACACTACGAGTTCCTCGTTATGTCTTTCGGTCTAACTAACGCGCCAGCTGCCTTTATGGACTTGATGAATTGAGTGTGCCGGCCGATGTTAGATAGATTAGTGATTGTGTTCATTGATGATATTCTGATTTACTCGAAGATCAGAGAAGAGCATGCCGGTCACATTCGGGAGGTGTTGGTGACATTAAGAAGGGAGAAGTTGTATGCCAAATTCTCCAAGTGCGCGTTCTGGTTGCGCGAAGTTCAATTCTTGGGCCATGTTGTGAATCCTGATGGAATCATGGTGGATCCCGCAAAGGTGGAGGCAGTGATGTAATGGAAGTCTCCGAAAACGCCATCCGAGATTCGTAGTTTCGTGGGGTTGGCGGGATATTATCGAAGGTTCATTCAGGACTTTTCCAAGATCGCTTATCCACTAACCAAGTTGACCCGAAAGGATGTAAAGTTTATATGGGGTCAAGCTCAAGAGCAAGAATTCGAGGAGTTAAAGGCAAGGCTGACTCAAGCTCTTGTTCTGTCATTACCCGAAGGAAGCAAGGATTTGGTGGATTATTCAGATGCTTCCTACTCGGGGTTGGGGTGTGTGTTAATGCAGAGAGGAAAGGTTATAGCCTATGCATCCCGACATTTGAAAGTTCATGAGGTCAATTATCCCACTCAGGACTTGGAGCTAGCAGCCGTGGTCTTTGCACTAAAGATTTGGAGGCACTATCTATACGGGACGAAATGCACCATTTTCACTAACCACAAGAGCTTGAAGTACCTCTTCGAGAAGAAGGATATGAACATGAGGCAGAGACGATGGTTGTAGCTTATAAAGGATTATGATTGCGAGATCCATTACCATCCGTGCAAAGCCAACATGGTGGCTGATGCCCTTTGCCGAAAGGAGAGACCCTAGCCGATTCGGGTGAAAGCATATCAACTGATCATGACCTCTGATGTAATGAAGCAATTCAAAGAGTTTCAAGATGAGGCATTAAAAGAAGATCATCTAAACTCTGAAAGAATGAGAGGTCTGGTTGGGGAATTGGGTGAAAACACACTGGGTGTTAAAACTCGATTGGGACGAGGTGTGGATTTCTCGTTTTGGGGATCTACGGGTGAAGATAATGGATGAAGCCCACAAAACTCGATACTCCATCCACCCTGGTGCCACAAAAATGTATCAAGATATGAAGAAGGATTATTGGTGGCCGGGTATGAAGCGTGATGTGGTGGGGTATGTGAGTAAGTGCCTTACTTGTTTGCAAGTGAAGGCCGAGCATCAAAAGCCGTATGGGAAGATCCAACCTCTGGATGTACCGGAATGGAAGCGGGAGCACATCACCATGGATTTCATTACGAAGTTGCCACGTACTCCGAAAGGGTACGATGCCATATGGGTGATTATCGACCGTCAGACGAAAAGTGCTCACTTCCTATCGATCCGTGAGACATATTCATCTGAGAGGTTGGCTGATCTATTTGTCAAGGAGATTGTAACCCGTCATGGTGTGCCGGTGTCCATTGTGTCTGATCATGACACCCGGTTTACCTTTAAACTCCGGAAGAAATTCCACGATGCCATGGGGACGAGGTTACATACTAGCACGACTTATCATCCCCAAACTGATGGTTAGTCAGAAAGGACCATCCAGACATTGGAAGACATGCTTCAGGCATGTGTGGATTGATTTTGGGGGAAGTTAGGATGACCACTTACCGTTAGCTGAATTCTCGTACAACAACAACTATCATGCCAACATTGGTATGCCACCATACGAGATGCTATACAGTAGGAGATGCAGAACACCCGTTTGTTGGGGTGATATTGGTCAGAAGAAATTGGGGAGCGTCGAGGTCATTGAGGCTACGATCGAGAAGCTTGAGAAGATTAAATCCTTCATGAAGGTAGCTAAAGATATGCAGAAGTCGTATGCCGATAGACGACGCAGACCGATCGAGTTCCAAGTGGGTGACCGGGTTATGTTGAAGGTCTCACCTTGGAAGGGTATTATTCGATTCAGGAAGCGGGGCAAGTTGAGCCCAAGGTATATAGGCCCTTTCCGAATCATTGCTCGAGTAGGAGAGGTGGCCTACAAATTGGAGCTACCAGATGAGTTAAGTGGAATTCACCCGACGTTCTATGTATCTCACCTGAGAAAGTGCTTAGCTGATGAAGACATGATTGTTCCACTGAAGGATATCGAAGTAGATGAAAGGCTCAATTATGTGGAGCAACCAGTGGAAATCATCCATAGAAAAGAGAAAAGGCTGAGAAATAAAGTGGTTCCTCTTGTGCGTGTACAGTGGAAGCACAGGAAGGGATCTGAATCTACATGAGAAACTGAGGAAGAGATGAGGCAGCATTATCCTCGTTTGTTTGAGGAATAACAGGTTTCGGGGACGAAACCTATATAAGGGGGGTGGACTTGTAACACCCGGTTATTTTAAAAAGACAAAAAATGAAGAATAAAGAAAGAAAAGCAATAAAGTCCAAGTGGAGGGACTAAAAGTGTCCAAAATGACAAAACCTTTGAAAAGTTGGTGTAAAGGTGGGCATGGCCGCCCACCCTCCCTTCACATCATTCTTTCACATCGGTTTTAGAGAGAGAGAAAGGTAAGAGAGCATAACTTCGGGTTTTGAAGAAGAAGAAAAGAAGAAATCAAATTCAAGGTAAAAATTCAAGTTTTTTATGTGTTTATGACGGGTTTTATCTCGGTTTCATGCTTATGTGCTTGTGTGTGTGCTCGGGTGTGTGTGTTTAGTGTTGTTTTTAGGTGTTTGACCTTATTTTCAAGCGGGTTAGAAGGAAGAAACACCCAAGTTGCATCAGGTGAGTTTCTAGACCCTGGTTTCTACTTGTTTTAAACATCTTTGGGGCTGAAAATGTATTAAAACGATTTTTAAATGTTTATGTATGTATACCCGTATGTAATGTGCATGTTGGATGTTGATTTTTGAATGCTGATAGGTTGTTCATGTTTAGAATAGCCATGTTAAGCTTAGAACATATGGGTTTGATGATTGGGTTTGAAAACATACTAGAAGCATGTTACACAGAAGGTTCATGCGCCTAGATAAGGCTCATGCGCCTAAAAATGTCTTAAAAAGATTAATTGTAATCCATGCGCTTGAACAGTAGCCCATGCACCTAAAATTGCCTTAGAAATGTTTAAGTATAGCCCACGCGCCTGAACAATGGTCCATGCATCTGGAAATATTAGTCGGACGACTGAGTAGGGCCATGCGCCCTAATAGTGCCCATGCGCCCAAGAGGCCATGCGCCTGAATTGTTCATGCGCCTAAGAGTTAAAACAGTTAAGTGTTGGCTGATGCGCCTACATAATGATGAAACGCCCAAACAGGGCTCATGCACCCAAATAGTGTCAAAGCGCCTAAACACTTAGAAATTTTTACAGAATTTTTGGGAGTCTGTGCTTCTAGGGTTTTGACCAAAGTTTGACTAAGGCTTATTGATGATGATGTTCCATGCATGGTTATGATTGTTCCTTATTATTATTATTGCTATTATTATTATTACTACTTATAGTATGTGACTTTACGTGGTATGTCTATTATCGTAACGTAAAGTATATTGTAATAATAAAGAGAAAGAGCAATAAAGAAGAAAATAGGAACATTAATAAAATGTTAACAAGTCTTGCAAGCTTACAGGAGGTACACGACCATGTTGTTGTTAGCTCAACTATGATGCGGGTTAGCTACCCTATTATGCACACATGGCCAGTCAATTGAGATTGGCAGGACCTTTGCAGCGTGTCCTGGGTGATTGGGTCGGCCTTGTATACAGTACACAGAACCCTTTCGAGGGATATAGTTGACCCTTTCGAGGGATATAGTTAACCCTTTCGAGGGATATAGTTGACCCTTTCGAGGGATACGGTTGACCCTTTCGAGGGATATAGATGTCCCATCACCCGTTTTCCACCGCGCATACAGTTTGGGGTATTGCTCATTGGTCCATACAAAAAGTGAAAGATAAAGATAAAAGATTACAGAACATACAAGGCATACAGTAAAGAGAACGAACAGTATACGTTCATATAGTTAATGCGTGCTCGCATATACAGTAAAGAGTTGTATTTTACAGAAAAGAGTATTTTCATATACAACATATAGAAAGTACTTTATTGCTTTTAAAACTAGAACTCACTCAGCAATGCTGACTTTTATACATTTTCAGTTGGCAGGTAATTATTGCTGAGGATGGCACGAGGGTGAAGCCACTCGGCAGGGAACGACTAACATCCTTTGTATTTTATGTTGCTGTTGTTTTGTAATGCAATAAAACAATTCTTTTGTAATCAGTTAAACGATGATGTATTGCTCAACAAAAGTGGTTTAAATGAAATGAATGGTTTTTGATAAATTATTTCCGCTGCTTAAGTTTGTATAATTATAATGTTTAATTTTTTAACTGTTGTGATTGACCAACTGTGAGGTTTCCGGGAACAGGGCCTTACATTGTCCTTGATAATATCAATAGCTTGATCTCTGGAGGTGTCATAATAAAGATAGAGAAGCCTACTTCTTTCATCCTGAGCTTTCCGTTCATGTCCTCTACTCTAGTTCATTTGAAGAAAAATGAGAATGACTACCAAAGTTTTCAATATCAAACATTTTGATGGGATCGACCATGTCGAGGTGGCTTGGAAGCTGGAGTCCCTCATGGGTTCAGTAAGCTTAATCCAACATTCTTTTCTTCTAAATTTTGATGCTTATCTGCATTCATTCATTAGGGCTTAGATTACATGGACATATTACCATGTGATTAAGAAGAGGGTCGTGGATTTTGAGAGGATGGTCAAGTATCTCAAGAAGATAGCGGCGGCTAAGAGCAAGGTGGTCGGGAATAAGGCCAATGAGCTCATTTGTCCAAAGAAGATGATATAACAAATCAAAGTTGAACATGAACGAGAGTTGGAAGGGGTCCATCATGAGGCCAAAAAGTAGTTCTTCTGCCTATTTTCCTTCTTAACACCCAACCTTTTTTTAATGAAGGATAATACTTACTTGTTTTTGACTTAGGCAAATGCTTAGCTTTAATTCATTTGGAAAAATAATCAGTCATTACTAATATAAACACATTTTCTTCTAGTGCTTTAGGTAGCTGCCTACTATGTGCATTCCTCATTTCATGAAGCGGCAAGATGAAAAGATTGGATGCACAGGCTCATTCAACTAATATAGTACATTTTTGTGTCTTTAAGAAGAGTCACATTTATGGACATTGCTAATAGCAACCTTCCTTATGGTTGGCCAATATCATGTTCTCAAGACTTTAGAGCAAAAAGCTCTATCCCTCATATGGTTGCCCAAGTTCCTTTATGTATATCGTTTATGACTTTTTGTATCTCAAGATCCTCTATACCATTTCAAATATCAACCTATTAGTGATTTTCTACATAGGATTTCATGGATAATAATAAAGCATAATACATTAATACGAAAAACTTTATGATTCTTCTTATCATTCAGGATTTTATAATTTTGTAAATATCTCTTGATGGGCTAGATCCATGATCCTTCACCTTGATCAAGATCCTAGACCTCAAAATTATTTATGTTCAACACTTCTTCCCCCTTATATGTAATAGATCAGTTGTTGAGCTCATGATATGTATTATTGGTATTTTTCCATTTAATGGTATCTTGAGAGCCGATCTGAGATTTGCTAAGGCATCTACCTTAATATTATCTTCCTTGGTGACACGTAAAATGCTAAAAGTATTGAAAAAGCATTTAACTATTTTCAAGTTTTGAGCTGCTTTTCACCTTTTGCTATATAAGAACCATTAAAATGTTTAGCAATTAATAACAAGTCAACACATACTTGGAGATACCTAATCTTGATATCTTTAGCTAGTTACGATCATGTTATTATTGCTTCGTATTCTAATTCGATTTTTGTTGCTTAGAATCCACAACTAATCGATTGGGGTATAATTGTAGATCCCTATGTACCTAGTTTACGATCTTAATGTAATATGTCTGTCATATCCTAAATGTAATGAAACGAATGAGTTGAGTGAAACATAAAATGTGGTTGTTGATCTTAATATTTAATGTTTCAGTGTATGTTTTAATGTTTATCATTTATTAATGCATATTGAACCAAATATATAGGTTTGTGGTTGTTTGAATAGATCTTAGTCAAGTAATGATTGAGAAACATATTCAAACTTAGTCGTATGAAGTCTTCATGCGAATGGGCCATGCTAATGGACCAGTCGCATGACTGAACCAGGAGACTGGATCAGTCGCACGACTAAGACATACGGATGACTCAATCGCACGACTGAACCCTCAGTCGTGTGATTGACTCAGTTGCATGCTTTAGTAGCACGACTGAACCATGCTAATGGTCCAGTCGTACGATTGACTAACCCTAACCTATAAATACCACTTAATTCATGGAAAAATGAAACACTTTCAAGATTTCGACTCCTACTCGTACCTTAGCTGTCCAAAACGTCCAAGAAAGCCAGTCCAAGTTCATAGATCGTTCTTGATCGATTCCTATTCGTTCTTAACGTTTAGTTTAATCTTATATCGATCGGGTTAACGTTCTCACTGATTGGATCGCCAATCAAATAGGATTCCGCACTATTTGAGTTGGTATACACGTGAATTAGTTAGTACTCCATTCAGTACACGGTCCCTAACAAGTGGTATCAGAGCTTTGGCTCTTGATTTACATGTGATTCAATCTATTTTGATATAAAAATCATGTTTTTCACGCAAAAACGCAATCTTTTTGTGTCAAACAGTGTTTTGGACGTCTCCAGGTAAAAAAGTTAACGTTTTCCGGCACACGACAACTAGGGTTAGTGAGAAATTCGTGTTTTTGCGTCAAAATACCTTAAAACCTCGAATTCTCAAAATTCAGCAGCTTTAGTCGCATGATTGACTCAATCGCACGACAGAATCCATACGCATCCCTCATATGCACGATTGGACTCAGTCGTTCATCCATATGTACGATTGAATTGCCGAGTCACATTGTTCATTCGCACCTATCCATTCGCATGAGTTAGCCATCCGCATTGGTTCATTCGCACGTCTGAGCCATACGCATTGGTCAATCGCACGAATTGTCCAATCGCACACCTTCATTCGCTCAAGTAAAACAGTTTTGTTCTAAATACCAAAGTCAATAGTAATGGAGGATCAATATTCAGCGTTCACCGCAGGAAGGGATTCTAGGATTTAAAATTTGTTGCTTCTAGAAAATGAAGTGGGAAATCATAACAAGCCCCCTAAGCTCATAACGTTAGATGATCACCCACAATGAAAGCAAAGATATTAGATTTACTTAAATGGAGTAGATCCCAATCTATGGGAGTCGATAGAGACATGATATAGCATGCCTGTAGGTGTAGATGGAGTCAAACTTACCTTAGGCGGTATGACTAACGGCCAAAAGGTAAAGTACAATGCAGAGAAGAAAAGGCTAAAGCGTTGAAAAAGGAGTTTGACAACTGCTCGTCAATCGGAAAGGAGAGCTTGGACAACGTCATTGATCGGTTCTACCACTTGATGAGTGAGCTGCACACTCATGGAGTCACCACACCTATGGAAGACAAAGTTTCAAATTTTGCAGATGGGTTGCCTGAGAAGTGGGTTTCGTTTGTTTCCAACCTAAGACAGAATGATATGCTGACGAAGTTAGATATCAACGACTTCATTCTGACACTGAGAGAGGAAGAGTTAAGGATGAAGTACAAGACCCAAAAGTCTTCATATGATCAGAATCCAGCACTGTACAACTCAACTCCACAAGCCAAAACGCCTGGAGCACCACTTCAAACAACATTTGTATCGAGTTCAGCTGCTCCATCTCAAGTTATTACTTCAGGATCTGACACGTCAGGGTCGTCTTGTACCCAATACATTGCACCTGAAGCCAATGCTATAAAACTGAAGACCGAGAATCTCGGGAATGTGACAGTGGAGGTAGCTAAGGAACACATGGATCTCTTAGCAGCTGTCGTTCACTCCTATGACGGACTAGTTGCTAGGAAGATTAGGAACTGCCATCTGGCAGATGAGGACTACGAACAGGTAGACGAGACAGAGCTAGAGAGAATGGACATCATGTGGGCCTAGCAAGTGTTGTTCGGAGAGCTAAAAATTTTGTCAAGAAGACCGAACAAAACTTGATTGCTACTACGGATACAACTTTTGGTTTTGACAAGACCAAAGTTACCTGCTTCAACTGTGGGGAAAAGGGGCATTTCAAACGAGAATGTGTGAAGCCCAAGAAGATAGGAAATGGGAATCCATTCTCATCTTTCACTCGTCAGGATAAACCCACAAGCAGCCCTACTTCGTCGAGCAAGGATCCTAAAGCCTTGACTGCTCACGATGACGAAGGACAAAATTGGAGCTTTCGGTTTGTGTCTCCGGGAGAATCCAACATTGCTAGTGTTGAAGATCTAGATGATGACTCAGCAAGCGAAGGTGATATTGCAGTAGAACTCGCGATGCCAAATATTGAAGAAACTGCAACTGTGGTTGATCACCAACCAGAGGAAAGGACAAGTTCAACAAGTTCAGAATCACCAGAACCAGAAAAGTCAGACACAGCTTTGATGGCTGATTCAACCTCACCCTCTCAGGTAAGTTCCAATACTCAACTTTTCAATAATCATGCTTGTTCTGATTGTAATAAATTTAGGGAAAGTATTGATTTGAAATTTACTAGGTTATTAGATCATAATGATAGCTTAGTAAAGGACTTACAACTATGCATAAAAGCAAATAGAGTTTTAAAACAAAATGAGCACAGTTATAAGGAAAAGATAGAACTTTTGAATAAACAACTTAAGGAAACTAAAGTTGTAGCTTTTAACCAAGCTAATGACATTAAGTTCTATCTTAACTCCCTAGAAGACACTAAGAAAGAAAAAGCAGTATTGGAAGTAGAAGTAAATTCATTAAAGCAAAAACTGCATAGTTGGACAAGTTCTTCTCACATTGTCCAACACTTAGTGCGAGAACACAACAATGGGGAGGGTTTGGGATATAAAGTGGTTCCACCACCACATGAGACCTTGATGAATGCCAAAAGTAAACCAATAAATAATAACCCAATCAAGGATCATGTGGTGTTCACTCATCTTGTAAGTGATCCAGATTCCACATGTAAACCAAATGAATCTGGCACTAAACAAAAGGATGCCACTTCAAAATCAAAAGGTAAAATGCTTGTGTTAATCTGGATGAACAATTTGAAAATGTTAATATAAAGTCTGGTTCAACCAAGTTTAATTCTGAACCTAAACAGACCAAACATGTTAACCAATCACGCGTATCATGTCTAAGTCCAGGTAAACAAAAGAGTAAAGATGTTAATAACGTTCATACAATTAATTTTGTTAAACAAGTTAAACCATTAAAACAGGAAGTGACTAAGCCCAAACTGAATAAAGTCACATGTGTGTCATACATTTCTCCACAGAAACAGTTACACCAATATATCAAGAGTAGATCTTGCTACAACTATGGAAAGTATGGTCATATCGCGTCTTACTGTCCTTATTCACAGACACGAAAGAAAAAGGTTGAACTTTATGACACTAAAGCGAGCTCTTCCAAAAGAAGCTCCATGACTCCACCAAAAGGAGTCAGTGAACCTAAAGTTCAACCCATCAGCCAGTAGTCTGTTTATCACAAACAAGCCTTACATAAAACTGGTTTATGGAAAGAAAAGTACATCCCAGGATCTAATAATGAGAACAAGAAGATGAAGGATCTTCCCTCACCCTCTAATGGAAAATGGGTGGAATTTATGATGTGTGATGCCTCTGGGACACCCAAGCCGGTTAGGGCTTGGGTCCCTAACCTTAACTAATGTTTTCAATTGAATGTGCAGGGTGTTTGCTATAGCGCTAATACAAACACTTGGATTGTAGATAGCGGAGCATCCAGGCACATGACTGGGAACCGGGCACTCCTGTCAAACGTCAAACAAATCAAAGGAGGTCATGTTTCTTTTGCTGGAAATAAAGGAGGGTACATCATAGCTCAACGGGAAGTAGGGAACCAGAAAGTGAAGTTTGACAAGGTAAACTAAGTTCAACAAATTCAATATAATTTGCTTTCTGTTTCCCAAATATGTGACAAGGGATTTAAGGTAGTTTTCGACAATAAGAAATGTTATGTCCTGAAAAAGGACTATGTAATTCGGAGGAACAAGTCTTAGTGTCAGCCTCAAGATATAATGACCTTTACGTCTTGGATCTATCAAAGGTCTCCACAACGGATCATCAAGTTCAGTGCTTCTTGTCAAAAGCTACTGAGAAGGATTCTATCTCCTGGCATAGGAGAATGGGGCACATCAATCCACGGAAGATGAACCACTTGATCCAGAATGATCTAGTGCGAGGAGTAAACGTCAAAAACTTCCAACTCTCGGATTTTTGTGTTGCCTGCAAGAAAGACAAACAGACTAAGAAGTCTCATAAGTCAAAGAAAGTTAATTCCATCGAACTGCCTCTTGAGCTTCTTCACATGGACCTGTTTTGTCTAGTCAGTACAAGAAGCATCGCAGGCGACTTGTACTGCTATGTAGACAGATGACTACTCAAGATTCTCTTTGGTGATGTTTCTGAAATAAAAATTAGAAACATTTAAGTCATTCAAAGAGTTAGTAACTACACTGGAGTCACTCTACAAGCTGAAGGTAAGTGTGTTAGTGATATAAAATTAAAATGGTTTTAATTTTATAAAACTAGGGATGTGTTTATATAATTTTTAAACAAATTTGAATTGAGTAAAAAAAATGGGACCCATTAAGGCCGCCCCCTTGGTCTTGGTTACACCATTTTATTAGTTCCAAGACATGCAAGTCTTGGACACTTGAATACTCATTCATTCTTTCACATCCAAGATAACACACACAAAAGTTCTCTCTCTCTACTTTTCTCCTCTAATCTCACGGTCTTGGGGCAGAAAAGAAGAAGATTTTCCAGCCAAGAAAAGGGGTTTTGAAGCTGGAAATTGGTGTCAAGGATCCTAGCATTCAAGGTGATTTATTGGTAGGCTTGGGGTATGCCATCTTGAGAACTTCTACCTTGAAGTTTCAGCCTCAAGAACACATCTTTTCATCCTTTAAATCTCGGATTTTACAGCTACAAAGGTTGTAGTTTCACCATCTTTTGTTCATCTTGTTATATGCATTTTGTATAAATGATCCATGGCTTTGGGGTTCTTATTAAAATAGGTTTAATAATCATCCTATTAACATGTTTTAAAATATAATTCCGCTGCGTTTTCATATAAATCAAGTTGTATGAAGCTTTGATAAACATGTTAAAACCCCACAAATGGTATCAATGGAGGCGTTCTGCAAAGAAAAAGGATTGTACACCGGTTTACTTCCGCCTACACTCCTCAGATTAACGGGGTTGCTGAAAGGAAAAACAAAAGCTTGATAAAGACTGCCAGGATGATGCTAGCAGACTTAAAACTGCTTATCCAATTTTGGAACGAGGCAGTGGGAAATGCATACGACACCTTGAATCGAGTCTTGGTGGTTAAATGACATGGAAAAACATGTTACGAGCTACTACAATGACGTAAACCAACTCTTGAGTACCTCGAACCGTTTGGAGCACCATGTACGTTGCTGAAGAAAACTCAAGAAGGAAACTTTAGCGAGAAGGCTGACGAGGGCATTTTTCTAGGATACAACATACCGAATAAGAGAGTTTACAACAACTCAACGGGTCAAGTAGAGGTGTGGTGTAACATCGATGTTCAACGATACACCACTCCTCCTACTGGAAAAGGACCCACATTCTATTTCGACTATGATGGATTCTTCAAGTCCTTCACCATCCCTCTCTCCACTTCTGACGATGAGTTAGGAGCCAAAATGATGGATGATGTCTTAAACACACTATCACAAGACTCAACATCATCTGGTTCACAAGGTGAATCGTCTAACCATTCAGGGGGAGCACTCGAGGTTAGTGACTCCTCCTCTGATGATGAAGCCGTGGACAATGATCAGAACAATTAGGAGTAATAGGTTCCAACTACTGCAGGTTCACAAGCATCTGACTTAGATGCCTCTGATTCTTCAGAACCTCACACTCCTACTGCCTCAGATACGGAACCAAACATTCATAGTCTTGATTCTGAGGTAGTTGTTCCCACCACTCCTGGATCACGCCTAAGTGTCTATCATCCTCTGGACAATGTCATTGGGGATGTCAGATCAGGAGTTCAGACAAGAAATCAGTTGTATTCAGCTAATTATGCCTCGGTAATGGAAAAAGGGTATCTTCACGATGGTGCATACTGATGTTTTGTCTTAGTTTGAGCCAAAATATGTCAGTGAAGCCCTAAATGATGAGGCATGGGTGAGTGCCATGCAAGAAGAACTTCTTTAGTTCAAGAAGTTAGGTGTATGGACACTGGTAGATAGACCTAAAGGTGCTAAGGTCATTGACACCAAGTGGGTCTTGAAATGTAAGAAAGATGACCAAGGAGTCATAATCAGGAACAAAGCTTGACTTGTACTCCAAGGATTTTGACAAGTCGAGGGAATTGATTACAATGAAGTATTTGCACTTGTGGCGAGAATGGAAGTCATCCGTATCTTCCTAGCCTATGCCTCTTACATGAAGATTAAAGTCTATCAACTGGATGTAAAGAGTGCATTTCTTCATGGTGAAATCCGGGAAACAGTGTATGTCAGTCAACCCGAAGGATTTGAGGATCCATATCATCGGGACATAGTTTACAAACTGGATAAGGCTCTCTACGGGCTTCATCAAGCCCCGAGAACTTGGTATGAAAAACTCTCAACTCACCTTGTGAAACACGGATTTCGCAAAGGTGTAAATGACTGTACACTATTCATCAAAGAAAAGGATGGTGATCTGCTGCTTATTTAGATTTATGTTGATGACATAATCTTCAGTTCCAAGAACGAAGACTTATGTAAAGAATTTGAAGTAGTAATGAAGGCAGAATTTGATATGAGTGCCATGGGAGAGATGAAGTTCTTTCTCGGATTACAGGTGGATCAAACACCAAATGGGATATTTCTACATCAAACCAAGTATGTACGGGGTATTCTCAGTCGGTTAGACATGGAGAATGCTTCCAAAGCTAGGATTCCACTTGCTACAAACCATGATGTAGCACCCCACGAGAATGGTGATCTGGTTGATGCCACCATGTACTGAGGAATGACTGGATCCCTCATGTACCTCACTACCTCAAGACCTGATATCATGTACGCGACATGTCTTTATTCAAGATATCAGGCGAAACCCAAAGTTAACCATCTTATAGGGGTCAAGAGGATATTTTGTTATCTAAAGGGTACACCAACACTTGGGTTGTGGTATCCTCATGAAGATGATTTTGAGCTTACTGCATACAGTGACTTGGATTATGGCGGTTGGAAGATGAACTACAAATCCACCTCAGCAGGTTGTCAATTCTTTGGGAGACGATTAATCACGTGGCAGTGTAAGAAGCAGACATCAGTTGCGTTGTTAACTGGTGAAGCTGAATATGTTACTGCTGCAAGCTACTGTTCTCAAATCATCTGGATTCAAAAGCAGATGCGAGACTACAGTTTGAAATTTTCTAACACCCCTATATTTGTTGATAATTCTGCCGTAATAGCCATTACTAAAAATCTTGTCCAACATCCTAAGACCAAACACATCGGAATTAAATATCACTTTATACGTGATTGTTTTGAAAAGAATCTAATCGATGTGGTTAAAATAAATATGGATTTCTGACGCGCTGACCTCTACACAAAAGCCTTTAATAAGCCACGTTTTCTATATCTGTTAGAGGTCAATGGCGTTAAAAAGAAAAGTGATGTAATTGTAGAAGATGAACATGTTTAGTCTGATGCGTCAAGTTCATTTTTCTTTTATTTTAGTTTATTTTATTCAATTAATTTTGGTTTTTTATTTATTTCTTTCTTTCTTCGCCTATGAAAATCCTAAAAACACAAATCGTTTTCGGTTTTAGAACTTTAAGGGGAGAATAGGTTAAGTTAGTATAAAAAACAAGGGAAGAGGAAAGGCAAGCTGATAGAAATGAGATCGGATTTGTGAAACTGATTCAACGACTATGGAAAATGATAGTACATAGGAACAAAGCATTTAGGACTTAAAAAAATTAAATTGAATTAGATGCGAAATTCAAAGTATAAGTCAGAGAAGTCTGAGCAACATAAAAGGAAAAATGATAGTAAAACTAGCTGCTATTAAGGTAACATGAAGAAAGTAGACCTAGAGGGTGCTAGACCATTAGATCATGTGTCGGTAGATTCAACACAATAGATAAGTAGACTTCGTTGGTGATCTCAAGATCAAACTAAGTTGTTCAACAAGCTATGGGTTATCATCTTATCCCTGGTTAACACAATCAACAGAGTTCCAATAAGGGGTGACCAGCAAAATAAACGCCACAAATGTGTGCGGATGACCAAAATATGAGCAAAGCACATGATGAAAAATGCAAAAAGCAATCAAACTAATAACCTATGTTGTTGGTGCGATCTGTGCAAAAAGTATAAAATTACTCAAACAAGAAGATAGGTTATGTGCCTCTCTGCTGTGCGGTGGCACTGACCTGAGGATAAGCATAACCTATATATTCTAGAATTCATTGTTGTTTGCCACCTCTTTGTTGTGCGGTGGTACTGACCTGAGGCTTGGCTTCTCTTTGAAAGCTCTAAGAATAGTTTCTTCTTGTTAAAATACCCGTAGACTGCTCAAAAATCTCCTAAGGAATGTTGATTACCATATAAACGTGGGATCCATAAATGCTTGTTGAAATAATTTAACCTAATGTATCACCAATCTGTGTCAAAAGTCTGTGTATGGATTTAAGTGGACAAGTATACTGACATTCATCATGGCTACAATTTTTGAAAGTCCAAATCAATGTGTGCGTCTTATAGTACTAGTATGATTCCTTAACTTGCTAATGACTCTCGACGAAAACAAGAGTCTAGGATCAAATGATTTTGGTAACACGTCCTGAATGAGTTGATTACCTGTATGATTCCATAATGAATCGTTCCACTTATGGTCAAAATAACTTGAAGCTGCCTGTTCAAGAAATAAATTTGTTAGATTTCTATCTTAGGATTTCCACCTCACACAAAATCACAAAAACATCTTTAGTTTTGCCTTTTAATGTTAGCTATTTTGTTTTGTTTTAACATTTAGTCAATTTAGTGTTATATGTCGGACTATGTCATGGAATTCAATCTGGGATTTAATCACTTAAAAAGGGTCACGTCTAAGGTGACCAAATGTGTTTTCAATTGTTAAATGGGTCACGTCTGAGGTGACAAAATGGGTTTTGTTTAAAAGGATCATGACTGAGGTGATAAAAGTTTTCAAAGGTAAAATGATCATGTCTGAGATGATCGAATGCTCAAAATGTTATATCAAAAGTTAAAAGGGGTTAAGTTTCAAATGGGCATAAAGTCAAAATCATGAGTATGGACCAGTCGTACGATTGGCCTGTACGAATGAGCCCAATCGCATGGTTAACCCACACGTATGGGCCAGACGTGCGATTGGACCATAAACATGAGTAAAATCACATGATTGGAACACAAAACTGAACCAATCACATGGATAAAGGTGACCGAATGACACAGTTGCACGACTGACTTCTAGTCGCACAACTGAAGGTGACCGACTGTGATAGTCGCATGACAGATCTTCAGTCGCATGAATCAACTATGCGACTGGGCTCAGTCGCACGACTAAAGGAAACCCAAGTATAAATAGAAGGGGAGTCGGTCGCAGTCATTCATCACTCCCAAATCACCCCCAACTTGCACGACTCTACCATTACTCTGCCAAATTTTCAATTGATCACTCTAGACCACCGATTATTGCATATTGACGATTTCTAGTTATTCTATAGGTAATGTGCGGTGAAATCCACTCGAATGCCTATCGATTCAGGCTCTAAATCGACTGAATTGAACCCTAAAAGGAACCGAGACTTAGTTTGTCTAAGAAACTAATTAAACTAAGTATATTGTTAAATTAAAGGTAGTTAGGTGTTATATAGGACATTTGTGAGTCTAATGAGCCTAACCACGATGTCTAACATTAAACTTTGCTCAAAATTTGAATTTGGATAGAACAACAGTCTGTCATGCGAATGGGCACCCGGATGAACTTCAATCGCACGAATGAGCTGAGCGTATGGCCCAATCGCCCGACTGCACCAGGATAATGAGTTTAGTCGCACGACTGGTTCAACCTCTTGGGATAGCCTACGACTAAGCCCAATCGCATGCTCAGTCGTACGTATAAGCTCAATCGCACGACTAAACCTCAGTTGCACAGTTCATTCGCACGACAGACCAGAAAGATTCAAGTTAAGAAATTCAAATGGCTATTCATTTACCCACACTAACGTTTATTTGCATTATGTGATAGATGACGAGTGGTTGGCCCATGAGTACTAAGCACAATATTTGTGCTCATCTCGATCTCACCTCAAGGAATGTTACAGACTTCTCTGGCATTATTACCTTTCTACAGAGATCTAGGATATTCCGAGCTATCTCGACACCATGTACCCCTTACCGCTCAGTCCAATAGGCTTTCTGGGAAAGTGTTGTGGTGGACAGGTCCTCTGAGCCCCATTGCATCAGGAGCTCGATATTTGGCGAGGATATTGACATCACAGAGGATGATCTCCGGACTGTTCTAGAGTTTGGGATAACGCTGACTGTCCCACCATATTACACCCACTTACTGTTCGAGGATGTTTCATGAGGGCTAAGTACTCTGGGAAATCAACATAGGAGTGCTCAACAAAAGCAACATGTGCCCCCAGTTCAAGTACCTCGCCCATGTGCTGCTCAAGTGCATAGCTTCTCGGAAGGGAGGGTTCGACGAGCTTTCCGATCAGATTTAGATGGCTTACGCATTGTTGGTGCTGAACAACCCATTTAGCTTCTGTAGGATGATCTTCACCTATCTGGTGGAGAACATTGAGGGGAAATGGAAGGAGGGGTTTTGTATGTACCCTCGATTCATTCAGATGATCATTGATCAGAAGCTACCGTCGCGCCTAAGGAGAAGGAGGACGCAGTAGTACTTGAGGTGATGGATGACACCACATTGGGCCGCATGAAGGTGTACAGGGGAAAGCAAGTTAAGGCCCTTGTGAGGAGACTGTTTGGCAAGGCGTAAGTGGTGCCATGAGGAGAGTGACTCAGATGTTGAGCAAATTTCTCTTCCATCTGATCACTTCGATGACAATGACAGTGGTGCTGGTGGAGACTCTGGCCCCGCTGCTTCTAGGGCCACCACTGCACATGTTACACCTCCACCACCCACTCATGGAGATGCCACCACCACTAGTTTCCATCAAGATTTTTGCCCTCCTGATGAGGATGAGGAGAGTGATGAAGAGCCACTGACCAGGACAGTGGGCAGCAGGGTGGTTGCCACCGAACGAGGTATTCGGGAGGTTAGTGGACGCCCTAGCGAGTCTGTGGAGACCGCTGTAGATCCCATTTACACACCTGATCAACCCATCAGCATCACAGGGGGAGCATCCTCCTCAAGGGGCATGAGGAGAAAAAGGATGGCTCATCCCTATGGGATGAAGTCTAAGAGGAGGAGGATGACATTCATCACTACCACCACCACAACTACCACTACCACCATTCCACCCACCACCACTACTACTACTTCACCCATCATCACCATTATAGCCACTTCACCACCTATCTACACCACTTCCACCTCCACTACAGCATACCCCCCGCCACCCACTCATCTACCTCCACCCATATACAGCACTTCCACCACCACCAGCCACCAAGACAACCCCTCATCTCATACCACATTCACCACTGGATCACCTTTACCTCCAAGTGGGGTAGAGGAACAGCTGTCGGCACTAAATCGTATGGTGCTGAAGCTGTTAGCTACCAACGGCGAGAAGACTGCACAGCTATGACAGCTGATGGAGCTAACTGCTGCACAATCACAACAGATCTCTTAGCAGGCAGAGGAGATCACCCAACTCAAAAATCATAAAGCCGAATCAGCAAAGAAGATTGAAGAGTTGGAGTCATCGAACAGATCTATCATGCTCAAGCTTAAGGGGTCCAAAGAAGAGCCTCTGAAGATCAGAGAAGATGATGACGATGGTGATGACAATGATGAAGAGGATGATGAGGAAGAGGATGAGGATGACACAGAGGATGGAGGAGATGATGACGAAGGAGGAGATCCATATGCTTCTGGTGCCCAAGAAGCTAGTGAGAGGAGAACCAAAAGGAATCAAGATTAAGGTGCCTCGACATCAGCCCCGACAACAGAGGAACACATGATTCATGACAAATGTAATGCATAGATGTTTTATGTAATTTAATCATAATTGAATATTGTATTAAACTTATGTGCATGAATGTTTATGTATATATTTAATGTTTACTGTCTTGATTATGTATTGATGAATGATGTGTTACATGTTTTAAATCAAGCAGATCCATAATATCAGCGAGATGAATACGATGTTGCTCCCCTTCAGCAGATCAAGTCTCAACTCACAATGATACTTGATCTATAAGGGATTGTTAGGAGGTCAGTAAGCTATACTCCCAAAGAAGGAGAAATTATTCACAACCTCACTGATAAGCAACTCGCAGAAATGTTCTGGTTAAACCCGAATGAATTGGTTAAGGATGCACCTACCGTCGATGTTGCTAGTGATGACGAGCTCAACGGTGTTGATGAGATAGAGATTGAAGACATCACAGCACAACACTATCTGGAATACACTGATCGAGAGGGAAATATGGTTCCTAATTTTGGAGATACACTCGACAGTGATATGCATGTTAAATTGGATACGATGGAAAGCGAAGCCGAGAAATCAGAAAGCCAAGCCCAAGCCTCTGACGCCAATGTTGAGAACAAAAAGGCTGAATGGGCGGCTTGTTCTGTAGAGATCCGTGCCCAACGCACAGCGCCAAAGCCGAGTGCCTACGCCAAGCTCGACAAAGTAAAGAAGCATCTTAAGGTGTCTGGTAAGATTATAGCATGGGCTTACTCTGAGGATCTAAATGTGTAAGTAGTAAAGAGGGAGAAGGGAATCAAGTACTTTAGATTTCCACATGATCTGAAGACTCTCCCTGGTTTTGAGCTCAACCAGTTGGCACGCCTGAACCTGTTGTATGCTGACCCCAGGAAGATGTCAGGCTGGTTTGAAGCTGCGTTGAAGAGAGAATACCACACACGATGGGTTAATTTCAAACCTCAACAACCTACGAGGTACATTCGAAGGTCGGAGGTAGACCCAAGGACTGGGAAACCCAAAGTGGTGATGAACCGGTGTCCTCCGCGTACTATGTCAAAGATCCCTATGAGGGTAATGCCACAGAACTTCACTCCCCACTTCAAGTGGTGGTATTATGACTGGCGAACAGGAGAAGCGGTCATAGTATTACAGAAAGAGCGCCAAATGGAGACCATCCGGGTATTTGACCCAATGTGGCTAACCAACCTGTCAGCTAGTGATGTTTATACTTTATACAGGTGGCCATTATTCTATGATCCGCAGAATAATATACAGGCCCTCCATTTCAGAACGTGATAAGACTCTGTTTTGCATTCAAGATACATGCTGGAGTCACAGTCGAGGAGAGGCATAAGAAGTTTGACGAGCTAATGAAGGATGCCAGACAATGAAGGAAACTAGGTCCAAGGGGGAGTTTGTAGATCCATATGTACCTAGTTTACGATCTTAATGTAATATGTCTGTCATGTCCTAAATGTAATGAAATGAATGAGTTGAGTGAAACATAATATGCGGTTGTTGATCTTAATGTTTAATGTCTCAGTGTATGTTTTAATGTTTATCATTTATTAACGCATATTGAACCAACTATATAGGTTTGTGGTTGTTTGAATAGATCTTAGTCAAGTAATGATTGAGAAACATATTCAAACTTAGTTGTATGAAGTCTTCATGCGAATGGTCCATGCTAATGGACCATACGCATGAATACTTCATGCTAATGGACCAGTCGCATGACTGAACCAGGAGATTGGATCAATCGCACGACTGAGACATACAGATGACTCAGTCGCATGACTGAACCCTCAGTCGTGTGATTGACTCAGTCGCATGCTTTAGTCGCACGATTGAACCATGCTAAAGGTCCAGCCGTACGATTGACTAACCCTAACCTATAAATACCACTTAATTCGTGGAAAAACGAAACACTTTCAAGATTTCGACTCCTACTCATACCCTAGCCGTCCAGAACGTCCAAGAAAGCCAGTCCAAGTTCATAGATCATTCTTGATCGATTCCTATTCGTTCTTAACATTTAGTTTAATCTTATATCAATCGGGTTAACGTTCTCACTGATTGGATCGCCAATCAAATAGGATTCCTCACTATTTGAGATGGTATACACGTGAATCAGTTAGTACTCCATCCAATACACGGTCCCAAACAATAATGTACCCCTGTGCTGATCTCGGTATAATATCTAGTCTCGTACCTCTTACATTAGATGCACAATTAGGGGCTGTTTGACAACTTCTGAATGATTAAGTGCCGAACCAATAAGAGATCTGAATTAAGAGGTCTGAACCATTAAGAGCTAGTATATAATTTAACTATTCAAAAACAAATGTCTGACCAATTCAGATAATATGTCTTAACCATTCAGTATTAGACCTTTTAACCATTCAGCATCAATATAATGCTTAACCATTCAGAGGTAAATCTCTTAACCATTCAGACATGTGCTCGCGAAACAAACAGTCAGAACCATTAAGTGCTGAACCATTCAGATATCTGAACCATTAAGTGCTGAACCATTCAGATATCTGAACCATTAAGAGGCTCATTAAGAGGCTGCCAAACAGCACCTTAGTGAATAATTTCCATTTTCTCTTGTTTCGTCTAGTTATTGGACCTCCATGTCAACTTCATGTTAAATATCACAAATGAAATCTACCACAAGGTTTGCTGATGCTTGGGATGTGTTTTATAGATCACTTAGTTATCCTTCCTGATATTTATGGTTTTCTTAAAACACATTTTATAGGGTTGGTAGTCTTAATATAACTAGGATGTGTTTCGAAATAATTTATAAGTTTAGTGGATGTCATAACTAAGGCTAAATTTAATTTTTTAAGATGAGAATACATGTTTTTGCATGTAATAGCATAAGACAATATATTTTGAAGGGTTGAGCTTCATGTTGAATCTAGCTAAAATATGGAAGGCTTTTTTAAGATCCTTCAGATGATCCTTGGCTTCTTTTATTTGTTCATCATGTCATGTATGTAAACTTTCATTGTATCTCTTAGTTTGTCTTTAAACAACATCACAATCTTTGGTAGGTAGCACCTACGTTTTAAAGACCAAAAGACATAGCAATATAACAATATATAATGTTGGGTCATGAACACAATATCTTCTTAATAAGAGGTTTCATTTGAATTTCCTGAGAATGCATACATGAATGCCAGCAGCTCATGGCCTACTGTAGCGTCAACTATTAAGGCTATGTAGTAAAGGGAAAGGATCTTTATGATAATCTTTGTTAAGGTCAATGAAGTCCAAATAGACCCCCTATTCCCCACTTTTTTTGTACCACCACTGTTTGCTAGCCATATTATAAATGTTACCTCTTTTATCATTCTAGACTTAAGCAACTACTTAACCTCTTTTTGAAGAATTACAATTCTTTCAAGTGCAAACTTTCTTTGCTTTTGTCGCACAAGCCTGAAACTACAATCAATACCAAGCTAGCTTATGAGTTATAATATCCTTAGATATACTTGTCATATCCTTATGCTTCTTAAAAAGATCTACCAATTTTTGTTCAATATCTCCAGGATTATTGGATCCTATAAGCACCTTGGTGTTTGGGTTTGCAGGATCTAAGGATACGTCCCTGGCATCCTACTCTTTTGCTTTCAAGATGTCTCATGCATGTTTATTTAAATGCTATGCTTGCCTTGTTTATACATTCATCTTCACCACTCCCTACGAGGTAGGCCTTTTACACATGATAGCATATTGATGGTACTTCTTTCATATCATGGATCTAAGGTCTCCCTAAAATAATATTATAACATGGTTATAAGTCAATCACACAAAATCTTTGTAATAATTTTACCCCTTTGATGTAAATAGGTTTCTTGATCTTTCCAACCGTGCTCTTGCCCTATCCACTAAATCCGACCAGTACCAATTATTTTGTTACAATTTCACTTTATAAAATGTTCATTTCAAATATCTAAGGTTTATGATTTTGACTAAGCTACCCCTATTAATCAGGATCCCGTGGACAAAAATGGTTTGGCAATGTACAAAGTAAAGACCAAGCAATCATTGTGAGGATCTTGAACGTTTTCTTTATCTTCTTCATTGAACGAGTCCGTCCTCTTGTCTGTTCGAGTCGATGTCCTTGTAGGCTTATACTCCTTTTCCGCTTTCATTTCTTTTGTATGTCTTTTTGCTGCAGGATAGGAAGTGCCACAAGTATTAGAACCACCAAATACAAAACTAATTACTTTAACATCAATTGAAGAGGACGTCGCTGGTTGTGGGGTTTTAGTTATGTGGTATGAGCAGACCCGGTAGTTAGTTTTGTCATCTATGGGATTTTTAGGGGCTATTTGCTTTAGAGATAACTTATTTCCTTTAGTAGTGCATACAACCCTCAATCACATGACTAAATCTTCATGGTGAGCAGACCACTTGCACTTACCCTTTTAAACTATCTTGTTTTATCTACATCTTGCATTGAAAACATAAGACCAAAAACATCACTATAAAAGCAACAATAAATGTGAAGTCGGCTGGATCGGTAAACATCCGAGCATGTTCTTGACGGAAGGATAAACAACAGCACAAACCAAAAGTCAAACAATAATACTAACTATAATTGAATGGTTTCATTGATAAAACCTAACAATTTAAAGCTCGTCACAACATAAGAATCAAGACTCTTGGCAAGGGGAAGATTGAGCATGATCTCCCCTTTCATCCGACAGCCCTAGGCTCCAGGCAGACTTCCTCTAAAACCCTTTTATCTCTCTACACATTGAAACTGGTATATATAGGCCTCGACCCATATTAGATGCGACTGGGCCCATTCGTGCGATTGGATCATGCATATGGTTCAATCGTACGATTAGACCATGCGTATGGTTCAATTGTACGACTGGACCATACTTATGGTTCAGTCTTACAAATGTCCCAATCGCATCTCTCAGTCACATGGCTAGTCCATTAGCATGGCTAGTCCATTAGCATGGCTCAGTCGTACGACCGAGTCTCATTCGCATATGCTCCTGCAAACGACCTAGTTTCATGTGTTTACAACATATCAGGTGTATTACATTAAGCCTAGACTATTTGAAAAGCGACGGACACACTATATATGACTATATATGCTCCAATAAATTCCCCCTTGGACGTTGCTTGCGAATAGTAGATAACACCTCTTACAATCTTCAGTCAATCTTTGCTCTGGTTTCTAATAGAATCAAACGAAAAACCATATCAGCCAATGTTGCCGATCCGTCAGGTTGCTACCATATCCCTGAAAATGAATTTAGGCACAATAGTTTTCGTTTACTTTACAGAACACCATCATAGCAGCAAGATTCCCCATATGACTGATTTTTCCAGATAATGACATGAACAGTTTTCCATTGCTTCAATCTTCACACAGGCTAACCTGATTAACATCAACACCTGTAGAAATTCCCCCTCACATTCAGCATATCCCAATTTATAGACATTGTGCTCTCCTAGCGTCTTCACACGGTGTATTGGGCAAAAGGTTTATGGTTTCAATCCACAGCTGATAATATCAAACAAATCAGCATGCATGTAGATTCATTATTAGAAACCTGCTCACATCATCACTTTCTGATTGCGTCTCCACTTTCTCTATACATGGATTCCCCCTATGAATGGGAATCCTCTCTGTGCGGATAGATATAACTTGATTGGCCCATAAATAGTCAGATGCTCCTGACTACCCCACAAAATCAACACTGACTGCTGACATCTTCTCTCCTTTCTTTCGTGTTCTAAAAACATTCACCTATTTTGGAAGTCCGATGAATAATGGGGTATACATCGAACTTATTTGACAAAAGAACCTCAGGGTGAATATGCTTTGCTCATCCTCAAATCTGTGCAAGAAGCAGTTCCAGACTCTTTTTTTGGTCTAGAACAAATGCGGATGAGTCAATGCGGATGGCTCATTCGTGTGATTGAACATACGACTGGTCCAATCGCACGAATGAACATACGACTGGTCCAGTCACACGAATGGTCCAATAGCATGGTCCAGTCGTACAAATGGTCCATTCATATGGCCTAGTCGCATTAACGGGTCTGAACGCAGATTTTCAAATCTGCAGCCGCCAGGGCTGCCCAAAACCCTAATCTTACGAATTTTACATAAAACGAACCAACATAGACATCACAAGATTCGCAGGGGTGATTGGAACGTGGTTTCGAGTTCGATTTTAACATAGAAACTATACACGTAACCAGATCTGAGCAAAACACGAAGAACACGAAGTGGGTTTAACGTCAAGATCTGAACTTTGATCCAGAAATCAAGAGCTCGGGTTGCTAGAATGATTGTTAGATCATTCCAGCAGTAACCGGCTTTGATACCAATTGTGAAGTCGGCTGGATCGGTAAACATCCGAGCATGTTCTTGACGGAAGGATAAACAACAACACAAACCAAAAGTCAAACAAGAATACGAACTATAATTGAATGGTTTCATTGATAAGACCTAACGATTACAAGCTAGTTACAACATAAGAATCAAGACTCTTGGCAAGGGGAAGATCGAGCATGATCTCCCCTCTCATCCGACAGCCCTAGGCTCCGGGCAGACTTCCTCTAAAACCCTTTTATCTCTCTACACATTGAAACTGGTATATATAGGCCTCGGCCCATATTAGATGCGACTGGGCCCATTCGTGCGATTGGACCATGCGTATGGTTGAATCGTACGACTGGACCATGCGTATGGTTCAATCGTGCGACTGGATCATACTTATGGTTCAGTCTTACGAATGTCCCAATCGCATCTCTCAGTCACACGGCTGGTCCATTAGCATGGCTCAGTCATACGACTGAGTCTCATTCGCATATGCTCTTGCGAATGACCCAGTTTCATGTGTTTACAACATACCAGGTGTATTACATTAAGCCTAGACTATTTGACAAGCAACGGACACACTATATATGACTATATATGCTCCAACAATAAATTATTTTGGTATATTCTTCTTCGACATCATCGTCTTTCACATGTTGACCCTATGGTTTTCATAGGCTTAGATCTGTGAAGATACTTCAAGTATCGATTGTATCATATGGGGTACACTTGAAATCATATCCTTTAGCTTTTGTAGTTCTTTGGTAATAATCAAAATAATCCTTGTATCAAGCATAGGTTTAATATTGTTAGCATTCAAAAATATAGTATTGGAGATGTTACCAATGTCAGAATTTTGTGATGATGATCACGAGGGTAATGTTGAGATCTCTTATTGCAGCAACCTCAACGGTGCGAGTTGGATCAATCGTCCCGATCCGAGGTTGCATTCTATATATTTCCTTGCGGAGCCTATAATATGAAAATTCCAGATATTGGGTTGTAGTGGAGTAGTTGTTGCTTCATTGGCTTTTGTTTTTCTAATTTTATATTTTCTATCTATCTTAGCAACATCTGATTGGTTTTTTGGTGTTGATTCATCTACCATATCTGTTGAGAGAACATAAAACTAATATCATCATTCGAGACAAAGACATGTCCTTGAGTAGACTAAGATTTAGTACAAGTAACAGGTACAAACAATATGATTAGCACAAGTAACAAACATGAAAACAACACCTTTAACACTTAGATTTGGTGGTTTGAGTGTGACATTTATATGTTGTAGGTATCAAGAAAAAGAAATGATAAATCCAAGACTCCTAAATTTAATTGTTTTTAAAAAGTAAAACAATGCATAGTGTACTTTTTTGCTAAACAGGTACCCATTTTTCCAGCTCTTGTAGACGTCCAAGTCTCAGGGAGAAATAACTAGAAGGAAATGCTATTTTGGCCAGACTGTCATTTTCCTTTTAAGAAGACAGAGGAGATGGAATGGTGGTCTGGTTGTCAAGACTTGATTAAACATAAGTTAAATAACTTATCTTAGATACCTTTATTGTGTAAGAGTAATTAATGTTGTCTCCCATTAGTGAAAAGTGTTTAACAAACATAACTCGATTAACATAAAGACATAAACTTTGAAATAAAAGCCTAGAACTTTGGATGCATTAAAGAACACAAGTACAAAAAACAACAAACTTTGAAAAAGAATTTAATAGTTAAGAAGAAAACAATCACTTCCGGGATTTAGATTCCGGAAGATCAACAATTATTACGTTGAACTAGGGTTTCCACAAACACAACTCAAGATTATGGCTTTTGATTAAAGTAATAACAAAGAAACAATCTTTTAAGTTTCGTTTGTTCACGATGTTACCAATTACCTATATCACGTTGTCTACTTTTCTCAATGAACTAATGATGCAACGAAAGCAAAAACTAATGATAAAGCAAACAACTTTGTTTATAAATAAACCATTTAAATTAACCAAAACTTTTAATCACATTCAATCACCAATGTTCATGTAAGATCCTAGTTCTAAACGTACTAACCGTCTCACTTTGCAAGAATTCTTCACTTGAAAGCGACCATGAATGATAAATCCACGCATGGATGTGCTTGGATCTTCAATAATCGATTTAAATGATAAATATAGATGAATTATAGAGAATTGGAATGCTTAAAAACACCAAAAATCTCCTTAAATTTGTCAATTTTCGTGCAGGATAAGTTTTTCTTCGAATTACCATTAAATATGTTTAAATAAGCTTCATATTCCACATAATTTGGAGTTTTTTATGACCCTGGCATATGTTATCCAACATATTTGGCCTCCAACTTACTAAAATTCTAAAGCAAACACACCAAACTAAACATTGTTGATACGCCCCCGATATATAGTACGCCACTCATACGTCGCCTCATACTCTGCTGGTGTATGATATGCTCATACCCGACATATCATACGTTGGCCTCTTTCTTGCCCTTCACTTTTTAATCTTTTGATATTTACATCTTTTGATATTTACATCTTCAGTTCTTCGGCTTTCGTGTTTTGCTTCTTTTGCCTCAAATTATGTTCTTTTAAGCTCCAAATACCTATTAATCAAAACATAAACAAAGTCAACTTGTTTCATAATAATCATGATATAAAATCTAGCATTTAGATCAATTAAATACTTAATTATTGACAAGTGATCAAATGGTTGACTCAATCCGAAGCTTAAGGAGGGGATCAAAGAAGAAGATAACTTGGATTGAGATGACATGTCGAGAAGTGTTTCGAGAAGTAGCTAGTGATTGATAATGAACCTTAGGAAAAAAATTAAAATGAGAAGCACCACTGCCCCACCTTAGGGCACCAAATTATATTGACAAAAAGTTAACAAGAATAACTTTGTGATCATATTCATATGTAAGGTAGTGTGCTTGATCATTTTGTGTAACAAATGTGATAGTAGAAATAAAAAATAGCATAGTTGATTACAAGGAAATATCTTGATCCCTGGACATCTTCAACATAAATCCTTGGTAGGTGACTAATAGTCACTCCGCCTTTTATTTTTATCATTGATTGTAGTAGAAATTTCTAAGCAAGAGCAATAAAGATCAATAATAATTGTCAAAGAGTGATTTGTAAGCTATATTGTGTGTTGTACATCAATCGCTTTGCTTTTATACATAAGAAAAATAAAAATTACTTAAGTCCTAAGATTTTTGGAGAATACTCAGCCTCCACTCTTGACCGTTGGAGATTTGCCATCAACATGTTTTCCTTAACCAACTATCGGTTCCTTAAAAACAACCAAGTCAACACGAGTCACCTGCGAAAAAAATTTCAAAGCTAAAAGAATAACAACCAATTAATAATGCTAGTATTCAGGATACTGAACCTACTCAGAATTTAGGATACCGGATCATAAAATTCACCCGAAACACCAATGAGCGGAGACACTCAAAGCTTTATATTGAGGTAGCCTCGAGTACTCTAACAAAGATGAGTGCTGGATGAGGATGGATTTCTTGAAGTGATATATAGTAATGAGAAGGCATTGAGATTGCTTTAAAGATGTTTGGAAGACATTAATAATTTGTTATTATTGGCTTTAAGATAAAAATGTATACATTCTTTTTTATCAATAATGCCTAGTTTGTTCGGTTTCACTTCTTCATCACAAAATTGTAATGCTTTGAAGCGATCAAGTTAATTTAGTTTTCATAACTAAATTTTATTTCTTTGGTTATTCGATTTCAAATTATCGTTCTATAATAATTAATTTTTACACCATTCTTGACGTGTATCACCTTTTTATTTATAAAATAAAAAATTAGATAGTGGGGCTGTCATGATCAATTAAGAAGATAAACACCACTATCAACTGGATACAAGTTGTTTTGTTTTCTATATGTTAGTGTCATTGACTAATGGAGCCACTTAGATTAATTTACGATTCTTTTTCTTATTTTTATGTCACTTCAATGGTCTTTGACATAACCTATTATTGTAAAAAGATAGATGCATACATAATCATATCTTTTTAGTTACAAATATAGTAGAGAAAATGTCAATAAAGCTTTCACATTTTTATCGTAATTATCTAAATGACGTTTGAAAATTTTAGTTATCAAAGGACCACTAAAATTATCCAAAAGACACTTCAGGTCAGGATAACATTTGTCCAGGTTTATTAAATCATATATTATTTCTTAAAAAATATTGATTAGTAATTAATTTCTAATGTTGTTTTAGTTAGGTCATTTTGATTTTTTTAACTGTTAAAACTATTTTAATCTCCGTGTTGTGCTATTACTATGTAAAATTTTCATCACTAAGTAAAATAAAATTATACATATTTAATGATATATTCCAAGTTTAATTAAACTCACAAATTTCTAGTAAACATTTTAACAACAAAATGTTAATATATAATAAACAAGATTCACGATTATTTAGTTAGAATATTTAATTTAAGAGAAATTCACGATTACTTAGTTGGAATATTCAATTTAATAGCATTGGCATTACATTGTCCATTTTATGGATGATTATAAATGGTCGTAAGTGTGTAAACGAGCCAAGCCGAGCTCGAGTTCGTTTAGGCTCGAGCTCGACTCGTTTATAGTTTTATTTATAAAGTTTGAGCTCGATTCGTTTATAGTTTTATTTATAAAGCTCGAGCTCGACTCGTCAGAAATTTTTCAAGCTCGAGCTCAGCTCGGCTAGTTTATTGTTAAATTATTAAATTTTTATTTTTTATAATTACATTTATGATTATTTATAAGTGTACTTTTTATATATAACATAATATATTATTTAACTATTTTATATTATAATAATATAATTTATGTAAATATGTATTTATATATATTTAATGTGTACACAAAAATCTATATAAACAAAAAGCTCATTTAGGCTCGCGAGCCAGCTTGATATCCTGAAGCTCGGGCTCGAGAATGAGCTCGAGCTCGTTTAAGCTCGGCTTGATTCGAGCTTTTTTCGAACCGATCTCGAGTAGTTTGCAAGCCGGCTTGGCTCATTTACACCCCTAGACTGGTTGTGAGTGGAGAATAAATAAAATATTACTGTTCATTTTTATATTTGTGGAGAATAAATAAATACTGTTTATTTTTATATTTGAAGAAACACGGTGCAACCCACATAAATTTATTATACTTTTGAAAGTAGTTTGAGTGAATGGGAGAAAAGAGATAATGATAAATGCATGAAAAATATTATTTAATTGTAAAGAAAAAATAAAAATAGTAATTTTTAATGTAATTATAACATTTATAGTATGTTTTCTATTTTGATATTGTAAGTGAATGAAATAAACAAATTATGGGGATTGTACGATGATTTTTTATATTTGAAAAAATACAGTACAATACTCAAAACTTTTTTAATACTTTTAAAAGTGGTTGTGAGTTGGGGGAAAGAAATTATAATTATAAATATAAACAAAATATTATTTAATTAAAAAAAGGAGGAAAAAAATACTATATTTAGTGTAAATATAATGATAAGATGAACATGAAAAAGCTAGTGCGAATGTTTTTATAGGAATAAGGATGATGAGTGGAATATGAATGCTTTAAAAAAAATTATACAAGTTCTTTAATGTTCATAATGATAAAATTAAAATTTAATGGTTAATCACTTAAAAATTGTTTTTAGTGACATAAGTAATGCTATTTTTTTTTGTTTTATTTAGTATTCAATAATCTTCACCCAATACTTTTTGACGGCCGCTTCAAGTATTATTTATATTTCATAGAAATCTTTAGAGAATATAAATTGTTGCATCGTCTTACAATAAATCACCTTAGGATTAGGAAGTCGAAGATCATAGAAGCTTTATCTCATTTCATACGCTATCACGATTTTAATGGCATTTTCTTTATTAAAAATGGTTATGTTCTCACGTTCATATGTAGTTATTTTTTGAAAATTTAGTATTTTTGTCACTAATAGCTAGAGTCATGTCTGATTAAAACAACTACACTACATCGTAACAAAACTAAACATTTTAGGATTTACTAATAAAATTATACAACCTTAGGATGATTTATATTTTGTGTAAGATCGAATGGAGGTTTTTAAAGATTATTTAAAAATGTTAACATCATGGTGGGTAAGCACAACCTATTTAAAAATAGTAATAGACGATTACAATTATTTTTCAAAACTTTTTTGCTTGAAAATGTGATAAAACTTATACCCGATCCACATGACAAAAAAGTTTTTTTTAAATAAATTTATTAGATAACTTCAAGCATTATGAGTTTTACACATCCTAAACGGTATCAATTACACTTTATGAGCATTCATACTATTTTCATCATCTTCATTCTTATATTATATTTATACTAATACACTACTTTTTTTACTCTCTCTTTTAATTAAATAATATTTTTTTAATTATTATTATTACCTCGTCTCTTAGCATCTTCACTCACAACCATTTTTTTAAATATTAAAAAAAATTTATGAGGGTTATCCCGTGTTTTTTAAATATGAGAATCACAATGCAATCCTTATAAATGTTCTCATTCATTCACCTACAACCATTCCCCATAATATACGACATACATTTAAATCAAAATAAAGCACCTATTATGATATGAAGACAAGTCTTTTTACTAAACACTTCAATGTAAAAAGTTGCTATAAAAAATTACTAATATACATTTTCTTGAAAGGCAAAATATATTACTGAAAAAAGTTCTAGCTAGGTGCTAGATCACAAGTATATGATACAATGTTATCAAATTACATATTATCCAATCCAAGTTACAATCCTCCTCAACCAGTCCAATTCAACTCATGCGGTTTGAATTTATTCTTTTAATCCAAATAAAAACACTAACCCTAATTATTTTCACCGTTCTACTAACATTGCCTTGTCCAATGTTGAACATCCTTTCGTTTCGTAGCCTTTGAAAATCGACCATGACGATCACGTGACGAATTTTTTTTTACCGGATTCCCAAATTTTAATTTATTCTGCTCATTTATGATTGGTAGGTCATTAATAATTATTTGCCTTTCCTTTTTTACGGCTATTTTGATTACCGGATAACTACTAACCCACACAATCATTTTCACTACTTAAGTACGAAGCCTTGTGATACTAGGCTAGCACGTTTATGAAAAGAAGCTCGTACTCCATCTCTTAGCACGTTTCTGAAAAGAAGCTCGTACATTATTCCGTCTCTATTAATCCTCAATATAAAACCACTATAAAAAAGACTCACTTTAGGGGATAAAACATTTTGCCCGACCTGAAGCCATTTTTTTGTCACAGGTGAGATTTAAAGCGATACCCTCTTCGTCAGGGTCTACACCTCCCTTCCACCATCACCGAAAAATCAAAGATAAGAGCATTCACAACCCATTTTTTATTCTTATCTATATAATTAACTAAAAATCATTATTTTTTCTCTTTACTTTTTAATTAAATAATATATTTATATTTTTATCATTATGTTTTCTTTCTTCTTTACTAACAATCATTTTCTATATATTAAAAACATAATAAAACTTTTAACAGTATTTTTTAAAATTATAAATTAAACATTAAATTTCTTATATCTTTTAATCACAACAATTTATACCCACGTGTTAAAGAACAAACTTTGAATGCACCACTCCCACAATTCGGCATTAACATCATCACCCCCACATAAGTTTTGTTAGTTTTCTAATCACCACTACCCTAGAGTCTAGCCCCACACCCTCTCTCTCTCTCTCTCTCACACACACACACACACACACACACACACTACATATACATAATTACATACATAGCTACATACACACACATACATCCATCTCTTTCCGTCAAACCCACCCACCCGCCTCTCTGTCTTTCAATTTCTCCATTCCCCCAACTTTCCCTTTTTCTCCGTACACATTCATCACCGGATCATCAACAATTTGATCTCCATATCATCCCCTACCTGAAATGCTACAAGATTTCGGTTGAATTCAACACATATACATACATACGGCAGCGATGGTGGTGCGGAAGGTCGGAAAGTACGAGGTCGGAAGAACGATCGGCGAAGGCACCTTCGCCAAGGTCAAATTCGCACAGAACACAGAGACTGGAGAAAGTGTTGCAATGAAGCTCCTCGATCGAGCTACTATAATCAAGCATAAGATGGTTGATCAGGTTTGTAATTGTTTTCGTCTGTGTGGTTGATTTGCTCTGCTGATCTCCAAATTAGGTTGAACTGGATCGATGCTTGACTGATGTCTGGTTGATATGTGTGGTTACTTTGAATGATTTCTACTGGCTGAGGATTAGGGTTTTAAGGTGTATGTATCTGTCCTGAAGTGTTTTTTTATGGTTGTTCGTAGATCAAGCGAGAGATTTCGATAATGAAGCTGGTTAGACATCCCAATGTTGTTCGCCTGCACGAGGTATGATCTCGTGATCTGGAGTATACGCTTTTTAAAGGAGTCATTAAGTTAATTAACTGTTGATATTTGGTTTAGGTGCTAGCCAGTCGTACGAAAATCTACATAATTTTGGAGTTTATCACAGGTGGTGAGCTATTTGATAAAATTGTAAGTCCCAAAGCATGGTCAATCAGATGTGTTTTCTGTATTCATGAGCTCATAAATGTCGGGTGGTTTATGCCAGGTTCACCATGGGCGGCTCAGTGAAGCGGAATCTAGAAGATACTTTCAGCAGCTTATTGATGGCGTAGAGTATTGTCACAGTAAAGGAGTATACCACAGAGATTTGAAGGTGTTGGGCTTTGTTAGGGCTCTGATTTACTTTCCAAATCCAACTACAATTAATTTTCATCGGTTTTAACTGTTACTTTCCCTTTGCAGCCTGAAAATCTTCTGTTAGATTCCCAAGGAAATTTAAAAATTTCAGATTTTGGACTCAGTGCATTGCCTGCTGAAGTAGGATCTCAATGTCCGTTACATTTTTTGTTAGTAACAAACCAACAAACTGCTTGCTAAATAATATTGTTTGACTTGTGTGATATACTTGCAGGGTGTCAGCATCCTTCGAACAACTTGTGGGACTCCTAACTATGTTGCACCCGAGGTAAATGCAGGTGCAACTTATCCGTATTTTTCGCTAGCTAACTCATTTTTGTTTTATTCATTGTTATTTTTATAACTTTTTGTTTATGTTCATTAATGTTAAACCATTCCATCATTTCTTTGAGTTCTGGTTTAGGTACTCAGCCACAAAGGCTACAATGGTGCTTTGGCTGATGTTTGGTCCTGTGGGGTTATCCTATATGTACTGATGGCTGGATACCTTCCATTTGATGAAATGGATCTGACCACATTGTATGATAAGGCATGTTTAAGTTTCAGTTGTGTTCATTTTTGCTATATACAAGCACATTCATAGTTGGTATCACTAGCCTCATTCATGCTTGTTATCACTATCTGTTCTGCATATGCTGCTTTGTTCACGAAAGGTGTATTTTTTTGTTATTGCTTTTTGCAGATCAATAAAGCTGAGTTTTCATGTCCATCATGGTTTCCAGTAGGAGCAAAATCATTAATTCATCGAATTTTAGATCCAAATCCCGAAACAGTGAGTCTTCCATGTTCCGTGATGTTGGTGAGTGTATATGATTTATATTATGTTGCAGCTTTCTTATAGTATTTGTCATATGTATATGTGCAGCGTATTTGCATTGAGGAAATTAAGAATGATGAATGGTTCAAAAAGAATTATGTCCCTGCTAGACTTCTTGAATATGAAGATGTAAATCTTGATGATGTAAATGCTGTCTTTGATGACTCAGAGGTTAGCAAAATACTCAATAGAGGCTCTCTGTTTCATCATTATTATTTTTTGTTTTCATATATTGGTAAACTAGGGTCAAATGCTAAATTAAAATCGTTTTTGAAGTTAAACATTGCAATCTTTATGCTTATGTGTTGCATTATCTAGGATGAGCGGGCTGATGAGCAAAACACAGATGAAGACACAGGTCCTTTGTCACTTAATGCATTCGATATGATAATTCTGTCTCAAGGCTTGAACTTGGCGTCCATGTTTGACCGTGGTCAGGTTTGACTTCTTAGCCCAATAAACTACCCTTCTAATTTGGCCAAAAAACTACCCTATGACTATGAGTACCAATGTTGTATTTTATTTACATGCAAAGAGAATTATGTATACTACTCCTAATGACCCAAAAAAGAGTCTCCACTATGTGTTTTGATTTTGAAAATCAGAAATTCTATAACCAATCTACATTTGAAATGGATGTTTTTAGGTTTCTAGTTTCAGAACATTCTATTACCTTATTATACTTCAAATGTAAAAGTGCTTTTCTAATTCACAGCCATAACCAAAACAGTGAAATATTGATACTCATTAGTCAATATTTAAATATATTTATTTATTTAGTTTTGGGATGGACAGAGTGATTTCACGTACTGGATATCAATGCACTGCACACCAATGAATTTTATACAAAGATTATAATAGTAGATTTTATTATTGTAACATCATATTAAAAGATGCTTGTTATGTTTTGACAGGACTCTGTGAAGCACATAACTCGTTTTGTTTCTCAAAAACCCGCAAAGATTGTTTTATCAAGTATGGAAGTTGTTTCTCAGTCGATGGGTTTCAAGACACACATTCGGAATTACAAGGTTACTTCACTTGACTTGTGTCATAGAATCCCCTAAATGTCTAAAATGTCCTCTGATGATGTGTAATGACTAGTAAAAGACTCTTAGGTACTCCTGTTCAATATTAAAGAGTTTGTAATGAGAACAATTAGTTAAATTGTTGTTACAATTTGCAAATTTTCAAAAATTGGGATGCCATAATAAATAAACTGTTATGATTTCCACGGGATGGAGGCCAAATTTACTGATTCTTTAATTGCTAAATTTCAGATGAGGGTTGAAGGACTTTCTGCCAGTAAGACGTCCCATTTCTCGGTTATCTTGGAAGTGAGTTTCTGGTACTCGAAAATTAATCCCTATCTTGTATCTTAACGATGATATTCTGAGTAATCAATCAAGTTTTATCCCAGGTTTTTCAAGTGACCTCTAGCTTTGTCATGGTTGACATTGAGAAAGCAGCAGGAGATAGTGGTGAATACCTTAAGGTGTGTTCTCTTTTACAATGAAAAATGTGAAATTTCCTATTGCTTATGTTCAGTTTCCATGGATTGGTATATTATTAAGATTGAAGCCACTAAATAATCTACAAATAAACCCTCCCTAAAAAGGATGCAAAGACTGTTATATTAAAGATATTAGTCAAATCAAGTAGCTTGTATATGCTTAGCAGACTGGGCCTCTTTAGTTTTCCCAGCTGTATAACATAAGCCATATTAAGGTGTGAACATCAAACTCGCCCTTTAACAAGCTTTTCAACATACCAACTCACAAGCTCTCATGAGCTGGCTTGTCTCTCATCTATCCCTGCTGGAGGGGCCAGACTTGCACCTCAAGAGGGACTGTTTATAAATCATTGAACTGATCAAACCATCTATACGAAGCAAATCAGCCGGTTTGGTCGGTTTGAGATCCAAACGATTTGGTTCACAGTTTGATTTTGGCAGTTTAATGTTTCATACAGCTTGAAACTTGGAACCGGCCTTTTAATCATTATTATTTGTATATTTTCTTTTTCCATTTTCAGAACATGTTATGTTTATGTATTATGATAATGAATTGTTTTATTATTTTGAAATATTTTAATACAAACTAATGATTTATAAAAATAAAAGTTCAGTTCAAATCGCGAATCGTGACGCCTTCAAATAGGCAGTTAGGCTGACCCACCTAATCCGGTTGGTTTGATTTGTCGTTCCCGGAACCATAGCTAGCGGCACGGCCCTAAATTCTCCTCCAAACCAGCCAAACCAGATGGTGAACATCCCTAACTTCAGGTGATGGTCAAAATGTATGTGTAGAAACAAGTCATTCTAGTACGGGTTGAGATGGGTCATGCCGGGTTGACCACAGGCACATATTTATTTTCTATAAGTTTTATAATCAGTTAACGTGTTAGCTATAAAGCAAATACAATATCATCAAAACAATAATCTAATCTTTGTGGTTCAATAATAAATTTCAAAAGTAAAACGATCTAGGAGGTTATATGCACTAGAAACTTAGGACTTTTATTGTCTGACCCCTCCATTTAGTGTGTACCATTTTGACACGTTCAAGGTAAAAGCACAACCAAATTGAGTCATTCAAGAATTAATGGGTCGAAATTGCCACCTCTAAATTCCCTATACATTTTTAAAGTTTGTATCTGAGATCACATATGGTTTCTTTAATATTGCAGTTTTACAAGAACTTCTGCAACAATCTTGAGGATATCATCTGGAAGCCACCTACTGAACACCAGGGAAAAACCAAGATGACAAAAAATAAGAGCAAGCAGCGTTAGATCTTACACACGGTTAGTTATCAATTCTGCTTTATATAAACTGTGTTTGACACAACAATTAAATTTTTTGCTTCAGTCATATCTGACCCAATCCTGTTCTGTGTACTGTATGGCATGTTCAAAAACTTTTCCCCTTTTGCAGTAAAATAAGTGACTTTGGACAAGTCATGTAACTGTTGCATAAGGAATCATCGTACTTTTACTTTTTGTCCATAATCATTCATTTTGATGAAGTGTAACGTCTGTTCAATGCATTCCGACATAAAAAGTCATTTACATGCAATAAAAAGCCATTTACTAACAATTATAGAACTTAGAAGTAGCTGACTCAATTTTCTGCCCTCCAAATAGAAGCATCGTTGTTAGGGGTGTTTTTATAAACTACCCCACCAAACCTAGGCAAGGCGCCGGGATTGAGATTATATGTTTGGTTGTGGTTAGTTTGGTGGTTTAACCATCCGAACAATTTGAAATTTGGACCTGCCGTATAAACTGAATGTCTGAACCAATTGGTTAACCCATCTATGTATTAATTTTTTTTTCATTTTACGAACATGCAATTATATTCATGATCATAGTTATCATTTTCAAAATTTTTAATACAAACTATAAATTTTGAAAAAGAACTGCCAAAACCGGCCGACCCAATCAATCCCTCAACCTGGCTGGTTTAGTTTGTCGTTTCTTGAAACAAGAGTTACTAGTTCGGCCCAAGTTCCATTACAAAATGGGCTGAACCGGACTGTAAACACCCCTAAATTGCTTTTCGTCAATAGTGCAACAAGAGACTAAACTCTGCGAAAATAATTGGTTATATGTTTTTTATATCTTACAAGAATGACTATTTAAGTTGTAGCAAAAAATAGTCCATTTTAATATATGTCTATGATGTTGCAGGCCATGCCAGGAGTTTTGACCCCCTTCCACCCCAAAAGAATGAAAAAAGGTCAACCTGAAGTTGTTGACTGAAATCTATGGGCAAGTAAACCTGAATGCAGAGGTTTTATGTTTGGTGTGATGTGGAATATGTTTCTTTACGTAGAGAGCCTAGTAATGAGTAATGATATGAATACATGATATTTTTTCTTTTGTTGTTGAACAAAATATAATAGATTAAGGGTTGGCGATGTATCAGGCGATTAGGTGTGTTTTTAGGCGTGTTTATGTTTAGCAGCTGGTCCAAACTCTTTCTATTATCCCCTCTAATGGGCTCTGGTTGAGAGTGTCATCCGTGTCATTTGATGTCGCCTTATTTGGTTCAAGCATCTTATTGGTAAACACATTAGGTCTTACATTTAACCCTTGTAAATCACGAAGAAACTTAAGCGGCTGCTTCCACTTTCCCTTCCTTGCATGGTTGAACAGCTCGTGATTATGTCTGCAACCCCATTTCTTTCATTTCATTGATAAGCATCATGCCCCTACTTGTTTTTACCAAATTTTGGACAACCAATCGTCACAGTATCATAAGTGATCAAAAGAGGAACACCCTTCAAAACTCAAGAGAAAAAACCTAAACTTAGTTTGAGTCAAAACGGGTTCTAACGAAATAATGAAATAAAAAGAAAGTATTGCATGACTAATATTTTACAATTACAATCTACAACAACTATATATGATTAAGCAACTATATATGATTAAGCAACTATATATGATTAAGCGGAAAGGATTTGGTTGAAACTTGAATAGCAGGCGGAAACGAGTTCGAACTTCCACTTTTTAATTGGATTGAACATGAGTGTGTCAAGGCCGTACGGGTGTTTAGCTAGATAAAACATTTGTATATCGTTTATTTATATTTTATTTAGAGTGAATTACCGTTTACCTCCCTGTGGTTTGTTCACGTTTGCCATTATCATCCAAAAATCTATCTTTTTGCATCTGGATTCGCAACATTTTACAATTTGATGTCATTTACATCCAAGAAGTTAATACCATTAAAATTAAGGTTAAATAATTATCTTTTTAATGGGCATTTAAGTCATTTTGCATTAAAAAAACAAAACCCTAGTTTTAGTTACGTAAGAAGCATGTTCATCACGTATCCTTCATTGTTCCATCGTACATCTTCGCTTTAGATGCTATCATCGTTGCTTTCTTCCATCGATTTTGATTACATCAAGGGCTGCAACGAGCAATGAAGATGTGCTCAACTACAGACGGTGGGGAATGGTTGGTTCGACTAGAAGAAGCCTTTGATGCTAACACCATGTATGGTAAAAATCCTAGTTTCTTCATTATCAAACTTCACCATGGGGTGAGTTTAGCAAATTTTTGTATATAACGTACGAGGGGGGTAAGATTGATTTCGTTGACATAGTTGATTCAGACTGTTTCGCATGTCATTTGGGTCAATATGAATAAAATAACCTCATATACAACTACCATTATAAAATTGCCACTGTCATCGTAAAATACATTGCACTTCTTTTGAATGTATCAACTGCATGAATCATGCTCAACTGCGTCAATAGTTGAGACCAATAAAAACATGTTCAAAACTCCATAAAAATAGAAAACGTGTATTGCATAAGATGTTAAAACATCAAACATCCATTACATTTAAACACAAATCAATTACAAAAATGATAGATAATGATGCAAAACCAAGTAAGATCTAATTCTATTTTCAGCCTCTTGTTCTTCTTTTCATGCTCATTGATAGATCAAAAGGCCCGGTATGATTTGGATGGATCACCCAAGCTACAACCCTGTTATCAATATACTCACATCAAATAACAAATTCAAAATCGAATCAATGAATGTTGTTGAACAACATCGACAACTAATCAACATACCTGTCAATTGCAGCCGAGAACCATGTCGGGTGTCGTTGAACCACATGAGCAAATAACCCGTGTTCGGATGTGTTGACGAATGTTGATGAACCACATCATTTTGTGAAGCCAAACAGGTCGATTCGCACGTTGATTTCTCCTCTGCACAAGTCAATTTTCTCCCATTTCTCCGTCCACCTCTTCTGCACATGTCATTGATATGCAAACAACTAATTAGGGATGCACATTTGGGGGTTTTTTGTTTCTTTTTAAAAGGGTAGTTTTGTAATTTTATGACTTTAACGGTTTAATTCTAACGGTGTTAACTTATTGGATGTAAATGACATCAAATTTTAAACATCGGGGATCCAGATGCAAAAAATAAATTTTTGAATGATAGTGGCAAACGTAAACAAACCACGGAGAGGTAAGCGGAAATTCACTCTTTTATTGAAAACATGGATAGTATTTTTATTATTTTATTGAAACATTATGTCTTTCAAAATGATATTTATGGGTAGAAGTGTGTGTGTTTTATTTTCTTTTTGTTGTAATTTAGAGGGCCACAATATTTTATTTAAACAATAATTTCATAAAAGTCAAGAAGTTACAAACTAAAATAAAAAACTACATTAAAGTAAAAACACTAAAAGTTAAAGAAATTACTTAAACTAGAAATCTATAAATCAAACTCTAACCACGTAACCAGGTAATTATTTGTTTGCGTTTTAAGACGTTTTCGATATCAGCTCAGGAACATTGTCATGCGGTTTAAGAAAAAATTTCATGTCAAGGTCTAGCATTTTGTGAAGCTACTTCTTTTGTTGTAAATCAAAGAACGCTAACTTTGATTCGGTTAATTTCATACGAAACACTTTTTATTGCTTTCTTTGCTTCATATCTTTCTCCCTCATCGTTTTGTAATAACTTATGACCACATTCAATGTTGTTTTGATTGAAGACTCCTTGCTTTACTGCTTTTACGTCTCAGCCCAGTATATGTCGCATTTTTGTTGAGGTTGGGGAGGGGGCTTGTAACGGGCTCATTCGAGCTTACGTATTGGCCCGATTCCGAACTTTTAGTTCTCTTTGTTGTTTTGAGTATCAAACTCCACAACCATAACCTCCACTCGTGTCACACCCCGTTGACCGGGACTGGTTGTGACCGACTGATATCAACACAATGCAGCGGAATAATAATATTATTTAAAGAATTCATGTCCAATCATCCATTGTCTACGTGATGTCCATAACATTATAAATAATAGTTAAATATTGTCTAAACCTAAATAAATAAATTTAAGTGTATTGTCTCAGATGTTAACAAATATATAGGGTGGTGGCCGAACTCCATGTGTCTGACTAGGTCTACTCTTATCCATGATCACTTGCTTAAATTATTCTTCTCCTAAAATCCACACCTAAAATACGTCAACATAATGTTGGTAAGCTCATAAGTTTAAGACACATAACATAACACAATTCATAAATAAGTTAACAATAGTATTAGTGCACAAAAGAATATATCACAATCAAACATGGACTCAGGTGACCCTCCAGAGTGTAAGTACATTCCCTAACCCATACCCCTTATTGTCATGGGCTTAAGTGTGCCCTGCTAAACATAATGTTGGCAAGCTCATAAGTTTAAGACACATAACATAACACAATTCATAAATAAGTTAACAATAGTATTGGTGCACAAAAGAATATATGACAATCAAACCTAGACTCAGGTGATCCTCTAGAGTATAAGAACATCCCCTAATCCATACCCCTTATTGTCATGGACTTAAATGTACCCTACTAAGCATGGTTAATCTATACTAATTTATGACATAATGATTATTGAATCTCAATGGAGGGTTTTTTTGTTCTAAGAGCCCATTGTGTGTGGGGGATTCCTCAAATAGTACCATCCACTGATCACGCGGTTCCTTATGGAGTTAATGGTTATGCTAACGTTCGAGGACAATAGAAATAATTAATTCACCATAAAAATGATTTTAAAGAGTGCATATTCCACCCTAAAATAAGTTAAGAAAAATAGAGGGGGGGAGGTATGAGACTCACCTTAACTTGTTCTTGAAATAAGTGTTCGGGATCTAGGTGCTAACGAATGGAAAGGTTCCTAGGTTCATTTCATAAGTATAGTGTTATTTCAATCAGTTATCTAATCCCAACCCTTTAATTTAGGTTTATCTTACGTGATTTGGTGATTTACATTACATGTTTGTAATTTGATTCAATCTTGAAGTTTTGAAGTCTTGACTTGGTTTTTGATTATGTTTGGGTTATTATATCATGAATTCAGATTATAATATTGTTTATAAATAATATTTGGTTCCAAAACCGTAAGGTTTTATTAGGTGGCAAGTTTGGGCCCTCAACTTTGCTAAATTGATACTTTTAACCTTAATTTTTGGAATTTTACACTTTAATTATTTATGATGTGTAAGGCCCCGTTCCCGGGACGCTTACAGTTGGGTTCTCATCGCACATAAAACGTATAATTACATTTGTATTTAATAAATCGCAGCGGAAAACTAAAACAAACTTTCATTTCCATGTAAATGCTTTTGCAAGTTAATACAACATTCATTACAAAATAGCTTGTTCGCATTACAATGCAAAAACATTAATCAAAAGAATGCCATCCCAAAAGGGCTGAGTAGCTACACGGGTGCCATCCTCAGCAAACATTACCTACCAACTGGAAACACATCAAAGTCAGCGTTGCTGGGTGAGTTCTAGTTTTATTACAAAACATACTTTACTTCCAAATAAAACCATTCGTTACTTTTACATGATCACACATCGTACGTACACATAGATAATATCATTATTATCTTCTTCATTCATTCATTCGTTCATTATGACTTTACTTGCGCATCGGACATCATCCGTACCAATACCATGTGCTAACCCCGGTTAGTCTTAGCTACCGGGCCGAAGTCAACAAATGAACAGCTAAACGTATGCCACGGTACTAGGAGTAACCATCAGTCTTAGCTACTGGGCCGAAGTCAACAAATGAACAGCTAAACGTATGCCACAGTACTAGGGGTAAGCGGTAGAGGCACTACACGTTTGGTCAATCACAAAGAAGGACCCTGTTATCCAATGTTTGCAAGACTTCTTTCATTCGTTCATTAATGCATACATTCGTCATCATGTTCCTCTTTCATTACCTTTCACTTTACATTACATAATACTTCGTTCATTTCTTATAATAAGTAGAGCCATAGGAAAGATATTACACATCATGCTAAGGAACATATCATACACATTCGTCATCATCATACAGGGCAACATCATACATACGTAACAAGCCTAAACATGCAACATCATCATCATCATCATCATCATGCCCAACATGCTTTCTAAGAACTCAAGCGTCATCTTACAAACTCTTATGGGAACCTTTACGTCAAAACTTACATCTGCACTTTCCCCCGAAAGTCAGAAGTCCATCTACACCTTCCTCGGGTACAACAGCCCTATTCGGGCGTATGGACACCCTTCAGTCGCATTGCCTCCATGCGACTGAACATCATGCGAATGAACTAATACGGATGAACACCTATGCGAATGAACACCCAGTCGTGCGACTGGACAATGCGGATGAACACCTATGCGAATGAACACCCATTTGTGCGACTGGACAATGCGGATGAACACCTATGCGACTGGACCTTCAGTCGTGCGAATGGACCTTTAGTCGCATGACCCCCATGCGACTAGCCCTTCAATCGTGCGAATAAACCCCAATCGTGCGAATGGACCCCAATCGCACCCTAATCGGCCGTATGGCCTCCATTCGGCCTCCAGTCGGTCGCCTAGCCCTAACTGTTGCAGAATGCAGTTCATCCCGACTGCAGCCGAGGGTTTTCGGCCTCCAAACTCATCTAAACCCATTTTAAGCCTAAATCGACCATCCTAAACCTTAGGAATGCATACCATAACATTATTCAAGCACAACCAAGCAATAAATCAAGCCCCAAACGGGTCCTACACATACATACACGCATACAACGAGTTTTCACCCAAAACGCGAAAAAGGGTTTTCAGATGTGTTACAGCCCCAAAATCATTCAAAAACATGTAAAAGAAGGGTCCTAGAACTCACATAAACGAGCACAACGACAAGAGCTTCGATTCGGCTTGCTTCACGACAATTTTGGCGACCCGAACCGACTCGAACCAACACTTTTCCTCTTTTTCTCTCTTCTCCTCTCTAAGAACCTGAAATGTGGGGTGTGTGGGGAGAGTGGGCTGCCCTCTCCCTACTAATATCACCACATTTCCAACTTTTCTTTGTTGGCGAGTTTGGTCCCTCGAATTTTGGACTTTATTTTCTTTTCTTTCTTCACCGGCTTCAAAATAATAAATATTCGGGTGTTACATGATGAATTTTTGTTGTTTCAAATGGATTAAGCTACTGTATTAAGTTATTTATTTTTATATCATTAGATCTTTCTTAATGGTTTCAAGAGTTTGTTTTTAGTTTAGGCATTTCATAGAGATATATCTAGGGGTTTCTTACTTAAGATCGTCGAGTGGTCCATATAATGATTATCGTTTAATTATATCTTATTTTGGTATTAGTTAGCTTCTGGAGTGTTAAAGTTGTGGCAATAAGATTGACGAGTTAGTTATTTTATATTTTAATGTGTATCGGGCCGCGTTTCGGTTGCACTATATAATGGATTTTTAGTTTTTTAATTTTATTAACTTTTAAGTTGTTCTATAGGTTTGTGGGACACAATTTACTGAACAATATTATTTTTCTTAGGTTAATTTTTTTTATAAATTCGTTTATTATTTTTCTTCCTGGTAAGACGTTAGTTAACTTATGATAACGGTAAATTTTGTATAAATTCCTAGAAAATTTCTTACATGCTAATATTTGGTTTTTAACTTGTTTTTATTATCACTAGGCTATTATATACTGTAGTTTCATGTCTTAAGTTATTGTAGTCGGTTTTAATATTTTAACGCTCGAGGTTTGTTTTTAACGGGTTTATCGGGTCGGGTTGAATTTGATCACATAATACTTTGTATACTCAAATGAAAAATTTTGATTCTAGATTCTTCATTAATTTGGCTTAAGAGTTCATTTTTATGAATTTTTACCATTTTAGCCATAATAACATTTATATTGTTGTTTGCCAAGCAAATAAACTCTATAATTTATAAGATTTAATTTTTATGTATTTATTATAATTATAAGTCTATTGGAATTTTTTACATTTGTATTTTATGTGTATTTGGTATTTCTGCATATTTACCGGTTAGTTCCGTTAAGTAATCGTTAAGTCTAGGTGTTGGATTATTATGCATTTTACTCTGATTTTTCCCTTCAAAAATATTTTCATAACATAAATAACTTCAAAATAACCTCATGATTTTAGTGACATAGATCCCCAACCTATTTCAGTTATTTTTCTCAAAACCACATATTTTTAAGTTTTTGTGTTATTTATAAGTGTGAAATAAATAAACTTAATTCATGAAAATTTATTTTTAACTTAAGATAGTATCTATTAACTTCTAAAAATATTTAGATTATAAATTTTGAACCTAGATAATATACTTTTATATTTTTGTGAAAATCAGGTTTTCAGATGAATTATATTTACCAAAACCATGCTTGTGATAAAAAGAGTTTTGAGAAAGTTTGTGTATCTTTTAGTTACTGGAAAACAAGTGTTTTAAAGTTTCATAAGGAGTTGAGGGTGTCATGGGGTTGCTTGTGTCGCTAACGTGATGAAAAACGATATTTTACGCGTTTTCGGGTAGTAACGAGTTAACTTAGTGTGAAAGGAGGTTGAGATGAGTGTGTGGGGTTAGGATTCCAAGTTCTTGGTTTGATCAATATTTTTTTGAATTTTGTAAAGATTTTGGTTACACATACAAGTGATGCTAGTTGATTTAGGGGTCATGGGATTGGGTGGTGACTTGACTAGTTAAGGTTTTTAAAAATATTTTGTTGTTTATATAAAAAAATTATGTGTAGGTTAGTGTGTGTGTGCGTGCCGTGGTATATATATATACGAGTGTGCGTGTGCTTGTATTCATACATATGCATGTATATATGTGTGTGTGTCTATATATATATATGTGTGTGTGTGTGTCTATATATATATATATAGACACACACACATATATACATGCATATGTATAAATACACATATGCATGTATATATGTGCGTGTATCTATACACACACACATGTATATACATGCATATGTGTATTCATACATATGCATGTATATATGTATATATATATACATATATATATATGAAATGTTTGATCATGTGTTCTGTTATTTTATAAATTAAGTGTACATATTATATATGTGCATTAGGGTGTTCATGTATGTAAAAGTGTGTATGTGTCGAGATGAATATATATGTGTAGTATGTATGTATGCCGTGAGTATGCATGTATGTATGCAGATTATGAGTGTGGAATAAATTGTTGATACATTTTATTAGGTACATGCATTTGGGATTTTTCATATTTAAGTTTTTCTAATCATCTAACTAGTTATTATGTAAGTTATTAAATTTAAACTAGTATTTAGCCTCCCGTGTTGCGGTGAGGGGCTTAAAATCATGTCAAGTAGTAAAAATGTCATACTACCGTTAGCAACCACAAACACCCGAAAAAATCGTATTAAAAAAAACAAAAACGAAAAATATAAAACTGAACGGAAAAGTATACGTAAAAACGTTAAACCACACACGTAAAACGTAAAACACTAAAAAAATAACTATGTTGATCTAGTACTCACGCATTGTGACAGGCCATTAAAAGTGGAAAATAAGCGTAAACTTAAAATCGTGCGCACGCGTTACAGTGTGTTAACTCGTAAAATTTAGGCCGAAACAAACGAAAAACTTGAAAAAATATGAAAAGTATAAGGGTAAAGTGGAAAGTGAAAATTCATAGGGTTTAAATTGTAAAAGTTGTAAATATATTGAGGTTAAAACTAAAAAAAATCAAAGATTAAAAAACCAAAAAATAAATACAACCCACTAAGCTTAAGATACAAACCTTAATGCACTACAAACTTGGTAATTAGTATAGTATAAATATTTAATGTGTAAGTATTATTAGTTTATTATTTAGTTTGTATTGGTCCTTATTGTTTTTATATTGTTCAAGCCTTTCCAATGGTTTTATATTTTTAATTATGTTTGAGGCTCATTAAAATAACTTTTATTTATTATTATTTATTTACTTATTTTTGGCAATTCACGTATTTGGGTTCATATATTTCCTTCAGTTTGGTATACAATTTTATTTAATTCACTTACTTATTGTACCAACTGTAAATTGCTAACTAATAAGGTTCATCTATAATCGCTTATTGTTAAGAAGTTTAATTGGCAATAATTCAGTTAAGTCATTGGACCCTAGGCCCATTAATATCGGTAGTTCATGAACAATATCATATAATTGCCTATTAGAGTTTTATGGGTTAAGCCCATTTAACATTTTGGCCCAATGAGTAGTTCAGAAAGTGTTGGGCCCGAGCCCATTAAGGTGTGTGTATTTATAGTTCTGAGTCCAATCATGTTGGGTCCATTCATGGGCCTCTGATGTGATTCGTGTGTATTTATAGTTTGGGGTCTAATCATGTTTGTGTTTGTTCATTAAACATAAATTTGTTTATGAATCGTTCATGAACATTTAACGAACGAGTTTTCTAGTTTGTGTTTGAACATAAAAGAACTGGATATGTTTGTGAACTGTTTATGAACATTTACCGAATACAAACAAAATCAAACAAAAACAAACAAATGTTTAAAAATATAAATTATTTAAAAAATAACAAAAAAAATATGATTTACATAATCAAATCAAAATACTTTTATATTTTACTAGTATAAACTATCTTTCTTATTTGCAATAGACATCTTTACCTTACCTGGTTTCATTGGAAAGTGTTCCGTTGGGGATCGATCATAGACTCGTGTTAGGGCTTCAAATCCTTCAGTTCGAACCCTCTCTTCTCCTTCGATTTCACACCAATTCATTCTCATCACAATCATCTAATTTCGATCTTCTTGCAGACCATTTTCTACTTGTGTCGCTAAATTCATTCATTCATACCGTTAGCTGAGACGATGGATGTAGCTCCTGATCGCTCAACATTCGTTTGCAGTCACTGGTAATTATATCACTTTTCATTTCATTCTTGAAGCATGTTTGTTGATTACTTTCGCGATTCTGGTGTCTGATCATTAGGTTTACTTTTTGGACATGAATTTAACTTTGTTTGCATCGTTCTTGATTCCGTTTGATGTTCCGTGAGATTTCATGGAAGTTGTGGAAACAGATTTTAAATTCACCAATTCAATGTTTAATCTCTTGTTGATTGATTGATTATCTACTTTAATTCTTAACTCTTAAAATCAGTTAAGTTGCATTCGTTAATTATCTCTGTAAAGGGCTTAAAACAATTTAACACAATTGGTGTTTCTTGATAAAAGGAATCAGTGAGATGTGATGTAAACTTTATTCATCCCATGTCATGGTTGTCTCTGTACTTTAACTAGTGTAAATGTGTAATGGTATACTAAAAAGTGAAATGACCAAGTTTAGATAATGTGTTGTTGTCAACAGCGACGGATCTTTGTTTCTGATTATCTTTTATACACTTTGAAGCAGAATATGAGAGTGAAAATCCATTGTGTAGTTTACTAAGACATTAGTAAAGGTATTGTAATTGGTTTTGCACTATTTTGAGTCTGTTTAGGTTCACAAATCATTGCTGTTAACAGCAGAACAAGAGTCTGTTTATGCGACCTCGTAGCCGCCACATTATTTGAGTTGTGCCCATCATCAAATATTAATAGTTTCTGCAGGTAGGAAAAACTAAACAAACACCAGAGCACCACCCGGACACCTAGAGAACATCACCTAAACACCAAGAACACACACTTAAAACACCAAGAACACACAAACACCAAATATTGATGAAACTCAAATCTATGTCTACTACCTAAAGAGTATATCGAACCTAAAATCATTAAAGCAAACCTTGACGGAACAAAGGAATAATAAACTCCATATTGATTTGAAAAATCCAAATAAGGATAGTGCCAACATGTTTAGTGGTGACATCAGTAGGTCATTGCATCAAGTTCTTAAACATCAACATTTATCAGCTAAATCTGTTACCCACACAAAGAAGGCTGGTAAGTAATTCTCAGAAATTTCACCTTTTTGCACTTCCAAATTTCAAGTGATCTGGAATCTGAATGCTTTATTGTGCATTCACAGCTCAACCAAGTTCTATGCTACTGCCGATTGCCTAATTACAATGTGCATTTTAATCAACACACTAAAGATAAAAAAGTTTAAGATTGAAATTAGTTAAATCTAAGACTTTATAAATATAAAACAAATAAAAAAATTTATCATAAACACAAAAACTGGTATCAGGCCGCCTTTGTCCTGGTTTTAGGAAGTTAGTTACATAAAATGGTGCACAAATTTATGTTACATCGAATGCTAAAAGTACAAGACTACAAGTATGTAGTATATTTTGGAAAACACAGAAAGTATTTTAGATGCTGGTGCAATAATTCTAATCGCCGTGCCTCCCTAACCAACTAGTTGTTCCCACTAAATCCATTTTTATTGTTAAGTAAAAGGTTGTTTTGCTTAGTTGTAATATTCTTACATAGTTGAAGGTTAGCACAAAATGACTGCCCTTTCATTATCTTTTTGAGCTGTTAGCTGTGTATCTTTTCATGGCTCTTGTTCTTGTATTATGTCTGCATATTTTGGATTATTTAGTTCATATGCATACACACACACACATATACATTCATGACACATACACACTCGCACACAGACACATGTATAGTGGTGGGTTCGAACAAGACTACGACATTTAGGAATCATTTAATTTCCTGGTGATGACATGCATTCATACAAACAATAGTCACTTTATTCATCACTATTTGTGAAGTTATTAGGAACTATAATGTATTCACTGAGATCAATTATTAAATTGGTTTCTAATGGTTCCTAAATGGTTATTTGAACCTACCTGTATACATATCTATCTTTATATTAAGTAGTTGCTATTTATTATATGAAGTTATATGCTGTATTGATCAACTTAGTAAAATGTTGAATACCACATTATTATGTGTGCAGTGGCAAAGCTATTCTCTCTTCAAATATTGATCTGCATTATTATCACTGCTCTCGCAATCTAGAAAAATGTAAAATCTGTAACGAAATGGTTCCCAAAAAGCATGCCGAAGAACATTACTTGACCACCCATGCTCCGGTATGTAGCTTCCAGAAAATATCATCTGTTAAATTGTGTTTCATTCTCTTCATAAATATAAAAAAAAGTAAAAAAGAAATAATATATTCTTGACCAGAACTGATGCATGAACAATTCTTGTGACAGGTGCCTTGTTTATTGTGCAATGAGTCAATGGAACCTGAAACCCTGGCTGCACATCAAAGCGAAAAATGCCCCCAACGAATCGTGACTTGTGATTACTGTGAATTTCCTTTGCATTCTGTTGACTTACTTGAGCATCAAGTAATAACCACTTCCTTAACATATGATACTTGCTATAAAATATAATTCTCCATTTATTTAACTAACATACACAATATGCTATATATTCTTCCAACTTTCAGGAGATATGTGGAAATAGGACCGAACTTTGTCATGTTTGCAACCGATATATTAGACTACGAGAGATAGTGATTCATGAAGCCATATGTAATGGTGCCACTGACCCACATGATATTGCAGCAACTTTTAGGTTAGAAAACATCATCATATTTCTGATTTTCTGCGTATGTTATGAGATTTTATTGTTGAATCTAATGGTTTTTGAACTTTTGTTGATGTTTTTGAAGGCAGAGGGAAGGTGAAAGAGATGGTGATGGTAGAAGAAGGCCACCACCACAAGAGTTTTCTACAAGAAAACTGGTACTCACCATAGCCATAACTGGCATTGCAGTTGTTTTAGGGTCTTTCATTTTCCCCAAAAAACCACAAAATACTGAGCTGCCTTAAACAAGATGTGAGCATACCCTATAATCCTTTTCTAGTGTAAAATACAAAAATAAAATTTGTTGTAGTGAATCTTGATTTGTAATGATAGTGGATATGCATTCTTGGGTTTTTAAAATTTCGTAAAAATTCCGATAATATGTTTTTTTTTTGCTTCATGATTATTTTAGAAAATATATCCGGTTTAAGGCTTTGAGTTTCACCGGAGTGTTCGTAGATTTCAAAACCTGATATTAAAAACTATGGCAGCAGAAACTGATCCTGGATTTTTTTTAAATCGTTTTACGTATATAACAACCCGCAAACATAGAGTTTTTCAAGCCCATCACGCTGTGCATTGTTTACACCTGATATACAAAATAGTGCTCGAACACTCGAACTCATCTTAACACTGATGTTGATTAACTGTGAACTCAAGGCGTTTTACCTTGATTCATATAACCCAATGCATGAAGTCTTTAATATCTTGTAGTTTTCAATTTTAAATTTAAGTAAGCTAGCTAGGATGATTCTGCCCATCTATTAATTGCATTGCCTAAGATGATTCAACATGTGCCCATGACGTTACATAGTATTATTCACCTTGCTCTCAGTGATTCAACTTATGTCTACATAATGATGGTGTCACTTAATATTATTCACTTTACTCTTGGTGATTTCACCTATGTCTACCTTCCCATGATGTTACAGGGTGTTATTCACCTTACTCTCGGTTCAACATGTGGCCACCTATACACGGTGTTACATGACTTATTCACTTTACTTTGGATGATTGAGCCTGTGACCACCTACTTACACCATTATTGTAACAATATTACTTATTATTCCTAGTGATACAATAGCTCAGATGAGCGTATGATTGACGTAGACATATTATATGGGTGTATAAATTCGTGTATAGGACCGTATGTATACCTATATGATTTCATACATAAGCAGTTTTGACAACAAGCTATGTTCTTTCTAGATCCGTTGTAGTTGGTATAACTGATTAGATTTGCCTCTAACCAAACCCCATTAACTTATTAATTAAAGATTATCAGTACCTTGTAATTGAACATATTCTAAACTGTGTATGAAAAGACTTGCACAAAGTGTATTACACACTTTTCAATTACACCAAAAGCACCTTAACCAGATTATGATATGCACAAAGGATCATTTAAATCCGTTTTTAGTTCATTTTAAGAGATTTTCACTATTTCCATCAAATCTAATTATTATAACTTTGATGAATGATGATAAGCACACTAATGGCCACTTAGTAGTCCTAATGGTGTTGATCAACTACTTTCATAATACATTAGATTTTCAAAGATAGTTAGTTATGCAATTGGTATCAAGAAATAATCATTTTTAGATCTTACGGAATAAATATTATTAAATGGTGTCGAGGCTCGAGAAGATGTAAAGAAAAGAGTATTTTATGATCTTACGAAGAAGGCTATTATTAGGTGCACTATTGATTTTCACATTCTAATGTTGTAAGTACTTGTACAGTTTCGCATATCTACCAGTTTGTAATCTAGATGACGCGAGTGATCAATGTAATATGTTCTTATCTTCTTTTAACCAATTAGCTTATAAATAAATGTTTATTTTAAGAGCTTACACCCTACTTATTCTTAGCTCTCATGTCTTAAATCTTAAACACATTATAAATCAAAACTTTTTGGGCACTCAAACACAAATATTCCAAAAGCATTTGCAAAAGCAGTTAATAATCCCTTACTACTTTGGCACCACGGTATGACTAATTTAGTATCGAGACCACCAATTCCACTAATCGATATATACATCGTTATATTTGTCACATTGAACTTTCAAAAATACTGATTCCATCTAAAACTAGAGTTTGGGGATGTTGTATAATAAAATTTCTGAGGATAAGGTATTTGACGAATAATACAATTAGAATCCATCGGTAAACGTTTTCAACCTACAGTAACCCACAAGTCTCAGACAAATTAAGTTAACATTAGGTTAGTATAAATTATGTTAGTATCAAGCCAACATTCTATTGGTTAGGAACTGATTTCGCGCTGACCCGAGGCAACCTTTGGTAGATATAAACTTTCTTCCAACCCAAGCCAACTGTTGCTGATTAACGGCTGATGGATATTTATAATATTTTTTTTTATTTTCTTGGACTTTTTTTGTTTGTTGATTATTAGTGGCCGATCAACAACACATATTTATAAAAAAAAAATTATTATTTTTTCGGATCCTTTTATTCGTTGGTGATTATCATGGATATTCATAAATATTTATTAGAATTTTATGTAGAATTTGATTATCATGGATATTCATAGATAATCATTCAAATTCTATTCATAATTTCTATTGTTAGAAGATGATTTTCGATAAAATTGAGCTGTTGATAACGTCTTCGTGGATGACAGTTGATTTTCTAATAGTTTATGTCTTCCTGTTGAAGATATAACAAAAAAGTCAAGATATTAAAAATTTACTTGATCTAACTTTATACTATTATAAAAATCTTTTGGTCCTATATCTTGTCGTGCAAATCAAGTTAGAAAAATCCAATATACTCGTATCATGTATCTTCCAAATTCAATCGAATATTATAACTAACACCTAATTAATAAAAAAATACAAGTGACTAAAAAACCTCATAGATTATGCACCAATCATGCGGTGGCTTCTAAGTTCATCAAATTCAATTGTTCTAAGAGTAAAGAGACTACAACCCAATAACTATTCTCCACATTCTTTTCCTCCATTTAAAGAAACCGTTGCTAAACATATTTAAGCCAAAAAAAAAACCTTTCTAAAAACATATATTCATATCTATGTGACTTCACATATGTTTAGGTATATCTTGAATTATCATATGTTACTTGTGGATAGAGAACCGTTGCTTTAGTTCATTTTTGGATGACCTTGATCTTGCTGATATCTTTTCTAGGTGACGGATCAACGACCTTGGATCAATGGCGCCTATAGGTGTTCGATTGCAAATTGAAGATCGACATGTAATTTTCTTCTTTCTCAATAGTTATGAGCACATTTTAAATTAAAAAGCTACTACTAAATAGACTATTTTGTCACACACATTAAGTATTCATGTGTTTTTCTATATTAAGCTAGTTTTTGGTGTTTTTCTAATACAAAACAGAAAATGTCCACGCGTTAATATTCATGTTGTCACACACATAAGTATTCAACCTATCTAAATGCTGAATCACATAAAATTGCATTAATTCTTACAAATCTTTTATTAGACATTCCAGTTCCTTTTGCAACATTTTTTGTTAGAAATTGCAATCTTTTTCAAACTGTTGCTTCCATAAAGTTATTATATTCATTTTTCTAGTGGTATACTAAATATTCAGCAACTAAAACAATTTCAAGGTTGTGATTGATAACGGTATACTGCAAGTAACACTATCGAATCCTGATGGAATTGTCACGGGTATACAATACAATGGACTGGATAATGCGCTTGAAGTTCTTAACGATGAAAGCAACCGAGGGTAAGTTGTACTATTGTTACTATTGAAAAACAAGCTTTTTATGTTTTATAAATATGCCATATCACTGGATTAACAGTAACATTTTCATCTGCAATTTATTCATTTTAGTACTTGTTGAAAATAGGTATTGGGACATTGTTTGGAGTGCTCTAGATGGCTCGGGGAGAACAGGTGTTTTTGAAGTGTATGTTCTCAACATTCTCTGATATAAGTGTCTCTAATTCATCTCTGAAATAAGTGTTGCTAACTTGTTGGTTAAAAATGCATGTTGGTGATCCGTCGGTATTATCTATCTATGCATGCTGCTTTTTCTCACATGCCTTTACTGAGGGATCACCAATGCCTCCCTTTGTCGCTAAAGATCCTTTGATTTATATAGCTTAGTGTGACAATATATAAGTGAAGATATGATATAAATTCATATATTAAATGATTAAACAGAAAATGTTTTTCCCCCGACAGGATCAAAGCAACAACTTTCAAGGTTGTTGTGGAAAGTGAGGAGCTAGTTGAGGTTTCGTTTTCTAGGACATGGGATCCGTCACTAAAAGGAAAATTTGTTCCTTTAAACATAGACAAAAGGTCTGTAGATGTTTTTCTTTTTTTTTTTTTTTACTTCATAATTTCTTAAATCAAAGTATACATTTCAAGTGTATTTACATTCGTAGGTTCATATTACTTCGCGGTTGCTCTGGTTTCTACACGTATGCCATTTACGAACACTTGGGCTCGCAAGAATGGCAAGCATTTAGTCTCGGTGAAACACGAGTCGCGTTCAAGCTCAGAAAAGACAAGTAAACAGTGATCTGGTCCCCATAAACACAAGTTGCCTCAATGTACTTTGTATACTATGCGGTTAATGTATGTAACATTTGCATAGGTTTCGGTATATGGCAGTGGACGATGATCGAAGAAGATATATGCCATTGCCTGACGACCGTCAATCAGAAAGAGGCCAACCCCTTGCCTATCCGGAAGCTGTTTTGTTGGTTAATCCAATTGAACCTGAGTTCAAAGGAGAGGTGATGTTTAGACTAGTTAACACCACAATTACTAAAGGATCTTCATTTATAAATGATGTACTTAGAGGCTTTGTTTTGTTATAATTCGTGTAGGTGGATGACAAATACCAATATACTTGTGAGAATAGAAATCTCATGGTACATGGTTGGATTTCCGATGACCCTACAGTCGGGTTTTGGCAAATCACACCAAGTGACGAGTTTAGAACAGGTGGGCCTCTCAAACAAAACCTCTGTTCTCATGTTGGGCCCACCTGTCTAGCTGTAAGTTACTTCAATCACGACTAGATATATATAACCTACATCAATTCAATTCTCTATGTGTCTGTCTGATCTTGAGTATTCGTGGATGTAATGCAACGACTAGGTGTTTGTTGGTGCACACTATGCGGGGGATGATTTAGTTCCTAAATTTGGCCAAGGTGAGCCATGGAAGAAGGTCTTTGGACCGGTATTTATCTATATGAACTCCGTGATGGATGGAGAAGATCCTCTTACGCTCTGGGATGATGCAAAAAGACAGGTAAAAGATGACAATACATAGTTATATCTACTTCTTTCAAGCGTATTTAATTATCCAATAATCGATTTCAAAGCAGATGATGGTTGAGGCGAGCAGTTGGCCTTACAGTTTTCCTGCATGTGAGGATTTCCCTAAATCAAATCAAAGAGGCATGGTCTACGGAAAGTTACTAGTTCGCGATAGGTAACCACACATATATATACACATTAGTCAACATAATGTAGCTCATTTGAAGATAGTTTTCTCAAAGTTGTTCATTTTAGATTTGTAAACGCTAATGATATGCCTACCAACGGGGCGTATGTTGGTTTAGCTCCACCCGGTGAAGTTGGCTCATGGCAAAGAGAATGCAAGGTGATTCTTTACCTTGTTTTACTCATTTTTTCAAGAGATAGGCAGGGCGGCATAGTTAGATTTTGTAGGTTAAATATACGAATTTGTCATCGATCAACCACATAATCCAAAGTAAACATGTTATAAAGATTTTCAGTGATGATCTAGAAATGTTTTTCGCGCAGAATTATCAATTTTGGACGAAGACAGATGAGAATGGAGGGTTTTCTATTAACAATATCAGAAGTGGCAACTATAACTTATATGCTTGGGTCTACGGCTTTCTTGGTGACTATAGGAATGATAACTCTATAACCATAACTCCAGGTTAGATATACAAGTAGAACTATCTTTACATGTTAGTAACATCTTAAGATAACAACTTTGCATATTTTATATTTATTCTAACATTCTTGTCCTATATATAACCCTTTATACTTGTATCAAATTGATATATCTCTTCTGAACTTTGAAAAATAACAGGATGTAGTATTGATGTTGGTACTCTCGTATACGAGCCACCAAGAAATGGTCCTACGTTGTGGGAGATAGGGATCCCTGATCGATCTGCGGCAGAGTTTTACGTCCCAGATCCTAATCCGCAATACGTGAACAAGCTCTTTCTTGATCAACCTCAAAAGTATGTTTAATATATTCAAGTAGATTAATTTTTCATGAGATTGGTCATGCTTTAATGGTTTGTAGGAGCCTTTTACTCAAATTTTTTTAAAGAATGAAATATTAAATCAAACGTTTTACTGGTTCACTCATTAGTAGGATTAGCTGACTTAAAGTTAAAGATGTTAAAAGTAATTCAAAAGTAAGCATATATAACAAATTTAAAATAAAATAGAGCAAATACATTATTTTTTGTGTAGATTTGTAATATTAGTAATGTATGAAGCCTCTTAGAAACAAAATGTGGAGCGTAAAATAATACTAGATTGATCATTAAATAATATAAAGAAAAACAATATAAAACTATTAAAATCCTATCCGATCACCTGTTTGAATTCCCAATCTGATCGTTGGCCTTCGTTTCAAATAAAAACAGTTCATTACATTCAACTCGGTCGGTTATGGGTCCATTTTTTGTGTGGCTGGTCAACCTGGACCGGTTCTGAAAACATTGTTTTTACTAATTGTAACGGGTTCAAATGTCCCCTAATATTATATGGTAGAAGAATTGTAAACATAGTGTACGTAAATTTTTACAGTTTAAAAGTCATTCCTAGATTACTGAACTAGCATTATCAACAATACCTTAGAGTTGTTGATGAATTGTTATATATCATTAGGGTTGCAAACGACCAAATGTTCAACGAACGGTTCATGAATTGTTTGACGGGAAGTTCGTTAATATTCGTTCGTTTAGTAAATGAACGAACACAACAAGAAAATTTTGTTTGTTTAGTTAAACGAACGAACATGAACACAAGTTGTGTTCGTTCATTTATGTTCGCAAACATTCGATAATGTGTTCGTTTATGTGCGTTAATGCCCGTTCGTGAACGTTTGATAATGTGTTTGTTTATGTTCATTAATGTGTTCAATTATATTATTAATTTTTGTGTTAGTTATTTTTATGACAATTACATAAAGTGTTTTTGGATATTTATGTTACATGTTTATTTATTTTTGGTAAATTTTATGATGAAAAATGCTGATTTTATTCTAAAATAAATATGTGTTAATTTGTAATCGTTTGTTTTCATGAACATTTGTTTGTTTTCGTGTGATTTTGTTTGTGTTCGTTTGCATACGATTAGTGTTTGTGAATAATTCATAAGTATTCATGAACATGTTCATTTTCTTAACGAACGAACACAAACAAAGAAACCCGTTCAGTAAATATTCGTTAACAGTTCATGAGAAAGTTTATTTCTTAATAAACGAACACGAACATGACCTTATTCGTGTTCGTTCGGTTCGTTACAACCCTATATACCATACATTCAAAGTCATATAATTTTTGGTTTCTCCTTACGTAAACTTGTTTGTACATCATGCATTAGGAGTTATACATGTGTCATTACCTGAAACCATATTCATCTTGGCCTTTCTCAGCAAATTTAGGCAATATGGTTTGTGGGAAAGGTATGGGGAGTTGTACCCTCGAGGTGACTTGATATACACAGTAGGAGTGAGTGACTATACCAAAGACTGGTTTTATGCTCAAACTCCAAGGTACAAGTCATCCTCCTCCTCCTCATGTTAATATATTTCTTCAGCGTTATGGACTAGGATGATATTTCATTGAACTGTTCACGTTTCAGAAAAAAAGAAGATAACTCGTATGAAGGCACAACATGGCAGATCAAGTTTAAGCTAGAAAAAGTCCAGCAAACCGCTACTTATAAACTACGAATAGCGTTGGCTGGTGCATCTTTAGCCGAACTACAGGTATATACAAACATTCGCATGCGCAACCATAATCATAGTCTTTGTACGTATGTGGTCACGCATGTAAGAATAAAATGATATGATACCAGTCTAAGTAAAAGTTGGCAGGGTACTCTTTTTACAAGTTTTTCCTGTTATTATCGTTTGATTGTCTACTGATTGTAAGTTTTATTTATAGGTTCGTGTAAATGACCAAAACAAACCTCGTCCTCTCTTCACAACGGGACTAATAGGGCGTGATAATGTCGTTCCAAGGCATGGGATTCATGGGCTATATTGGTTGTACAACGTAGATGTTTCGGGCGCTCTACTCTTAGAAGGAGACAACACCTTATATTTAACACAACCACGATCTCAAAGTCCATTTCAAGCTATTATGTATGATTATATTCGGTTGGAAGGTCCCAACACAGAAACTATAGCTTAAATGTTTGAATTTTGGGTGTTTAAAGTATATTGAAAACACATTGTCGAGATACTATCATGTATGATCATATTCAGACTGAAAGTCCCAACACGAACCGTTTAAATTTTGGGTGTTTGAAGCATATTGTAAACATAATTGTTGAGATGCTCTTCCAATCATCCTAAGAACTTATGTAACCACTATCTTTGTGTTAGACCTATGTTGCAAAACACAACATATGACAATGTTAGTAGTAACATATGATCATTTAACAAAGCTCAAAACAAGATCAAGAAGAACAAGCGTATCAAATCAACAAAAAAATGGATACACATCCAACTAAAAACAAGTTTTTGTTTACAAGATCGATCAATACCCATACATGTTTAAGTTGCAGAGAAGGAAAAAAACTCTTAAATTTGTAGTTGGCTTCTCTATCAAATGTTCATACCCACCCAACGGTGGAGCTTGAACATTATCGTATGGGGTGTGGGGGCGAAATTAATATTCATTTAAGGGGGCAACTCGATATTTATATAAAAATTTACACGTTAAAAATTAAACTACCGGACTAAAATTTAACATTGCCCCCAGGGTCTCCCTTATGCTACGCCCCTGACCCCACCATCGCTACAAGAAACAATAGCTATAGAGGCGACAAAAATCGTCGCTATAGGTTGAAAAAGTCGTCGCTATAGGCTAAGCGACGACACTTAGTTGCTAAAAGGTCTACTGTTTTATACTTGTCGCTAAATCACATTCTTGTCGTTGCGAAAAACTCGTTGCTATCGTGTACACTTATAGCGATGACAAGTCACCCTATAATGTTGTTGTCAAAATCTAAGAAGACGAAATTTAGAAAAATAAAAAATATATATTTAGCTATAACGACGACTTTAGAGGCGACATGTCGTCGCTATAGAGCCTATTTAATTTTTTTGTTTTAAAAATTTTCAAGATTTATAATATATATTAATCCAGTCCCAATAGTTTAGCATGTTCAAATTCCACAACATTATAATATAAAGTCAAGTACTTAGATGTCAAAATACATAATAGTTGTTTAAACATGTCAAACATTTAACAAACACTTAATATTGATCAAATACAAACAAACAACTTAATCACTTGTAGTATCTTCAACATCCTCTTTTTCATTCGGTTGACAAATAATTTGTTGTTGTTTTTGTGACATCGAAAGGAGTTGATTTATTTGTTCTTGCATTCGTACATTTATTTGAAGTTGTTGTTGCCATCTTTCATTTGATTGTCTAAGTTGTTCTTGAATTTTATTATATTGTGATGGGATGCATACGTACTATGAGTTACATCGGGGGTAATACTTTTCACTTTTCGATCAACATCCCACCACGCCTAGATCCCAAGGAACGTGCAAGAACCTTAACCTCATCAACCGATGTCTAATCTCCCGCCGAGTTCAACAATGATCTATTCATCTCATCTTGAATTTGTCTCTACATTAAATAATAAAATAAACATACATTAAATATATAACTACTATATAATGAATAACCAACATGTTCAACTATATAAAAAATATAATAATTCCTGAGTTTAAATTAAAATATACTATAGAAACAATCCTACCTACTTTTGTAACAATAACATTAATTAATAGTTATAATAAATTCATCTAAAAGTTTAAAAATGTCAAAGTCAATCTAACGTATTTTATCAGTTATCAAATATATATAAATGATTGTTTTTACTTACCCAATGTTTTTCTATATTTTCATTAATCCATCCTGACCTTTGATTAAAATACATAGCTTTTCAACCCTCCACATGTTTTGTCCGCTCAATTTTTTTATGTGCAAACAACAAAAGTATTATTATTCATATGTCAAATAACTATTACAATTTTATATAATCCTAATTTTTTACCTTTGTGTGCCGTCTTTGAGCATATGATTGAGTCCCATGATAACTTCCATAAAGTTGTTTTGCCTTATTTTCTCAGAGCGGTTTTGATATACAGTAGTTAAAAACAACTTCCAATTACTTGTACCTACATATTGGGGTTCATGCTCTCAGGGGGATTTCTTTTTGCATTATCAGGGTCTTCATAACCACCAAACTTATCAAAATATTTTTTTAATTTGGTTTTTAATCCTTCTATTAGTTTGCGTAGTCCATTTGGATCCCCAACTTTATTCCTTCACAGTGCTTCGTGTTATCAAGACTTTGTAGATCAAAGTAGTTCTATGGAAAGAAGCAATTAAAAAACTACTAAAAGATATGAAATTGAAATACAAACAAAACACTTAATAATATACTTACATGAAATGTGGTAAGTATAGATATTTTATAGTTATGAGAAATATCCTGCCAACTATTATAATAGAAAGGAACATGTCTATTAGTTTTAGTAGAAATTAACCTCACAAACATTTGAAAATTATCTTTAACGATTTTAAGTTGTCGATCTGAAGGATCAAACTTAATAGGTAATTGCTTATTACCATTCTTTTGAATTTATCAAATAAGTTAAAAAATTTTCCATGCGTGTCACACCCTCAAAATCCACGTGCGAAGTTTTACCGCGAGGCGTGTGAACAAACCAGGATCACAGTCAATAGTTACACAGAACGACTCTATATGTCATAAATAAAATAAAATCAACCAAAGTATAAACTTTAAACTGTGCGAAAGCGTTTTGTAAAACAACCCAAAGAAACAAAAATGTACTATGGCAAAACATGCGCCAACCCAAAAGAGTAAACATTAACCATTAAAATACTAAAAATGTCTTGAAGACCGAGTCTTAGAATGCAAGTGAATCATGTAGTGCTCCTATGGCAAGAAAGCTAATGACCTGAGAATAGCATACTAAAATGTCAACACAATAGTTGGTGAGTTCAAGAGTGATATTCAAACATAAGCAGTTTAATAACATAGATATAAAAGTAGTGCATTGTAACAGATAGCTAGTCCATTAACAATAAATATTAACTCATAGTGATTTCGCAATTGAAGCTGACTGTGTTACGTTGTTGCCTCCTGTCACGACTTAACAGGTCGTGATAATGTTCAATAGGACAAATTGCACCCGGTTGACCTCGAGTCACACAGGTGGGGCTCGTCAGACCCAGTAGTACTATCCAAATTTCCCCGCTATTCAATATTAACAATTTGAAAGTATGAGGACTTTTCCATGATATCAACACTATATTAATATTATACACAACTTGAATATATAAAGCGTTTGTGATTTACTAGTATGCTATCTCCCCCAAAAGAGATTAAATGAAGAGTGGGGCATGAACTCACTTGATATGCGTGATAGACACTTAGAGTTTTACTTGACAGACAGAATGGACAGACAACCTTCAAAGGTTACCTAGATCATATAAGTACGTGAGTACGTGTAAATAGAGAACATGTGAAACCCTAAGTACACTACAATCAAGGACTCAAGATTTCAGAAAAACAAACACGTTTGACCCAGTTGACCCGTTGGTGACTTTATGTGTTGTAAACCATTCAAGCAATCATACACATATATCCTACATGGTTAACATTCAAATAGATCATATGTATACTATATTATCCAGGTGTATCACTTAGATCATCATACAACCAAGTATCATACAAGTCATGCGAATCTAAAACATTAACATGTCCACTAGTTATAGCACAACTAACATGCCACACAAAGATCAAATCACGCACCACATGCCATATGAAGCCACTCATGACTTCACATCCTAAACCCTACCAATCCTACTAAGTAGGGGCCTCAGATTCGCACGCGTGTATGATGATCATGATCATATTCATTAACCATGTTCATTGCATTCAACAAACATCACAACAATCAATTTCCAGTCCCAAACATGATGTCCTAACTACTAATCAACATCAACATCATACATGATCATCAAAGTCCAAACATCACCCATGATTATCCAAGCATTCCATACAACTAATTTAACATGTTCTATCACATTAGAATTCATCCATGAACTTACTAACATGCTCCTAACATCCCAAACATGTTCAAACTATCATCCTTCCAACTTTATGCAAATAAAGTTTCCGTTTTGCGAAAGCACATCCCAAAATCTATCAAACATCCAATGCATTCATGAATATACCAATTCAAGTTCATATCAACATCTAAGCATGATCAACAACATCAAAACATCATAACTCATCAATTCATATCCTAAAAAATTACTATCTTTAGTAATGTATGAACTATAACATGTGTTCTTGAATTTCCAATGATCACAACAACAATCTAACATCTAATCATCACCATGAACACATCCATAACATCAATTCATCAATAATTCAACATTACATGCAAAATAAAGTTACTATTCTTAGTAACCTACGAACAATGCATCAAAATCCTAACTTTCTTGCATAATCAACGTTAACTAACATGTATACAATCTAACTAACATGTTAACATCATCAATTGATCAAAACTCAACACCAAGAACATCAATTTCGCAACTAGGGTTTTGGCCACATCAAGTTTCATGCAAACAAAATACCAACTAACCTTTAATCCGTGAAAAGTAACAAAATTGAGACTTCTAATGTGTTGTATGCCTTGAAATCGATCCAAACCAAAGCTTTCTTGCTTGATCTTGATTGAATTTGAATGGGAGAAGGGAAGAGAGGGGAGGTTGCGGCCGAAATTGAGGGTGGGGGTTAGGGTTTTGTTTTAATTTAGTTAATTTTGCATAAATACCCTTTAAACCCTTTTGTGTTTTGCGTTTTATAAAAAGGCACTCTTTTAAACACTTTTTAAATGGTTTTTAACTACAATAATAAACATATAAACTCATGGTAACAATTATATATTTTATCTTTATAAAACACAAACATACGAATTAATATACACATTTCCACGTTACGCGATTAATTCCCAATTAATATATAAAACACACAAACAAATAAGCATAATACAATAATTACATAATCAGTTAAATTATCAATAATTTAACATTGCTAATTATTATTAGGTCACCAACGTTAAACGACAACTAGTGTGTGTTTACGACACGTGCATGCAAGACTTAACGGAACTAACGGAGTTTGATAACGGAAATTTACCGGATGTCACAATGCGAACATCTTTTCTTGGGTTGGGCTACATTTATATATAAAATTTAAAAGTTATAAAATTAAAAAGATAATGAACATAAAGAAATATATATAACTATAAAATTTCTTACAAGACTTGCAACCCATCTCAAACCTATATGGAGGATCATGTGGCGGTTCGTTCCCCCCATCTCCACCATGTGATTGTGCGACATCTGCCATACCTTTCAACAAAACAAAATAATAAATATAAACTTGAACGCAAGTATATATAACAAACAATTTTAACACAAATATTAATAACATACATTCATTCAAAATCATCAATAAAATAAGTTGTATCTATAAGATCATCGTTTTCGTCATAATGTGATGCTATATGGAGGACCATGTGGAGCTTCATCATGTGATGCTGGAATTTGATTATTTTTTTGGGAATGCAACTTTTTGAAACTCTAAAAGTTTGTTGAAAGAACTATTCATCCATTTGTTAATAACTTAATATGCATCAATTTTGCATGAAAGTTTAAAGAAGGCATCCTGTAACATCCGTCATTTTTCAAGTTATTAACCAGAACCCGAACTTATTTTGAGCTTTTTTTACTTATTATTAAACTATGTAATAACTTTGACGGATCAAATACATTAAATATGTAATCAACTTATTGATTTATAAAAATTCTTTTCATAAGGACCTATTAATTATTTTACAATAAATAATAAATAAAAAGTTATAATAATGATAATAATACTAACAATAATAACTAAAATAATAAACATAATAATAAATAATAATAATAACTATTACTGATATTAATAATATATAATAATAACTATAAAGCTTAGAAATTAGTAAATTAGTTAAAATTTAAACTTAAATTAAGATCAGGGGGTGTTTTGACATTTTAGAAACTTAATAAAGAAGTTTTGGGCATAAAATGATAAGCTAATAAAAGCAGAGGGATCATATGTGTAATTTTGTTCAACAACCCAAACCGCCCTCCCTATTCCCCCTTCCCATCGACCTTTCTCCGGTCACCTCTGGCCATCGCTCCGACGATGGTCAAAACCACCAAAACGCTCAACTTAAACACGATTAAACCGAATATTAACTATGGCATATCAGTTTCGAACTTGAATACGATTTTAATTGGATTAATTCAGTCGTTAAGGCTGTGCACCCGAAACCGAAACATCAATTTAAAACCTTAACTTGTTCATAGAGAAACCGATTAAATCAATACCTCATAACAGAGGGCTAATGCCTTAATCGGTCCCCTCAATCATTCTAAATCATCAATTACCACTTAAACACTTTGACATATCCAAATCGATCACCACGTTTGGTTCGCACCTGCAACCTAATCGAACGTCACCTTCCGGCACCTTAGCTCAAAATTGACAGAGGGCTTTTGCTTATTTTCGACCTTAGAATCTACCTGCAAGGTTAATTTGATTAACAACAATGTTTGCACTTTGAATCAACATTTACATTGTCGTGACCTGGTTTTTCTTATCACCATCGGATCAGCCTCAAATCAGGTAATTAAACGCATACACAAGCTCGATTGTATATTGTGTGATCAAAGCCCTAACCTTGATTCCATTAACTTGTATGATTCTGTGTTCAATTGGAAATCGTATTGAATTTAGGGTTCTTAGAAACTGGGGTTTATTTGAAAAAGGATTCTTATTATATAATTTGCAATTTTAAACAAGTGTTGGGCTTTTGCCCGCTGGTTAGTTGCAACTATGCTACATGAGAGGTCAGAGGTTCGAACCCTGCCTCTGCCATGTTTTTATTTTAGTTGTTTTCTTATACATTTTAAATCAGAAATTTTTTATTATAATATGAATCTAAATAAAAATTATTTTGTTAACTAAAAACATTCTGGAAATTATTAAGTTAATTTTTAAAGATTTTAAAACTTATAATTCTTAAATTTAAGAATAAAAAGATTATAAAAACAATATTAAGTCTTTTATATGTTATAAATATTTATAACTCAAACTTGGTTTATTTTAAACGTATAAACCTATATGTTATAAATACTTTAAATAATAAACTACACACATGATTATTTAAATATTATCATCTATTCATTTAACCATCTTATATATATAATTAGCTAATAGAGTTATTCTTTTAAATTTCATTAAGATTCTTGAAACTTATAAAACAATATAACGTTCTATTATACTTTACTTTTAAAGGCTTAATATTACAAGACTTTTACAATAAATCATATAAAAGCTCAAAACTTTATAAAATGAGTTTAAAAAATTTTAAGGTCATTTTTAATTATTACCTTTATCAAAATTTAAATAATTAATTATTACTTTGCACACATCATATTTAATCTTTATTAATCCAATAACTTAAACTATTGAATTCTTACTTTTTTAATTAATTTTATTCCAACCTTATTAAACCAAAACATAATCGATTGCGTTATTTTATTTTAATTGACTTAATTATTAAAACCCCTCAAATTCCAAATGAAACCCTAATTCATGTCTACTCTTGAATCATATCTTTATTCTAACCCTAAGACACCAAATCTTAGGTTGAATCGTGTAGAAATCGTTGGAACCATCTTATCTTCTTATTGTTATCATAAGTGCATCCTTCATCTTGTGAGTCTTCCATGTGAGTTCTTTATGCCCCCTTTTTACTTTATTTCACACCTTTTGGGGTGAAACATGTTAACCTTATAAACTTACACTTGTAAACATCTTGATACTTGTAATGCACATGCAATTCATCTTTACTTTTTGTCATGGTTATTTTTGTTATTGTAAGTCTTATATGAGATACATATTTTGTTTACAATCATTAATATTGCTAGCCTGGCGACGTCTTAGATCTTTGGGTCTGACAAAGCCTATTTGGTGCTAAAGTCAATTGCATGATCGTTGAAGGGTGTAGAGTTACAACACAACAACACAAAGAGGAGATAAACTAAACTTAGATCAAACAGTAAACTGGATTAACCAAGTGGTGACACTAAGAACACAAGTAATATATGAGACAAAACACAAAGAACACAAGTGTTTGGTTTTCAAGAATGTAGTATATTGCCTTCTCTATGTTCTATTACAAGTGTTACAAAAGCATGTTCGAAAGATACAAGAACATGAGATACTTATACAACATCCTATAGTCGGCTATACTTTGAAAGCTAGCTGGATACAATTGACTAGACACACATAAAATCAATTGTAGAGTCAAAAGGCAGATTGCCTTTTGACTAGTGACTATGACATGCCATAGCTCACATCCTTATCTATTACAAAAAGGATAAAGTACATAAAGTAGAAAGTTACAGACTCAAAACCTCAATGTACAGTTACCAAAAGCATGGATCTTTTCACCAAACCATGTTAGTTGGTGACTTGCAAAGTTGCAGTGGAAAGGTGTCCAGCTTTATGGAACAATACATTAGATAAAGCATGTTACTAAAAGTCTTCAGAAGAAATCTGTCTTCATGAACTTGAAGCTTCGGAAGACTTTGTCTCTAAGGCTTCGGAAGACTTCATCTTGGCTTCGGAAGATGTTGATCTTGGCTTCGGAAGATTTCACACTTAGAGTATTTCTGTTGCACATGTGAAACTTCTGAAGCATTCCACTTTAATGCACTTGTGCAGCATGCAGGAAAGACTAAAGATGTTTAGGTTGCATCAACCTCTTCATTAATCTCTACAAACTCCCCCTTGGCTGATGCTACCAAAACATTTAGAAAACTTCAGATATTAACAGTCCTCATTAGATGATCACCATTCCTTTCTTCATAAGATGATCAGGATCCTTTAGGCTGTCAAAGTGTCTTCTCATGTCAAAGAGGTCATGCAGAGGCAATTGAAACATATCTTTCCATGTATAGATGTCTTCAATGCCTTGATATCTAATAACATGGCACCTTTCTGGATTTGTGGTGTATGTCCAAGACAAGATGGGTCTTCCTGATGCTAGAGGAGCTACTGAAGTTGGAGTTGATTGAGCTTCCTCTGGCTGCACATCCTCAGGCTATTCTGATTCATCCTGAGGTTCAAAAGGGGATGCAAGCTTCTTCTTCTTCTTAGACTTTGGTTTAGAAGCCATCCTTTTCCTTCTCTTTCCAAATTTTAACTAAGAAGACTGACCTGCAGCACCAGATTGATCTTCACTATCTTTCTCAGTTGGGACTTCCTCTCTCTCAGGTTCAGATGGAGAGGGAGGTTGACCTTGCTGTGGATCAGAAGATAAAGCTTGCTGAGCATTAGCAGGAGGTCCGGGTTGTGTTGTGTCTGTTTGTTCAACCTTAACCTCCACTTCATGTGGGGCCTGACTTGGAGTGGAGTGTAAGTCAGTGAGCTCTCCACTCTTAATCTTCTGCTTGATTACCCTGATATGCTCATCCATAGTGGATAGAGATATGGGTCCAATTCTCCTTCCAGAAAATCCATACAGCTTCAAGAAGCTCATCATCCTCTGCCTATCAGCAGATTTCTTCATGCTCTTTTGGATGATGGCTCTTGACTTTGTAGCTTCTTCCCTCAGCTTCTTCTTTGTTGTCTTTCTTTCCTTGACTAACTCAAGCTCAAGTTGTTTTAAATACTCAAACTCATATAGTCATAAGGTAAGGAAAGGAGTGCATCTGCCTGATAAAGGCCTATGGCACTCAGGTAGTTAATCATCTTGATTATGTCTTCTTCCTTATCTACCTGAGGTTCTTGTTGAACCACATCCTCTTGTTCAGGACTTTCTTGAACTGGTGAGAGGGTAGGCATACCTTTGTACAATCTTTTTCTTCTTCTCTTTTCTTTGACTTGTACTAGGAGTTCTGCATCTTTTGCCTCCTTCTTCTCTCTTGACCTTTCCAGATCAACCAGCTCATTAAATTCATCCAAGGGGAGAGAAATGACATTATCTATGTCATAGTTCCTAGTCTGTAGATAGTTGATCCTGATTGCCCTTAACTCATCATTCTGAGTATCTGGTCTGGGGGCAGCCCTGATTGTACACTCCATGAGTCTTGGAGACTCAGTAGAGGAACTTTCTCCTCTTAGCCTCCTTTTCCTCTCTCTCTCCTCCTCCTCAATCTCCTCAAATGTCATCTTTCTTTTCTCTTTGTCACTCTCAGACCTTTGTGACTCAGGGTGGAGAGAGCTTTGGCCTTCATTGCTCGTTGCAGCATTTGAGCTCAGGCCAGAGAGAGGTTGAGAAGCACCTTCACTAGCAGGTGTCTCAGAAGGAATATGGATCTCTGCAGCAGTTGGAGATGATGAGACAGGGCTCTCAGGTTCTGTCACTGGGCCTTCAGTCAAGGTTTCCCCTATGAAGCTAATCTTAGGGTCTGCCTCAACATCCAGTTGACCGATGACATTGCTGATTGCCTTAGTCTCCTTCTTAGGCTGAACTCTGCAATGATCCTGTCTTGGATTCTTTTAGCCAGTCTGTCAGCTTGCCTTGATTGGCTTAGGTTGACAAGTGGCATGTTGACTAGATCCAGACCTTCATAATAGTCCAAGTTCTGAAAATTGAAGACTTCTTGCTGTCCTTGAACTCTTTTGATGATGAGGGCCTTCCTGTTGTTGTCATACCTCCATCCAATAATGTGATTGAAGGATGGTGAAGGTGACATAGCCCTTGGTATCCTATCCTTAAACAGACTCTGTATGAAGGAGTGTATGTAGTCCACATAAGTGTGAACTAGAGGAGGTTGCTGAGAATGCACAGTTGCAAGTGAGGATGGTGAGTCCTTAATGTCCATTCTCTCGGAGGAACTCCCAGGTTCTATGGCTGTAATGACTTTCTCCCCCTTTTTGGTAGCATCACCTACTTGCATAGGTGAGCTGGAGGATAGGTCAATCACATCCACAGGTTCTTGTGTTCCTGGTTGAGCTCTCCTTAAGGGTCTCCCAACTAGTTTTTCGTTAAGATATGAAATCTCAAGTTGCTAATCATTGATCCTGTGTTGTAAGGTAGTCACCTGAGATTCAAGGTGACTGAACTTTGAGACTAGGTAAGTGCATGTTTTAGACAATTTTTGCACTTTTAGTCTCAGATCCCCCTCATCTTCATCAGAAGAATCACTGGGGGTGGAGAAGATTGTACCAAAGTCCTTTCTCTCATGACCAGTTCTAAGTTCTTGGCTACTGGATTTCCTCTGCTCACTGGCAGTCTCAGTTGAGACGTTAATGGGCTGAGTTGCCATGGTTAAGGTCTTAATGATGTAATCACTTTCAGAAGTGAGAGCCTCTTCCATATGGACATTCTGAACAGGGTCAGGAGTGTCCACCTCAATTGTAGGTGACTGATGTGGGATAGATGTAGGAGACTCAGTAGTACTCATCTCTCTTTGAGTAGAGGGAAAGAAGAGAGATTCATATACTCATTGAAACCTATATCTTTATTAGTATAGAACTCAAGGTTGGGAATGGGTTGGTTGAGATCTATAGGCTGGGGATGGTAACTGTCCCCTGAAGGTTAATCACTTGAGTGTTGAGACTCAGAGTGATGGCTTAAGGCAGTAGGGCTAATAAGCTCATCAGGCTGAGCATGAGGAACCTCAGCACTGATTCTTGAAGAGATGGGAGTGGTCTGCTCCTCAGGAGAAATGGGAGCTCCAGTGTCCACTTCTTCCTATTTGGGTGAGTATATGGGGACCTCCACAGACTGAATAGTCTGAGCAGGGTTTCGTTTGTATTTTCTTTGGTAGGTGATGGAGATTTGAGGCTGTGTGGGTGGCTGGGAAGTAGCAGGTGTGGGTTCAACACTAGCTTGTGCTGCTAGGTTGTCACCTTAAGCAATGAGCTCTAACATTTTTGGGACTAGGATGTTTCTACCCCAGAGAATCCAATAGTGGACTTTCTCAATATTTTAAAGATGCCAGGCTTCATCTGTCCCAATTTAAGAATGTTACCTGTTTCCCTTAACTGTGAGCCCAGTTCACAGTTAAGAATGTACTGGACATATCTAGGAAACATGTAATATTCTAAGGAGTCTAAATTAGCAAGCAAATTTGTATAAACAAACTGAGAGTACCTGAATTTGACCCCTTGAACCATTCCATGGACTATAAAGGAGAGATCTTTAGGAATCTGGTCCCATCCACCATGCTTGTTTGATAAGCTGTGGATGATCACATGGAGCAGGAATCTCCATTGGGATAAGACCTTCCCTTTCCTGAAGGTCTTTACAAAGAAATCTCCCTCATACCCCATCTGCTCAAAGGAATGATTAACAGCTTCCTTTGGGAAGAACACCTCACCTTCTTCATCATCCAGCTGAAGATGTCGGTTGATGATGGCCGGAGTGATGAAGATTGTTCTCCCCTGCACTGTGGCAGACAATGCCTTCTCCCCATCCATAATGACCTCTTGACAGGTCTTCCAGAATTCAAGCAACTGATCCTCATAGAGTGGAGGATCAATGGTGAGGGAGGTGAAGTAGTTTGACAGAGACAAGAAACGACAAACCTCTGAGAAATGAGGATCTTTCTCAGAGCATAACAGAGCAACTTGATTGTGTTGTCTGTGTAGCTGCATGGTAAAGTTGGGATCATTTCTGTGAGCAAGGTTGGCCATTTTGAAGTAGCTTAAGGACGAAGAAGAAGAAGAAGAAAGAAATTTCAGAGAGAAATTTGGGTTTTTAGGTTTGGAGGAAGAACAGATGATAGAAAGAAGGGGGAAACCATTGGGTTTATATGTGAGAAGGATTTCAGATAAAGTTTAATGAAAGAGGATAAACTTTGAAATCCGGATGTCGGTCCCACCTCTGAAAAAGTAGTTTACTTTTTGCTCAAAAAGTAGTTTTCTTGGAAGTCAAAAAGCTTTCGAAGGTTAAATATCTTCGGAAGTTTTAATTAAAAAGCTTCCAAAGCTAAAATGACTTCGGAAGAATTTCCTGAGAGATATGAAAATTTTGCTTCGGAAGAAAAAATTAAAGCTTGAGTGCTTTGTGTATAAACTAAGAAAAGTCTTCAAAAAGAAATTTTCATAAAAGAAACATGAGCTTATGAAAGTGACGAACTAGACAACTTAGGACACACAGGAATTTTAAGAAATAATAAGAATTAGATTTAACAAAGATCTACTCAAGGTTGATCATCCCAATAGCTGATATAAGATATTTAAATCTCTGTTCATCAAAAGCCTTTGTAAACAGATCAGCATATTGTTCATCTGTGTGAACCTTGACTAGTTTAATTAATCCCTTTTCATAGTTATCTCTATAAGTGATACCTGATATGATGTGCTTTGTCCGTTGAGTTGCACAGGGTTCTCTATGATTGAGATAGCACTGTTGTTGTCTATGTGAATGGGAGTCTCCTGAAGTTTAATCCATAGTCCAACATCTGATTTTGAATCCAAAGTACTTGAGCACAGCAGCTTGCAAGAACAATGTATTCAGCTTCAGCAGTTGATGCAGAGACACAAGATTGTTTCTTGCATTGCCATGAGACAACCCTTCCACCAAGAAATTAACATCCCCCAGATGTAGACTTTGCAATCATGTTGCAACCACCATAATCACTATCTGTATAGGCATACAGATTGAAGTCAGAATTCTTGGGATACCATAGGCCAAGTGTGATGCACCCTTGAGGTATCTTAGAATCCTATTGACAGTGATAAGGTGAGACATATTATGGTTGGCTTGATATCTTGCACAAATACATGTAGCAAACATGATATCAGGCCTGCTAGCAATAAGATACATAAGAGACCCAATCATAGCCCTGTATAAATGCTCATCTACACACTCCCCCTCAAGATCAGGACCAAGAGAGTGGTTTCTGGCTATGGGGTCTTAGCAATCATACAGTCAGTCATATTAAACCTCTTGAGTATGTCCTGAACATACTTTGACTGACTTATGAAGATGCCATCTTCAACTTGCTTCACTTGAATTCCCAGAAAGAAATTGAGTTCCCTCATGGCACTCATTTCAAATCTGTCTTTCATCAGCTTCTCAAAGTCTTGGCAGAGCTTTGGATTAGTTAAACCAAAGATGGTCATCCACCATATACTTGAACTAGCAATATGTCTTTTCCTTGTCCTTTGATGAAAAGAGTTCCATCTATAGTACCCCTCCTGTATCCATGTTTACAGAGATACTCAGACAGGTCTCATACCACTTCCTGGGTGCCTGATGCAGCCCATAGAGAGCTTTGTCAAGCTTGCAGACATAATCAGGATGATCAGGATCTACAAAACCAGGTGGCTGTTTGACATAAACCTCTTCATCTATCACTCCATACAAAAAGGCACACTTCACATCAAGTTGAAAAACCTTGAAGTTCTTGGATGCAGCAAATTCCATGAATATCCGAACAGCTTCTAATCTTGCCACTGGAGCAAGACATCAGTGTAGTCAATCCCTTCTTCTTGTGTGTATCCTCGAACAACCAGTCTAGCTTTGTTCTTGATGATGATGCCTCTATCATCTTTCTTGTTTCTAAACACCCATTTGGTTCCAATGGTAGTCTTCCCAGAAGGAAGAGGACAAAGGTTCCAAACTTTCTGCCTTTTGAATTGAAGCAGCTCTTGTTGCATAGCTTCAACCCAACTTCCATCCTTTAGAGCTTCATCAACTTTCTTTGGCTCTATCTGGGATAGAAAACAAGAGTGAAGACAAACATTTGCTTCATGGGTTTGTCCTCTTGTCTTTACCCCAGAGACAACATCTCCAATGATGTTTGTGGTAGGGTGAGACTTATGGATCCTAAGCTGAGGGATCACAGCAAGTTGTTAAGAAAGATCTAAATTTGAAAATTTTTGATCTGGCATAGATGTTTCTCCTACCATATAAGCACACTTTTCAAGTGAAACTTGATCCAAGCAGTGTGTGACATCATTGATGTTCTCATCTATGGTGTGGTTAGTGGAATCAAGAAATTCTTGGTCACTGTCACCCTCACCATTGTTGTCTCCACAGTTGAGGTGTTTTTATCTGGTTGTAGAGCCTCTGAGATGGAATTTGAAGGCATACCAGATGTACCAGCTGAATTTGTCATTATTGGGCTGATAGAAACCTCATTTGCAGAAGTGGTTCCAACTGGAGCTGAAGATATATGTCTTGAAGATCTTCCTAGCTCAAATCTTGGATCAGGATCATCTGTATTAAATTTTCCGCAGATCCTGAAACATTCTCACAAGATTTGTTAAAAAGTTGGTAACCAAATCAAGATCAAACAACCAATCCGGACCAGAACAGTAACACAAGGTGTGTGTTCATTGAAAGTCATATTGGCTGACTCCTCAATAATTCTAGTTTTGAGATTGTACACTCTATAAGCCTTAGCTTGGGAAGAGTATCCAATAAAGTGTCCATCATCTGATTTCTCAGCAAACTTGGCAATTTGATCTTTGGTATTCAAGATGGTGCAAGGACATCCAAATGACTTGAGAAAACCAATGAAAGGTCTCCTCTTGTGCCAAAGTTATAAGGAGTTTTGCCATGAGTCTTAACTGCTAAAACTCTATTCTGCACATAGCAGGCAGTGTTGATTGCCTCTGCCCAGAAGGTGATGGGCAATTTAGAATCAGACAACATGGTTCTTGCAGCTTCAATCATTGTCCTGTTTCTCCTCTCAGCGACACCGTTTTGCTAAAGAGTCCTGGGAGCACTAAATTGTCTTGTAATAACCTTTTCATCACAGAATGTGTCAATGATATGGTTCTTAAATTCGGTTCCTTTATCACATATGATCTTGACCTTGTGATCAGATTGATTCTCAATCTTCAAGATGAAATTTTTCAGAATCTCAGGAGTCTCATCCTTAGTTCTAAGGAAGAAAACCCAAGTGAATCTTGTAAAGTCATCTGTGATCACTAGACAGTATAAGGTCCTTCCTAAATTCATTACACTGGTGGGGCAAAAAAGATCCATATGTAACAAGTGTAGGGGAGTAGTGATTGAGTTCTTTTCCTTAGGCTTGTGAGATACCTTATTGTTGCTTCCCTTTCAGGCATGCAACACAGTGGTCATCACTTGTAAACTCTTTCTTTGGCATTCTAGTTACCAAGTCATGCTTAATTAACTTATTCATGTTCTTAAAGTTTACATGGCACATTCTTTTATGCCATAGGAAAGACTTATCACTATTGCTTAGACAGAAAGCATGAAACTTCTCCAAGGGAGAGGTTTCTTGCAATCCATCTTGTACATGTTTCCTTTCCTGGGGGCTCTAAGCAGGATATGCTCATGAGAATGACCACACCAGGCTTAAGAACAATGCACTCATGCTCAGTAAAGAGCATGTATGACTCTGATCACAAAATTGAGATACACTCAGAAGATTGTATCCAAGCTCCTTTACAAAGTTTACCTTTTCTATGCTGAGCTTACCATTTGTGACCTTGCCCTTTCCAGAATTGTAACCACCTTCATCTCCTCCAAAAGCAACAGGTCCTCCATTAATCCTTTCAAAGTTCTGGAGTAGTGACCTATTGCCAGTCATGTGCCTGGAGCAGCCACTGTCTATGATCCAGACAATTCTGTTTGTCTTCAGCTGTCCCTGCACAAAAGAGAATGATTAGTTACATCTGGAAACCCAAGCCTTGCTTGTCTTGGGCTTATTTGAAGAAGGTAATTTAACAGTAATAGATCCTATGATTGTACTAAGAGGATCTTGAGCTGTTTTTGATGGAGAAATCTCAGTCACTTGTCTTTCTTAGACATCCACACCACCTTTGGAGTCTTGCACTTGACCTTCAAAACTTTAGAAGCTTTTGGAGCTTCAGAAGTTTTGATGACTGAACCTTCGGAAGATTCTGCAAACACTGCAGCAGACTTCAGTGCTTCGGAAGAACTCCTTTCTTCCAAGACCAAATATTCTTCCGAAGAGAATTTTCCACTTCCCTTCTTATTAGATTTGGAACTTCCAAAGGAAACTGGTTTTCCTTCCGAAGCTTGAATCTTCTTAGAACTCTTTGAAGCCTTTGTTTTGGCCATATGGACAGTACCTTCAGGATTGAAGGGACAATCCTTTGCAATGTGAGTGGTGCTGTCAACATAACACAATTCATCTTCTTCTTCACAAGAGCCCTGTCTTGAGAGTAAGACTGTCTTTGGTCACTTCCCTTCTACACCTTTATCTTTGCAGATGCTGAGACAGTCCTCTGGGCTGAGGACTGTGCTTGGAGATTGATGGTCCAGGCTGCAAGAGTGATACACAGTAGATCAGTCTTCTTCTTGCTGCTGAGATGAGTTGAACAACAAGAACCAGACTCTTAGCAGAGGAGTTTTGTTGATGTCTTCAGTCCCTACCACTTTAAAACCTGCAGAAATAAAAACTTGTTTCTGCTTAGAGTCAAAAGTAGCCTTGATCTCTTGAGCCTTCCTTGCCTTTCTTTTGCTCTTTCTGATCAAGTTCTTCTCATGGACTTGGTCATCACAGTCTTCACTTTCTCCTCAGAAGGATAGTGGCCCTTCTTGGAATCCTCCTCTTCAATCTTGTAGAGGGATTCTTCACTATCTCTTCTTCATCCTCCTCACTCATAGGATCTATGAGAGGAAGCTCATTTTCACAAGTTCCACACCTAAGAGATCTTACTGACAAGATTGTGTGTGGAGGAGCTATCTATTGGATCCCAGTCCCTTTCTGTTTTGATAGCACACTTTGTTGTGCAGGGATGAGGATATCATGTTCTTGAAGGTCTCCTCTTCAAGAACACTCTTTTCTGCCCTGGCTTTGCTGATCACAAGCTCAGCCTGGCATTCAGTTAACTTGGTTATGAGATCTTTAATTTGAGTCCTAAAATCTATGTGTTCATGTTTTAGAACTGAAATGGTTTTCTCTAAGTCCTTTATTTCCAGCTTATAATCATTTTCAGACTTTCTAAAATTAGATTTTAAAATGTTTAAGGACTCAACATCAGATCTCAGTTCCAAGTTATAGGACCTGTACCTGTTAAATTTAGCAATGCATTCAGGAGTACAGAGATGTTCCAATACCTTGGCTTCATCATGATCTGCCATCAGTGCTTGGTTTGGAGAAGCATCTTCCACCTGAAAGCTCCAGTCAAAGCATCCTTCTTCAACAGCAACAGCAGCTTGCTGCTTTGACTTCTCATTATGGAGAGCTTTGTCAGTGTAGTTTGGCCTGGATTGTGTTTGGTCGTCATTTGTTCTAGGTACCTTACACTCTCTGGCAAAGTGGCCCATCAGTTACAGTTGTAACACTTTACTTTGCCTTTGTCCAGTCCAAAATTTCCCTGGTTGCATTGCTTGGTAACTTCCTTCCAGTCCTCTTGTAGAACTTCTTGGCTCTGTGAGTGAGAAGAGCCATCTACTGGACTATTTCCATGTATTCCAGATCATCTGGATGGATACAGTTCAAGTCTTCAAGAGTGAAAAGAGAGTTGCCACAGCTTTCATCAGAAGACACATAAGCTTGAGAAGAGCTTGTCTCTTGGAATGGACTTCCTTGAGTGTAGTTCTCCTTTGGTGTCTTTGGGAAGGTGATGAAAGGACCCTGGGTGAGTTGTCAGGGTAGCATAAGAGATGATGTTTGGGTTCTATGCTGTCCCTTTCAACCACATGTAGGGCTGAACCTTTGATTGTTGGAGTTGCCAGATGAACCTTGCATGTTCATTTCCATCTAGTATCCACTGAGAATCCCATACAACTCTGTCAAAGTCAGAGTTTTGAGATTTTCAGTTCTCTTGATCACCACACAGTAGTGTGTCCACTACCTAGGAAGTGAGGACATGAACTTCCTTACAATGTCTCTATTTTCAAGAGAAACTCCTCCATCCACTAGGGTATCCACAATCTCAACATACCTGAAGTACTGCTGAGTCATGGTTTCACTGTTTTGAAGGTGAAGTTTTCAAACTTCTGCTTCAGGAGATCCTTCTTGTTCTCCTTGGCTTCAGAAGAACCCTCATACATCAGTTTCAGTGCATCCCACAGCTATTTGGCTGTTTTGCACTTCTTGAAACCTCTGTACATAGAGTTTGGAAGGGCAGTTTGAAGAGCTGTCATGGCTTTTCTGTCCATCTCTACTCTCTTCCTATCTTCATTAGAGTAGTTAGCCACATCTTTGGGGATCATACCAGCACCAGTAGCAGAAGGTGTGCTGGGTATGAAAGGTTCATTCTCAATAGACTCCCACATTCTTGAATCAAGAGACCTGATGAAACCTTCCATTCTTAAACACCAGGTGTCAAACTCATCAAGAGTGATCAGTGGGGACTTGTTCATGGTTCCAGTTTCCATATCATTTTGGAAATGGCTGCCATTTGAAAAGTTTAGTATTTGTGTGTGTGAGGGATCTAAAGATGGTGAGATCTTATATCAAGAGCCTGGAATGCTCTGATACCAAATGCAGGATCGTTGAAGGGTGTAGAGTTACAACACAACAACACAAAGAGGAGATAAAGTAAACTTAGATCAAACAGTAAACTGGATTAACCAAGTGGTGACACTAAGAACACAAGTAATATATGAGACAGAACACAAAAAACACAAGTGTTTGGCTTTCAAGAATGCAGTATATTGCCTTCTCTATGTTCTATTACAAGTGTTACAAAAGCATGTTCGAAAGATACAAGAACATGATACTTATACAACATCCTACAGCCGGCTATACTTTGAAAGCCAGCTGGATACAATTGACTAGACACACACAAAATCAATTGTAGAGTCAAAGGACAGATTGCCTTTTGACTAGTGACTATGACATGCCATAGCTCACATCCTTATCTATTACAAAAAGGATAAAGTGCATAAAGTAGAAAGTTACAGACTCAATACCTCAATGTACAGTTACCAAAAGCATGGACCTTTTCACCAAACCATGTTAGTTGGTGACTTGCAGAGTTGCAGCGAAAAGGTGTCCAGCTTTATGGAATAGTACATCAGATAAAGCGTGTTACTAAAAGTCTTCGGCAGAAATCTATCTTCATGAACTTGAAGCTTCAGAAGACTTTGTCTCTGAGGCTTCGGAAGACTTCATCTTTGGCTTCGGAAGATGTTGGTCTTGGCTTCAGAAGATTTCACACTTAGAGTATTTTTGTTGCACATGTGAAACTTCCGAAGCATTCCACTTTAATGCACTTGTGCAGCATGCAGGAAAGACTAAAGATGTTTAGGTTGCATCAACCTCTTCATTAATCTCTACACCAATGTATTTCCGGCTTCTGTTGATGTATGCTTGTTCATCATGGGAACCAAATACACTTAGCCAATCATATATACTTGTAATCAAGTCGAGGTTGGTTGTAACTGTATGTGTTCTATAAACTTATTGCTAACTCATAACCATTGACATGAATTACTACTTGTAAACCCTATATATATATATATATATATAATATATATATATATATTGATGCGGGTGTTTAAACCATGGGAACTCACCAATTTATAGTTGACCATTTATTTTTAACATGTTTCAGGTTTACTACTTGTGGATATTTTCATGCTCATATAGGATATGGACTTAGTTAATTGAAAATATTATGTTGTTGTTTATATGTCATTTGTAATGTATGATTTAATTGTCTTGTATTGTTCAATAAAAATAATATTTAATATTATTACAACTTATTTAGTTTCATGTGCTATGAACAATCGTTTCACATTCATCCCCCTCGATGATTCTGCCGTCGGTTGGGGTGTGACACATCCAACTACAACAAGATATAATTCGGTATTAAGCTCTTTAAACAACACATCAAATTCTAAGTCTAAACCAGTTTCATCTTCGTCTATATTTTCGTCATATGTATTATGTTCTGCCATTACATCATCAAGTGCATCAAACATATCATTATTTGTTATTGGATTACTTGTGTTTGAGGACCAAAGGTCCTTAATCTCTAAAGCATTAGGATTTTTCTCACCATGATAAACCCATGTTGTGTATGTTTGAAGAAACCCACGGTCATGTATGTGTGCGAAAATCGTAGGTAAATTTTGAATGATTGGTTCCAATAAAATTTTGAATTCCAATTTCAATTCTAACACATTCAACAAATAAAACGCACTCTTATAGTTTAGTCCCATGAACTCTTCAACTTTGCACCCATAGTGCTTATTTCTTCTTTTTTTACAAAACATATCCTCAAACAAATCTTAATCTATACAAACCAATACATAAATGTTCAAAGTTACAATTTAAAAAACTTTAATTTGGTTTCCTATATATATCGAATAACTTTTCGCTTTAATTTCCATATGCTTTATTAATGTTTAGATGTTTTTTTCATGGTTCAACAAGTTGCGCATCACACATAGGTTGTTGCAGGATCGGTGTTTGTCACTTAAACACAAATGTTTTCCCTCAAACTCACCTAGAATCACACTCGGGTAAGAATCAAGAAGAGTTGATCACAATATGAAAATTAACTAAGAACACAGAAAGATAATTTTCAAGATACTTTTATATATTGATTCTCAACTCAAGATACAAAGACTCTTACAAGCACATTTTCTGTTTTTTTTGTATGAATTACAAGGAGAACCTATATATAATACTATCTACAGCAAGATATACTTGATACCAGCTGGGATCCTATAGCTAAAGTCTATACTACAAGACTAAAGATTAAGGTATCTCGGATAAAGTCTTATCTGAGATTTGGTAGTCAGGACATGTCCCTGACTTACCTTTTGTCACCAACTAAAGATGGCAACTGTACTATCATGAAAAGGTAAATAGTGGAATAAAGTATGGTCAACAACATGGTTCTTTAAGAAGAAGCCATGCTGTATCAGAAGTCTGCAGCGGAGTGTCAGAGACCATACTTGTGTCCACTGGTTATAGCAGTGTCTTCCGAAGGTTAAATGGCTTCGGAAGAGTAAGTACTTCCAAAGCCACTTTATACTTCGGAAGAGGCTGCTTCTTCAAGACTTGGAGACTTCTTCATCATACTTCAGAAGTGGTCTTCACTTTATTCTTCTAAGTCTTTAACTTGGAAGTATGCATTTGTCTTCGGAAGTAGAGTTCTGTCTTCGGAAGCTGGACTTTTCCTTTGTCTTCGGAAGAACTCTACAACCTTTGGAAGTTCCATGAAGAGCTTCGGAAGCCTTTGCATGCAGCATCAAAATAACTTAAGTGATATAGTTTTGGTTGCATTAGCCTTCTTCTTGATCCAACAAACTCCCCCTAGGCTGATGCTACCAAAACTTCACTTACCTCGACTTCTCAAAACTTTCAGCACCAAGGAGAGCAAATATTTGTCTGTCTCCTTGTTCTTCCTGATGTGGTGCTGAGAAGCTTGTACAGATCCTTGGTAGACAGGAAATCCAGTCTGTCACCTTGGATAACATGTACCCTTTGTTGTTGCCCTCTGAAAAGAGTTAGTTGATGGGAACTGTAATCATATTCCCATCGAACTATAGGTTCCAATTCAGGACCTTCCACCATCTGTAGAAAGGCAGGACCTTTGGTGGGAGATATTTCTTTGTCTTCCTGTCTTCTCAACTTCAACTCTTCTTCAATCTTTGCTTTTGCAGTTAGCTCAGCCAAATGAAGACTGCTGAGATGATTTCTGACGAGTGCAGCAGTTTCAGAGTTGGAAGGGTTGGAGAATGGTTTCTTTGCTAACTCAGCAATGTCAAATCTGCTGGAGTGTAACAGAGAGGTTGCATGGAGTCTGTTGACTTCACCATTCTCTCTTTCCACAACAAAGTTGTGAGAAGGTTCATCGAACCTCCACTGGATTATCTTCCTTCTAAGCACAAGAGGCTGACTAGAATCTTGTCCTCTTTTCTTGTATCCAGCAGAGTCACCAGTTTCCTTCTGAGCTTCTTTTCTCCTCATTTAAAGAGTCTGAATTGAGGCCCAAAAGTCTTGCAGCCTGGTCCAAAGTTCCTCTAGGCAAATCAAGGAATCTGTCTCTTGTGAGGGAACTTGAAGATCCGTCTACATAGGTAATGTTGACAGAGTCTTCTACACAGGAAACTTCGCTCAAAGTGGTGCAATTAGTGAGCTTCATCTTGATTGCCTTAAACTCCTCAAGGAGAGATGTGAGAAGGCTGAAGGGATGGTTTGGATGGTAATTGGGTAGGTTTAGGTTCAGAGGTTCTGGCTAGTGTTTTGGGTTGGATGATAGGAAGTTTAGGAGGTTGAGGTGAGGGAGTAGTAGAGGGTAGTGATGTGGGTTTAGGGGTGAAGGGTTCAGGTTTAATAGTGAATGGTGAGGATGAGGGTTCAAGTTGTGGTTGGGTAGAAGCAGTGAAGGTCATCCCTTTTACCCTTCTGTACATCTCTTTCCTTTTCCCCAACCGGATGTCAGCCTTAATTTCACTGACAATCCGTTGGAGTGTCCTTTCTGACATAGGACCCACCGGCCTACCGGAGAAGCCATGAGCCCGGAGATAGTCCTTCATCCAGGCTTTCTTAGTAACTTCTTGGAGCAGTGACCCTAGCCTCTTCTTCTTTCTTCTTCTTCTTTCTTTCCTTTTCTTTAGCATCCTTTTTCCTTTCTTTCTCCATTTGATCCTGCTCTTTGTTGAAGAGCCAGAGGATCATGTCATCTTTGTGTGGAGAGAGTTCTTGAAGATCAAAACCTCTGGAGAGTAGGAAGTTTATCCTGTTTCTCCTCAGCTGCAATTTATCCTCCTTCTGTTTCTTTTCCTTTTCCTCTAAGGCCAACCTGGCTTCTTCTTCAAGCTTCAACCTGGTTGCCTTCTCCAGATCCACCAACTCCTCTAATGGTAGCAGGAGTTTTCTTCATTGGTAGCTCCTATTTCAATGAGCTGGTCAATGATCTGCTCTCTTCTTTTATTGATGACAACCTCCTGATTGGAAGCAGCTGCTTTTGTGCTAGTAGCTAGCAACTTCTCAGTCTGAAGTCTTCCTTTCTTCTTAAGTTTTTCAATCTTCTCCTCTTCCTGAATCTCTTCCACAGTCATCTTCCTTTTACCTTTATCCTTTGAAGATCCTGACTGTGGTGGTCTTGGAGAGAGGTTTCTGATTATGAGAGAGTCAGAGATAGAGTTTGTGATGGAGGTACAATCGGAAATTCCTCGCTGCTCATTTCAGATGCCATTTCCAGGATAGCATCTGTGATGATCAGTTCCTCGGACATTTTAAACAGTCCTTCCGCAGCTTCCATTTCAGCTTCGGAAGATTCAGCTTGTTCTTTTGAGGCTTTAACTTCAGCTTCGGAAGTTAAAGGAGATGCAGATTCTGTCCTAACAGTTTCAGTTGCTGGGCCATCAGTTCTCATTTCCCCTTCGAATTGAATCTTAGGTTCCATGAGAACCTTAGGTTGACCAACTTCTTCCACAGTGGTAGAAGGTGCAGTCGGCCTTTGAAGTTCGTCTGCTCCAAAGTAGATCATTGCAGCATCATGACTTGGCTGCTCAAAGGAAGATCTTAACAGAAACTTGGTGAAGAGTCTGTAGAGATTATTAAGCATCCTTGGATCAATCTGAAGAGTGACCTGAGATGTTTCAGGCGCAGAAATGATGGGAGAGGAAGATGTTGAAGTGGAAGGCCGACTCTGTGGTTCCTTGTGTGTTTGTCTTTGAACATTCTCCCCTTTTTTGGTAGCATCAACTTGAGAGCTAGATGAGCTGGAGGAGGAAGTCAGAGAGACCTGAATAGGTACATACCTAACAGACCTCTCTGTCTGTTTCTCAGCTAGTTGAGCCTTGAGATTGTCAATCTCAAGTTGTTGAGTGGCAGATCTTGCCGCTAAAGTCCTAACCTGAGATTCCAGATTTGAGACTTTAGAAAGAAGATCTTGAATGAGGAGCTGCATGCTTCCCTCATCTTCTTTCGAAGAATCACGGGGAGATAAGGTAACATACCTAGTATGTTCAGCCTCACCACCAGATGTGATTTCTTGGCACCCTGGTTTCCCATGCTCAATGATGTCTCTTTTAGAGTCATCAAAGGGCTCGGTTGCTGTAGATTTGTCTGAGAAATGTTACCACTGTCCATAAGGTCCATTGAGGCACCTTCTGTAGTGGCAGCTGAATCTACATGAGTCCCCTCCACATCAGTGGGACTCACCTCAGTTGTTGCTGATGGGGGCTAGAGATAAGAGATTTCTCCGGGCTCTATTGATCTGGGAGAGGGTGTTGTAGATCAACTTCATTTCCATGGAGAGATGTTATCTCTTCATCAGTTTTAAATAAAAGGTCAGTGAAAGATAGGATGGTTAACCTACTGACCCGGACTTTGGTCAATGTCTACAGGCATGAGCCTCTAGTGGGGCTGTCCCTTGTTGGCTGCTCAGGGGAGTATAGAGACTCACCCTGAGGGCTTTCAGCTTGGGTTGTGGGCTCATGGGTCTGAGACTGAGGAGACTCAGGACCCATTGAGGTCAATTGTGAAGGATGGTTGGACCTCAGGCTGAGTGGGAGCCCTTTGTTCCACTCTAGCCTTTTTGATTGAAGAGGAGGAGCTTGTTCAATCAGAGTAGATTGAACAAGGGTTCGTTTGGGACGTCTCTGATAAGTGATGGTGATGGGTAGTGTTGGCATAGTGGGGGTAGTTGCTGGTGTGGATTCATCACCTGTGGGGTTAACAGGGATGTCACCAGGAGCCGTTGGCTCAGTCATACCTGGAAGAAGTGCAGTATCTCTTCCTGTGAAGTTGGTGGACACTCTCTTCAAAGTCTTGAAGATGGTCGGCCTCATCTGGGGAGCATCAGAGCATTGCACAGACAAGCGTGCTCTGGTCTAGCTCACAGTTGATTATATGCTGGAGAAACCTGGGATACATGAAGAAGGTGTTTTTCTGAAGATTTCCCATGAGGTTAGTCAGCACAAATCTTGAATAGTTGAAGCGGAGGCCTTTTACCAACTCATGAACAAGGCACCCAAGTTCAAATGGGATTTGATCCCATCCGCCGGATTTATTCGACAAGCAGTGAAGGACCACGTGTAGCAGGAACTTCCATTTGTACGAGAAGTTAAATTTGTAGACAGTTGACCTGCTAACGTCTCCTCCATATCCATTTGGAGATAAGAATGGTCCAAGTCTGCTTTGGGAATTCCGTTGGAGCGCCCTCATCATGAAGCTCTAAATGCTCCTGATGAGCTGTTCAGTAATGACCAACTCCTGGCCACAGATACTCGATCGAATGACACGGACCCCATTTAGGGTTTCAATCTGACCATTTGCCCAAAATTCAGACATATGGTTTGTGTAAATTGTGGGGTTAACAGTCAGAGCGGTGTGTAGTATGAAGATTGGGTTAGAAAGGAGATGATATCTGAGAAGTCGGCATCTCTTGATGAATCAAGAAGTGCGACTTGATTGTGCTGTGGGTTGAAGGCCATTTGGAAAGGTGAATTGGAATGATTTGAGCTGGGTAAAAATGAGTAGAAGAAATTTCTAGGGCTGTAAAGTTTGCAAGTAAGAGAGTGAAAGTGAATAGTCGAGATTATTTAAAAGATTGTGGAGAGGCGGTAATGGGGTTAGGATAAGGTGATGTGATGGTTTAGTGGATGAAATGACAGTGGCGGTAAGGTTAAAAATCAGTTAAATAATCCACATCATTAACAAAATCTTTGCTTTTTACAGTGTGGGGCCCAAGAAATTTACCTTACACAGTGAGATCTCTCTTCCGAGTGTAAAACATTTCCGAAGGTAACTTGTCTTCCGAAGGCAATTCTTACTTCCGAAGCCAATTCTATGCTTCCGAAGGTTAGAGTTGCTTCCGAATGGAGAATTTGTAAGTTTCGGAAGTAGATCTGATATGCAATCAATCGCTTCTTCCGAGACCAAAAATTCTTCCGAGAAGAAAGTTATCCTTTGAGAAATTCTGCTTCGGAAGATATAGAATGTCTTCCGAAGGTTAATTTCTCTTCGGAAGGAATTTACACTTAGAAATTTCAGAGAGAATTCCTTGTAACAGGGCTTAAGTTGTATTGACACAAGACTTACATCTTAAAAAGGTTTTTCAAAAGAGATCAGATTAATCAATGTTTATCATCCCAATAGCTGCTATGAGATACTTAAACCTTTGTTCATCAAAAGCTTTGGTAAACAAATCAGCATATTATTCATTTGAATCAACTTTGATTAACCTGATTAGATTTTTCTCATGAATGTCTCTAATGAAATGATACCTGATGTCAATGTGCTTAGTCTTGGAGTGCTTCACCGGATTTTCAGTAATGGAGATAGCACTGTTGTTGTCAATATGGATAGGAGTACTCATAAAGTTGAATCCATAGTCTAACATCTGATTTTGAATCCATAGCAGTTGAGCACAGCAGCTAGCAGCAGCAATGTATTCAGCTTCAGCAGTTGATGTAGAGACACAGGATTGTTTCTTGCAATGCCATGAGATGATCCTTCCACCAAGAAATTGACATCCTCCCGATGTTGATTTCTTGTCAATATTGCAGCCGCCGTAGTCACTGTCAGAGTATCCATAAAGATTGAAATCCCTGTTCTAGGATACCAGAGACCTAGTTTAGGTGCTCCTTTAAGGTATCTGAGGTTCTTTAACAGCAGCTAAGTGAGACACCTTAGGAGCAGCCTGATATCTTGCACAAATGCAAGTAGCAACATGATATCAGGTCTACTTGCTGTAAGATACATCAGAGACCAATAATTTCCCTATACTGATGTTGATCAGTATCCTCCCCCTCAAGGTCAGGACAAAGATTATGGTTTCTGGGTATGGGTGTCTTGGCAGGCTTGCAATCCTTCATCTAAATCTTTCTAAGATGTCAGAGACATATTTAGATTGATTAATGAAGAACCCTTCTTCAGTTGCTTTACCTGAATTCCAAGGAAAAAGTCCATTTTTCCCATCTCAAACTTCTTCTTCATATGCTCTCAAAGTCCTTGCACATTTGGTCATTGAGGAACCAAATATGATGTCATCGACATAGACTTGTACAAGCAAAATGTCTTTCCAGACTTTCTAATGAAGAGAGTCTTGTCAATGGTACCTCTAGTATAGCCATTCTTCAGAAGAAACTGAGACAGAGTCTCATACCACAGCCTAGGTGCTTGGTGCAGCCCATATAGAGCTTTATCCAATTTGCACACATAGTTGGGATGCTGTGGATCTTCAAATCCTGGAGGTTGGCATACGTACACTTCCCTGTCTATATCCCCGTATAGAAAAGCACACTTGACATCAAGTTGGTATACTGTGAAGTCCTTAGATGCAATATAAGCATGGAAGATCCTAACTGCCTCAAGTCTTGCAACTGGTGTGAAGACATCAGTATAATCAATTCCTTCCTCTTGAGTGTATCCTTGAACCACAAGTCTTGCCTTATTCTTGATGATCAAGACTCTATCATCTCTCTTGTTTTGGAAAACCCATTTGGTGCCTATGGGTACTTGACCAGATGGTAGCGGGCATAGGTTCCATACCTTCTGTCTCTTGAATTGAAGCAGCTCCTCTTGCATCGATTCAATCCAGCTACTATCTTTTAAGGCATCTTCTACCTTCTTGGGTTCCATCTGAGATAGAAAGCACAAGTACAAGTAGACATTCCCTTGATGAGTCTGTCCTCTTGTTCACACACCCTCAGAGACATCCCTATGATGTTCTCAGTTGGATGAGTGTTGTGAATCTGAAGCCGAGGAATCACTTCCAGTTGCAGAGATAGATCCAGGTTGGACATATTCTGTTCAGGAACTAGAACACTCTGTCCAGCTGTTGTTTCAAAGTCATTCAATGAGGACTGATTGAATGAATGAGAAACATCATCGATGGTTGGCTGTGAGGTAGTATTAACAGTTGCCTGTTCCTTCAAAATACTACCTCCTTCTGCCTGGTGTTGTGGTGGATCACCTGATGAGCTTTGAGGCTCAGTAGGTGACTCACTTGTTGAAGCTTCACTATTCCTTGATATAGTTAAACTGTCGGATCTGTGAATAGTGGAAGTTTGATGTATTTCAGCACTTGGAGAATTTGGTCTAGGCTTGGGAAGCTCAAACAGTTGATCATTAGCAGCAGCATCAGCATCAGTTTGAGCACCTATTCCAACTGAACATTCTCACAAGAGGGTTTAGAATAGTTTGGAAACAATTCTAAATCAAGATGTGATCAGGCCCATTCCCCCTAACACAAGGAGTGTGCTCATTAACAACTATATTGGATGACTCCTCAAATTGTTGATTCTTAATGTTGTATACTCTGTAAGCTTTGGAACTAGAAGAGTATCCAACAAAGATAGCATCATCCGACTTTCAGCAAATTTTGCTAAATTGTCCTTTGTGTTAAGTATGGTACACCTGTTGCCAAAGGACCTTAAAAAGCCAATGAACGGTGGCCTCTTGTTCCATAGCTCATAAGGGGTTTTTCCATGGGGCTTAACTACAAGAAATCTGTTCTGCACGTAGCATGCAGTGCTGACTGCCTCTGCCCAGAATGTTAGAGGTAGCTTTGAATCAGCTAACATAGTTCGAGCAGCCTCAATAAGTGTCCTATTCCTCCTCTCAGCAACTCCATTTTGTTGAAGAGTTCTGGGAGCACTATATTGTCTGGCAATCCCTTTTGAGTTACAGAATGAGTCAAGAACGAAGTTCTTAAACTCAGTCCCTTGATCACATCTAATTATTTTAACCTGTGATCAATTTGATTTTCTATTTTAAGAATAAAAGATTTTAACGTTTCAGCAGTTCATCTTTAGTTCTTAAAAAGAATACCCATGTGAATCTTGTAAAATCATCAACTATCACAAGGCAGTATGATTTCCTTCCAATTCTCATTATACTCGTGGGACCAAAAAGATCCATGTGCAATAAGTGCAATGGAGTAGTGATAGAGTTAACACATTTGGATTTATGAGAGTCCTGTGTTGTTTCCCTTTCAGGCATGCAACACAGTTGTCTTTGCAGAAAAACTCCTTTTAGGCAAACCATGTACCAAGTTATTTTTAGCCAATTTATTCATTGTCTTAAAATTTACATGACACATACGTTTATGCCACAGTGTTGACTCATCACTATCAGCTTTGGAAAGAAAGCATGATACTTCACCCATCGGGAAGCATTGTTTATATCAAGCTTGTACATATCCCCTTTCCTAGGATATCTAAGAAGTACCAATTCTGGAGGAATTGTCATCCCTGGTTTGAGGATAATGCACTCATGTATGTGAAAAGCATTTGGTGCTTTGATCACAGAATTGAGAAACACTTAACATATTGTGTTCAAGCTGTTTGACAAAGTTAACTTTGTCAACTGTTAACATACCATTGGATATACTCCCTCTGCCAGAAATATATCCTCCGTCCTCACCTCCAAACTGGACAGGAACTCCATCATAATGTTGAAATTGTTGAAGGAGATGTCTGTTCCTGTCATGTGCCTGGAGCATCCACTATCTACAATCCATACATTGTTGTTCTTGTCAAATGGATGTTCTGCACATAAGATGAGAATTCAGTTTTGTTTGGAAACCCAAGCTTTATTTGTCTTGGGTTCTTCCAAAGATAATGACATGAGTGAACAAATGATATGCATGGGGGTTCAATGAGGTCTTTGAGGAAGAGGTTTAGGCTGCATCATCTTTCTTGATCTTCCAGTCCACCCTTTGGCTGATCTTGGAGGATGAGCTTGTAGAAGCTTTTGCAGCATGGTCTTCTTCCGAAGCTTCTTTCTTTTGGAAGAAGTCCTCACCACCTTTTCTTCCGAAGCAGTCTTCTTCTGGATGGTTTCAAGGGAGCTTTCTTGTTCTTCCGAACCTTAGTAGCTTTTGCTTCCGAAGCCATTTCCCTTCGGAAGAAGGAGTTCTTCCGAAAGCAACTTGGCTTGGAAACTAGCTTTCCCTTCTTCAACTCTTGAACCGTATGGAAAGGTCCAAATGTGAAACCTTCCCTGACTCTTCTTTCCTAATATTATTTGCATAATGTGTGCTTGCAGGATTGTAGTAAAATCTTTTGCCATATGATTTTGCAGGCCACACATGATGCATGTAATGTTAGTCTTTTGGGGAAGTGAGGGTTGCTATTTCTTGGTTTTCTTCTTCGTCAGCAACCTTTCCCTTTAACTTCTGATCCTTTGGTGGGACAGGAATGCTGATATTACATTCCTTTCCTGAATCAGAAGTACCCAACACTTGGAAACCAGCTGAAACAAAGACACTTCTGTTTGGGGTCAATTTTCAGTTTGGATTTAGCCACTTTCTTAGCAGTTCTCCTAGCAGCTTTAGCTCTGCTTCTTCTGGCTTTGGTGGTTAGGATTTGATCATCACAGGAGGCGATAGGTGTATCTACCTATTCCTTCCCTGTGGTGGCCACTATTGGTGCCTCATCCCTTAACTCTGGAAAGAAAGGTCAGCAGTTGGAACATCTTGCTCTTTAGTACCACATCTAGGCTGTCTGATAGACTCATAGGAGTGTGGTGGAGCAATTTCATTGGTTCCCAACCCTTCTTTGTTCTGATAACAGAGTTTGGAATGGGAAGATGATGCAAGAATACCTTGGAAGTTTTGCTCAGAGATAGCATGCTTCCTGGCCTGAGCCTCAGCAGTGACAAGCTGGGCTCGAGCCACAGACAATTTGGATATCAGATCCTTGATTTGAGTTTGTAGTTGGGTGTTTCATGTTTCAAAAGAGATACAGTTTTCTCCAACTCATTCAATTTTCTTTTGATAGTCAGATTCAGCTCTTTTAAAATCAAATTTAGAATATTTAAAGACTCATGTCAAATTGATTTCCATATTGTAATCCTGATAGAGTTTAACTTTAGCTATACAGGCTGGAGTGCAGAGATGTCATATACCTGGGCATCATCTGTTCGGCCATAAGAGCTTGAGCAGGAGTCAATCCTGTACCATGAAGCTCTAGTCAACTTCTTGAGCCATTTCGGCCATCTCAGTTGACTTCTCAGTGGGCTTTGAGGTTGAGGGATGTGTGGAGGCCTGTGGGGTTCCCGAATTGGTCTTGGGAGCCTTGCATTCCCTTGCAAAATGACCTAGTTGGTTACAGTTGTAACACTTTGCTCTGGTCTTGTCAAACCCGAACTTACTAGTAGTTGGGTTCTGAGGGAAGTGCCTTCCAGTTCTCTTAAAGAACTTCTTTGCTCTGTAAGTTAAAATAGCCATTTGCTGGACAATGTCCACGTACTCTACGTCATCTGGGCTGAAGCACTCAAGATCATCAAAGCAGTATTGAAAATCTCCTGAGTGTCCACCTCTGAGACAAAGGCAACTTTCCTGGAGGAGTTGTGTTGAGCCTGTTGAGACCTTGGAGTCTCAGGATAAGTGATGTAGGGACCAATGAGAGCAGGATGGCTGCTGATAAGTCAAGAAGTGCTGAGGTTGAGGGTTAATGAGCCTTCAGCAACTATTAAAGCGTTGCTAGCAGGAAGACTCATAGATCTGCTTGTTTGATGGCCTTCTTACTCTCTATCTCTAGACGGTATCCATCAAGGATGCCATAGAGCTCAGTCATGGAAAGAGTGTTCAAGTTTTCTGTTCTCTTGTATAGACACAGTAGAATGTCCACTCATTTGGAAGAGCACTCATGAACTTTCTGGTGAGATCTCTAAGTTAGGAGTGATCTTTACAGACTGAAGGGAAGAGATAAGATCCATGTACCTGAAGTACTGCTGGCTGGGGTCTCTCTAGCAATATGAGTGAAGTTTGAACTGCTGCTTCAGTGAGTCCTTCTTTGAGTCGTTGGAGCAAGAATACATCTGAGCAAGTGCATCAAACAATTCTTTGGCAGTCTTGCAATGCTCAACCCCACCATAATAGAGTTCAGTATTGCAGTCATGAGAATATTCATAGCATTGATGTCGATGTCCATCTTCTTTCTGTCTTCATCAGAATAGTCCTCGACAGCTTTTTCTATCATGGCACCGTTCCACCAGGTGAAGCCACCTTTGGCTTGTACGGTCCATGACAATCGAGTTCCACATCTTGCTGTCTTGGTATCTAATGAAGCCTTCCATTCTTCTACCAAGACCTGAAGTTTTTAGGGGTGATGATTGGCGCTTTGGTCATCGTCCCCATTTCTACTTCAGATTTGTTGAGGGCCATTTGAGGGAGTGAGTGGTAGGGAGGAGTGAAAACAGGTTGATTTAGATGGTTAGATCACGCAATCAAGAGCCTGAGAAGCTGATACCAATTGCAGGATCGGTGTTTGTCACTTAAACACAAATGTTTTCTCTCAAACTCACCTAGAATCACACTCGGGTAAGAATCAAGAAGAGTTGATCACAATATGAAAAGTAACTAAGAACACAGAAAGATAATTTTCAAGAAAATTTTATATATTGATTCTCAACTCAAAATACAAAGACTCTTACAAGCAGATTTTCTATTTTTTTTGTATAATCCAAAAGAACCTATATATAATACTATCTACAGCAGGATATACATTGATACCAGTTGGGATCCTATAGCTAAAGTCTATACTACAAGACTAAAGATTAAGGTATCTCGGATAAAGTCTTGTTGAGATTTGATAGTCAGGACATGTCCTGACTTACCTTTTGTCACCAACTAAAGATGGCAACTGTACTATCATGAAAAGGTAAACAGTGGAATAAAGTATGGTCAACAACATGGTTCTTTAAGAAGAACATGGTTCTTTAAGAAGAAGCCATGCTGTATCAGAAGTCTGCAGCGGAGTGTCAGAGACCATACTTGTGTCCACTGGTTATAGCAGTGTCTTCCGAAGGTTAAATGGCTTCGAAAGAGTAAGTATTCCGAAGCCACTTTATACTTCGAAAGAGGATGCTTCTTCCAAGACTTGGAGACTTCTTCATCATCATACTTCAAGTGGTCTTCACTTTATTCTTCTAAGTCTTGAACTTCAGAAGTATGCATTTGTCTTCGGAAGTAAAGTTCTGTCTTGGAAGCTGGACTTTTCCTTTGTCTTCGGAAGAACTCTACAATCTTCGGAAGTTCCATGAAGAGCTTCGGAAGCCTTTGCATGCAGCATCAAAATAACTTAAGTGATATAGTTTTGGTTGCATTAGTCTTCTTCTTGATCCAACATTTGTGTTTAACTTTTAGAATTTTGGTTGCTATCCCGTGTTACATATCTTTTTTTATGCACTAGGCTTTCTAAGGTTTTTGGTTTGAATTATATACTCGATGTAAAAAAATCCTATTTATTTTATTTGTTTCTTTTATTATCTTTAGATGTTTTTCTTGCCAATTAACTATACAACAACGCATGAGCTTTTTATATCTATATTTTCGTGTACAACGTGTGAAATTTATTGTGCAAGCTAGACTACTTAACACTTGTGCCCGTTAAACATTCAAAGAAAAATCACGTAGCAATGCACAAATAATTAGAGATCGCTAGTTTTAGGTAACTAACACAATTAGACTTATTCTTTGTGAATGTTTATTAAAGTTAATTACAAGAAAATTATATGTGGTAAAGATTGAGTACACCTTTGATCCATATGAGAAATTATATCATTGTCAAAAAGCATGCATAATCGTTATAAAAAGGTCTATAGCATCAACAGGGATTAATTTCACCATTAAGTGTTTATAAAATAACCAATTAATTACCCAAAGTGTTAAAGTAAAATATTAAAATAAAACATCAGGACGCATTTACATCCCACCCTCTATATATTGTGAGCGTGTTTTTTATATTATAGAAAATAGTTTGAAGTTGTTATGAGTGGAGTATAGAAAACATGTTAATATTTATCTTTATATTTGATAAAACAATGTTTATCTGTATTAGTTTTTTAATATTTTTTGAAAATGATTATGAGTATAGAAGAGAAAAAAGTAATGATAAATATATTAAAAAGTATTATTAAATGAAAAGTAAAGATAAAAAATAATGTTTTTAGTGTAATTATAAAGATGCATGTTATATTAAAAGTGGGATGTGAATGCTTTAAGCTCTCTTCTTTTTCTCTTCTTCTATTTTACTCCATCTATAGAAACCACTACCACTCAAGTCTCTACCGATCGACACCGCCACCATCAACAATCACCAACACTCACAGACCCACCATAACGACCATTTACACCTTTAATTACGCCTGATGGTTGTTAGTTCAGGTCCAAGATTATACTCACGGAACACACAAACACAAAGTCGTTTACTACTTTAGACTTTCTAAATAAAAACTTGCTATATATTTTAAACAAAAGATGACTTAAATACTAAACAAATGATCTGTAACTTGACCCAACTTAACCCATCAAAATTAACCCAACAATGATATCACTATGGAATGATAACCAGCCACCACAATCACCATCCACTCTCCCCACCTTCACTGTCACACCTTCCTACAAGCCCCTATTTTGTTCTAGTGCAAATCATCAAACCCATGCCTACTTACTGTCATCGTTCCTAATATCATCGTCGATCCTTCCATCGTATCAACAATTTTAATCGATAGATTCAACTGCATGATCGACTCTACTTCTTGGTTTGTGAAATGCCGCTTTTCATTTTCTAGCCGTGGCACACATCAATTTCCCCGTCCGACATCGTCTTTGATGACGAATTCATGACACATCACGGTAAATTCGAATACATGCAATAAAAATAGTAAATTAAACCAAAATTAATGTTAAGTTAGGGGTACCCCAACTCCCCAAGACTAAATGCAATGATCCTTTAGCCGTTAAAAAAATGAAAAATAAAATAGAAAAAACTATGAAAAGTTGTACGTACAAATTCTCAATCTTTTAAATTCATGTGAATAATTTATGGAAATAACTCAACCGAGAATCATATTAATTTACCGGGTCAAAGAATTGCTTCGATCATGTTTATACGACTCTTAAAAGCTATACTTCCCACCAAACAAAATGTGGCTGTTAAGTAAAGAGAACAACAACAATCATTCTTCTTGAAGCATAACATTTGATGTTAAAAAACCTTATATTTAGTTTAAAAAGCTGTCATATTTAGTATTGTAGATAATTTAACAACAAGAAAGGATCTAATGGCGATGAAGGGAGTGAAGATGCATTTTCGAAAGCACCATGTATGTATTCGCGACCGCTGACACCAGCTTATCTCGTGATTTTTGAACTTAAAGGCGATATTTATGTTTTTAATGTAGGTGGTTATTGATAATGGCATTCTTCAACTCACTCTAACAAATCCTGGAGGATATGTTACGGGCGTAAAGTTCAACAACATCGACAACTTACTTGAAAGCCATAACGATGAATCCGATAGAGGGTAATATATGTAGTCTCTTTTTTGTCGTTCCTTTCGCTAAACAAGTTAAGGTTATTTTGAAGCTAACTAGTCTAGCACTACTAGAAAAGTGACTTTCAATAACCGAAATATCACTGATAGACAAGAGAGCATTCAAAAAAAAAGTTAAGGATAAGATATCTAATAAATTTTCTATATTATTGCTTTCAATTGCGTCGGAAAATATGAAGACGCTTCATACCTTCACCAAGTGATCACCAATGGTATCGTATGTGGTTAAAGGTCACATGTTTCGTGGTGTATCATACGGAACATATTGACATATTTATATGTTGGTGACGGATAAAGTTACCACACACTATAATTTATATTCTTTTAGTGTTAAGTTGTGATGAGAGATTGAGATCCATAACAAATCCTCAGGATTCCTAGTTAACACAAATGTGCACGCACAAGAAGAGTCCCTAACTGATGCAGTCGGAAACATAGATAATTAAGCCTGTTGATTCAACAAAAATGCCAGGAACAATTCTTCTAACTATCGTTGATTCACAAAGAATACCGATAATCAGAGTTTACACTAACACACACTGTGATAGAGAGAAAAAAACAGATTTTTCATAAACTTCAATAATTCTTTTCCTCATCTCTTACAAACATATAGAGAAACAAAACCAAATTCGAATGGACCACAAAACATTAACGATCGAAAACTGGGCCAAATGTAAAGTTCAACAAAATGTAAAAATAAGACAAAAATGTAAATAACTCATAAAATAAGCCGTTTTTGAGCCGAAACGATGACCCAAACCACCTACGGCAGCAGGTTGTGAAAACGCGCTCCTCGGTCCAACGGTCGTTTTGACTGGTCCCGGGCCTGAAACGGGGACTTCTGGCTCAAGTTATGCACATTTTAGTGAAACCCCTTTTGATAAACAATCTTGGGCCTTCAAAAAAACTAAACCTTGCTCATCCACACTTGGGCCCACATCACTAATATAGTTAAATCGTCACAAATCATTGTAACACCTTTAATAATCTTTTTGTACGTTCTCGTGTTGATTAAAGTTTGGGCTTGAAACAAGCAACTGATTAATGTGTTTGTGACCCTCTAAACTCATTAGTATTGTCAAGGTACTGGGACGTAGTTTGGAGCGCACCAGAAAATATTGGAACAACTGGTACTTTTGAAAGGTAAATATGTCTATGGTTTTATCTTGCTTGAAAAGCTACAACTTCCCATAACCATCCCCATTAAACAGGATCGAAGGAACACGTTGTGAAGTTATAGTTGAAACCGAAGATCAAGTAGAGCTCTCGTTTGCAAGAACATGGGATTCGACCCTCGAGGGAAAGCACATACCTTTAAAGATAGACAAAAGGTTACAATTGATATGCAAGTTTAGCTCATATTAGTTTTAAGAAGATAACATCTGTGACAACAGAAGTTGTTTAGGTTTGTGTTGCTTCAAGGTTCCTCGGGTTTCTACTCATATGCAATTTATGAACATTTGGAGGGATTTCCTGGTTTCAATCTTGATGAAACCAGGATGGTATTCAAGCTCCGAAAAGACATGTAAACATTTCTATACATCATATGTTCATGTGACTTTGGATTCATAAACAAATTGACTGGATGGAAAAAATGACATCTAACATTAAGGAAACATGTTATCGTTTATAGGTTTCATTATATGGCGATGTCTGATGATAGGCAAAGGTATATGCCTCTACCTGATGATCGGTTACCCGATAGAGGTAAACCATTGGCTTACCCCGAGGCAGTACTACTCATTAATCCAGTAGAACCAGAGTTCAAAGGAGAGGTAATCGTAGCATTATAACTAGCTCGATATAAGGTTAGACATGAGGCGATTAGAATCTGTTAGGTTTGCTCTTTCTACACAAATTAATAAGAGAAACTTACAGGTTGTGCTTATGTGTTTTTATTTTGTTAAATTGATATATGTTTTCGTTTATCCTTTGATCTTACCGGTTTTTTGGTTATGACATGTAGGTAGACGATAAATATCAGTATTCATGTGAAACTAAGGATCTGAAGGTGCATGGATGGATATCCACAGACCAACATGTTGGATTTTGGCAAATTACGCCAAGTAACGAGTTCAGAACAGGCGGACCCACGAAACAAGAACTTACTTCTCATGTGGGCCCAACTAATCTAGCTGTATGAATAGCAGGCTTTCTCGTATTAGTGAAGTTCTTCATGCTTATAGAATTCAACAAATGTACTTCACTCAAACCTTCTTCTTATCAAATTTCAGATGTTTATTAGTGCTCATTATGGCGGAAACGATCTAGTTCTCAAATTTTCAGAAGGGGAGCAATGGAAAAAAGTTTTTGGTCCGGTTTTTATGTATCTTAACTCAACCGCTATAGATGAAGATCCTCTTACACTCTGGAAAGATGCCAAGAATCAGGTAGCTACAAATTTGTTTCATTATATATCTACTTTCTTTACTTCACCTAGATCAACAGAAAAAACATTCTTTTGAAATAAACATGATTATTGTCAAATTACAATGTTTTTAGATGCTAGAAGAAATGGGAAAATGGCCTTACAGTTTTCCCGCTTCAAAGGATTTCAACAAGCCGAAGAACGTGGTGTGATAAGTGGTACATTATTCGTATACGACAGGTATAGAGTAATTTCTCAACAATCTGACATAATCACTACGCACCACGTGCATAATATTTTGTTAACAACGTTGAATTAATTAGGTTCATTAACGATGCCCAAACACCTGCAAATTGTGCTTACATCGGACTGGCTCAACCAGGAGAGCCTGGATCATGGGAACGTGAAAACAAGGTTCATTTTACTTTAAAGGAAGGATATCTAAACTAAGTTTCAATGTTTTAATCAAAACAACATTTATGTGAAACATATTGTCATCCACAGGGCTATCAGTTTTGGAGTAAAACGAACGAACAAGGCCATTTTTCTATACAACATATCTTGGTAGGGACATATAATCTATACGCTTGGGTCCCTGGCTTTATAGGAGACTACAAAAGCCCTACAACCATTACCATCACACCAGGTTGTGATATTGACGTTGGTGATCTCCTTTATGAGCCTCCTAGAGACGGTCCAACGTTATGGGAGATTGGGATACCTGATCGCTCTGCAGCCGAATTCTACATTCCTGATCCTGAACCAATATATACCAACCAATTTCTTGTTAATGATCCTAGCAGGTGATCTAAATTTACATTGTAATTATACTCTCAAGAAGCTAAAATGAAAAATAGAAAGATAAATTAAGTTCTAATATAGTAATATGTTATCCGTACAGGTTTAGACAATACGGGTTATGGGAAAGATATGCTACGTTATACCCAGACGGCGATTTGGTTTTCACGATTGGGGAAAGTGATTACAAAAAAGATTGGTTCTTCGCACATGTAACAAGGTATGTATGTATGTATTATGTATATGTATATATGGTTTCGAATGCAGACGTATATGGTTTGTGGCATATGATCTTAATTATGTTCATCTTTGAATTATAGGAAGAAAGATGACAATACGTATGATAAAACGACATGGACTATCAAGTTTATGCTTAACAACATGAATAAAGATGAAACGTATAAACTAAGATTGGCTCTAGCATCAGCACAAGTATCGGATTTGCAGGTACGTATCTGGAAGTTATTAAACCTACTAGACGAGATATTGTCAAGCGTCAAACATTGAGATATTCATCTTCTGTTTACAAGTACAATTTTATGGTTATATATAAATGCGTTTGTTTTTACTTACATACTTATTGACGAGTTAGGGAATTCATTATGGTCTCTAGGTGAAGTCTAGAAACATTTTGGTTTCTAGCTAGTTTCCAGTTTGGACTAGCTAACGGACTCCACAAATTCATGGAACATATAATCTTATTTATCTCTGAAACAACCTTATTATTTAGTATTTATTAAAAGAAACTTAAATATACAGTTTTGTTTAATTTTAGTTTTCGAGATTTTGCATGAAATTGTTGAAATATTAGCTCTTTTTAAACTAAAGTATTTAGATATATAAGTTATTAGAAAAAGAAGGATAAGAGAATATAATACGCGTAGAGTCCGCTTATGCAAGAAGCCAAGTTAATTTAGTCAGTTTTACAACCCCATTGCGGCCGCTAGTCCAACCAACAAACTACATAGAAACCAAAATGTTATTACAATTCATCTAAAAACCAAAAATAGATTCCTATCATACCTTATATATAAAAAACAATGACATGTAAAGAATATTGTAACTAGATTTTGTAGTACAGGTTCGAGTTAACGATCCAAGCAAGGATTTACCTTTATTTTCAACTGGAATCATTGGAGGAGACAACGCGATTGCAAGGCATGGAATTCATGGTCTGAGTTGGTTGTTCAACATCGATATACCGGGAGAGGTTTTGATCTCTAATGGAGAGAACGCCATATATTTGACACAAGCGAATGGAGGAACCCCATTTCGGGGAGTCATGTATGATTACATTCGTCTCGAAGGATCAGCTCTTTCATCTTCTGGGAGTCATGCATCCATATGATATAAAACTAAACACTTCTTACTATATTCTTATAATTGTCCTTAATTGATTGCTAATTACGTAGATCCACGATGCTTAAATAATGATATATCATCATCTTTTCATTAACAAAACTATATATTTTATATGTATTATATGTGCTCTCAATATGGCAATCAATTTATTCTAATAGATGGGATTTGAATGTAGCTAATTGCTTCCCAGAAGATGAGAATTAGAGTTTATGCAATAAGATTGTAGTAAAGATTGTGATATAAAGAATATATAGTTTATATACTCGATAGAATACTCATTACATATAAAGATTGTGATATAAAGAATATATAATTTATATACTCGATAGAAGACTCATTACGTACGAGCATTTACAATTCATTCTCCATTCTCATTCATATGGTTATACTAAAATTATTACTTTTTATCTCTCATTTTCAATTAAATATTTTTTTACACTTTTATCGTTATTTTTTCTATCTTATTCACTCACAAGCACTTATAAGATATTAGAAAAATTATAGAGGTTTGAAAAGTGTTTTCTCAAAATAAAGATTGAATAATAATATTTCTTTTTGTTTTACTCACAACCACTTATAATCATTTCATATAATATAAGGAATACAATCATATCATTTTAGGGAACGTATTGCGAATACTCTAATAGTACTTTAAAACCCAGATAACACACTTAGTAAATATGGTACTACCGAAAGTGCAGGATACGACATGTGTGATATCCTGAGTGTTTTCTTTATGCTACTTAGCTTTTAAAGTTTAATTATTATTTTATAACTATAGTTAATTTGTATTGTAATTTATTTTATTTTAACATTAAAAAAATATACTTTTTAAATTTTAAATAAACTATTACGGCGAGGTTATTTTTATCTCCATTCAGGTGTAAGTTTTGATCGAAACCGATATAGATAAAATATAATATATTATTTATTATTTTCACAACAAGGTAATATTTTTGAAAAAATCGAGTATACTTTTACAAGTGATTTTCTTTACATATGTTTCGATATAAATTTTGTTTAAATCTACGCCCCATAACATGCAATCGAAACCTATGGTTCATGTATCTATAGACTCTAATAAAACAAGGTTTTTGGAGTCACGTGTCTATCTCTTAAACCATCTAAATGACACATGGCAACCCCTGACCCCACTTTTATTTCATTATCCCGCGTAAAAAAGGACCCGTTTTATATCTTACGTGGATCCATTACCCATGGATAAAACCTGGTCTCTAATCCCCTTTCATTTTTCTTAGTTCTTACTGAAACCCTCAAGCCACCATCATCCATCCTTTGACAAAACTGTTCCAGATCTAACCCTTTTGCTTTCTTACCGAAACCCTAGATTGACAATCTTCCATTGTTCGTGTGAAACCAAATCGATCTACCCAGGTTAGCTTCTTCCCTAAATATTTCATCATCTTCCTCGATGTCTATGATCTTTGGTTTTTTAATCGATTATGTGCTTTTCCATGCTCATTAATCGTATTTTGTTGTATGAAGCCTGTTGCTAATCCTTTATTTCTAATAGATTCTGTGGTCATTTATGTGTTTTGATGAGAAGCCAAAGCTTTTGTGATTTCATTTGTTTTAAAAGATTCCGTGAATTTAACAATAAGGTTTGTTATATGAGTTACAACATTTAGGTAACATTTAGGTTATTATTATTAAAAGAAGTTACCAGATAAGCATCAGATGAGTATTTGACAACTTTGACATGGATTCCTCTCCATGATTTGTGCTTTGTTTTTGCTTGATTGGTGTTCTTTTTCTTTAACTTCAGCATGATTGTTTATCTATTTGTGTGTTTTATTATTTGTCAGGTCACAAAGGCTTTTGATTTTAGCCTAATGTTGCATCTTTAAGCTATTGTAAGTATGGTCTTAACACACTAATCCAGGTATGTTGTTCTTGATTTATTACATCAAATTATAGGAGTATCATGATGATGATTGTTTGTGTTTGTAGAACTTTTGCAAATGGTTTTTGTGCAAGTGTTAGCTTAAACATCAATAGTTGATTTCTCTCCAATGGATTTTGTTTAATGTTGTAACTATGCTATGTTTATAACTTCATTTTATTCAAAATTCTTACCGTTATTTACCTTTGATTTTTGGTATTGAAACTCCTAAGTTACATGCTTATCTTTTGGATGAGTTTGTTATGATTATCATTATTCATCATTAAAGGCATGTATTAATTTGAAAATATATTACTTGTAATCCTCTTATCTAAGTTTGTAACACCCGGATATTTTCTTTAAAGCCGACGAATAGAAGAAAAAGAAATAAAGTCCACAGTCGAGGAACCAAACTTGCCAAAAAAGGAGAAAGATTGGAAGAGTGGGAGATTAAGAGGGGAGGGCAGCTCACACCCTCCCCCACACTCACCAAAATCGGCCATAGAGAGAAGAGAGAGAGAAAAAGGGGTTTCAAGCTTGGTTTTCGTGGATTCGAGCGTGAAAGTTGAAGTGTAGCGGGTTGGATTGAAGCTCTACTCGGCGGGGTTGTTTGTGTGAGTTCTAGGACCCCTCTTTTACACCTTTTCAATTGATTTGGGGCTGGAACACATAGTAAAACCCGTTTTTGAAGTGTGTGTGTTGAACTCGTGTGTATGTGTTTGTGTGTGATGCGAGTGGAGTTTGTTTTCGGGCTTTTGTGTGCTTGAATGGTGTTGTGGTATGTATTCCTAAGGTTTAGGATGGTTGATTTGGGCTTAGAACAGGTTTGAGAGGGTTGGGAGGCCGAAAAGTGCAGATTGGGTTCGGGATGAACTGCATTCTGCATCAGCTAGGGCTCGTCGACCGAATGGCATGCTACAGGAGGCCATACGCCCGAAGGAGTGCGACTGAGGTCCATTCACATGTGAGTTGTGCGACTGAGGTCCATTCACATGTGAGTCGTGCGATTGAGGTTCATTCGCATGTGAATTGTGCGACTGAGGGTCCATACGCCTAGATACTCATCCACATTGAGTTCATTCGCCCTTAGTACCCATTCGCATTAGTTCCATTCGCATGGTGTTCATCCGCACTGTGCTCAGTCGCCTGGGAGGCCATGCAACTGAAGGGTGCCCATACGCCTAAGTTGGGCTTGTGCACCCGAGGGGACAGTTTATTTACTGACTTTCGGGGGAGAGTGCAGATGTAAGTTTTGACGTGGAAGGTTCCTGGGGGTTCATATAGATGACTTTTGAGGCTATAAAGGTTATGTTGGGCATGGTTGATGATGTATGATGTTGTATGTTTATACATGATGTATGTTATGTATGTATGATGGTGCCCTGTATGATGATGTTGACTGATTATGATGATGTTCCCTTTTATTGTATGTTATATCCCCATGACTTTACAGTGAATGTTAATGAATGAAGTGAAAGTATTATGTAACATAAAGTGGAAGATAATGAAAGAGGAACATGATGAATTAATGCATGCACTAATGAATGATGAAAAGTAAGGGAAGTCTTGTAAGCCTTGTATGTCGGGACACGCCCCAATGTAGGGTGTTAGCCCAACGGTGTGTGGGTTAGCTACCCCAGAAGGATGCACATCGGGGTCTTTCTTTGTGATTGACCATTTGTATGGAACCATTGTTGCTTACCTTCGGTACTGTGGCTAGGGTGCTGTGCACCATGACGGAAGATCTGTGATAGGATTCGGCCCAGTATCAGCTTTATGCATGACGGAAGGGTATAGCACATGACAATGGTACACCTGAACCTTACCTTCGGTACTGCGGCCAGGGTGCTGTGCACCATGATGGAAGGTTTATGATAGACTTCGGCCCAGTACTAGCTTTATGCATGATGGAATGGTAAAGTTCATGGTGTTGACGGAAGAGAAAATGTAATGAATGAACGAAAGTTAATGAATGATGGATGAAGAGAATAATGATATTATCTATGTGTACGTATGATGTGTGAACACCTGTAAAAGTAAAGAATGGTTTTAATAAAAGTAAAGTATGTTTTAATTATTAAAACTAGAACTCATTCAGCAACGCTGACTTTTATGTGTTTCCAGTTGGCATGTAATATTGCTGAGGATGGCACGGAGCGGCTACTCAGCTCTTTTGGACGGCATTATTTTGTTTAATGTTTTTGCATTGTAATGCGAACGAACGATGTTTTGAAATGAACGATTGTATTAACTTGCAAAAGCATTTGTAATGAATTGAAAAGTTTATTTTTAAGGTTCCGCTACTATGTTTATGAAGGTTAAATGTTAAGTTATACGTTTTATGTGCAATGATTTACCAGCTGTAAGCGTCACAGGAACGGGGCCTTACAAGTTGGTATTAGAGCCAAAGTTTAAGTGAAATGGGTAATTTTCAAAATAAACCTAAAATTAAACTGAAAATGGGACGAAAAGGGAAGGATGTCAGTCTGAGTAGCTGCGTACCATCAAGTATTTTTGTAAGGTTAACCGGTATTACATGCGCATGTTATGTGGTTATGTGTTGTTTGTAGATTTTGATACTGATGTAGTCATGATAGGTAATGCTTGGGGTATGAAGAGTAAAGTAAATGGCTAATCACAACTGGCCACTATAATTAGGGACTTACTATACTTGACATAAACTAAGTTGTTCCCTTGAATGACCGTGTTGGTGTTTGAATCTTTCAGTGTGTGTGTGTGGATGGCCGATGGTAGATCTTCAAAAGCTTCATGTGGGGAGGTCGTGGTGCTGAACCACGAACCAAGAGGGGAAGACCCAGAGTGGAAAAGGTGGTTCATGAGGAACTCGAGACCCGTCATCCGGAGGGTGGTGATGAGAGTGCAAACTTAAGGCCTTGGTGAAAGAGGTTGTGGTTGAAGAGGTGCATCAGGTCATGCAGACAATCTTACCATCTGTAGTGACTGAAGTGATTAAAGCTGTATGGGAGGGGGTGAGGAAGGAAAGAAGTAAACCTACGGGTGAAAGGAGACAACCCGCGACTGAGACGGTTCTGTCCGACGGCGAAGAAGAAGAGGAAGAAGAAGAGCCTGCGCCAGAGGCGGTACGAGGCTGTAACTACGGGGCATTTTAATGATGCAAGCCCCCTACCTTTGATGGTAATGGCAATGCTGCTGCTGCTCACCAGTGGGTGAGAGAAATGGAAGCTGTTCTAAACATCAGCGAGTGTCGGGAGGATCAGAAAGTAAAGTTTGCTGCCCACTCTTTTGTAGACTTGGCTCTGTGTTGGTGGGACAAAATAGTCCAAGCCGAGGGTAGTCGGGCAATTAGGAGGATGAGATGGTTCGAACTAAAAAAGTTGGTGATTGAGGAGTTCTGTCCTCATAGAGAAATGGACAAAGTTGAGAGAGAGTTCCTGTAGCTGGAGGCGGGAACAGTGACACATCAGCAGTACACCACCAGTTCAACGAGATGGCACATTTGGTGCCGGATCAGGCAACGCCTCTGTCGCGGAAGATTAAGAGGTAAATTCAGGGTTTGCTAGCGGATATTCGCAGACACATGATGGTTGCCCGACCGAGCACGTTCAGGTCGGTGGTAGATTTGGCAAGGAGGCTGTATGATGAGAGGACGGTGGTGGTGACTAAGGGTAGCAAGAAAGGTGGTAGTGATTGAAATTGGAATGGGAAGAGGTTTGGTCAAGGTGGTGCCCCAAAAAATAACAAGAAAGCACGGGTAGACGACCGCCGTGTGGTCACATCGGGTGCGGGTTCGAAGAAGTGCAGTAGATGTGGAAAGGAGCATAGCAGGAATGTAGGCTGGGGTCGAACTTGGGCTTCAAATATGGGAAGATAGGGCATGTAGCAAGAGACTGTCGTACGGTCTGGTGTTTTAACTGTGGTGTGGAGGGCCACATGAGTAGGGACTGTAAGAAGCCGAGGGCTGAAGGTTCCAGGGTGAAGAAGACTGGAGGAGAAGGACCATTGGCGGGCGCCAGGGCATTCACTATAAAACAGGAGGATGCTAGGATAGACCCTGATGTTGTGTCCGGTATGTTTCTAGTGAACCAAACTTTAGCTTCCGTGTTATTCGATTCAGGTGCCAGTAAAAGTTTTATTTCTGCTGCTTTCTGTGCTAAGCTGCCTATTAGTAGTAGACGTGTTGATGCGCCCTTTGATGTAAAAACCACCATAGGTAAGTCTACCAGAATTTCTGAGATGATAGAGGGTTGTGGCGTGGAATTAGAAGGTCACAAATTTTCGGTTAGACCATTCGTGATGGCCTTAGGTGGTTTCGATGTGGTTCTTGGGATGGATTGGTTAGCAGACTATGAGGGGAACATCGTATGTCGCAAGAACAACGCCTGACAGGAGTTCGGTAACAGTTTATGGGGATCGGGTCACGACAATCCCAAAAGTAATCTCAATGGCAGTGGCGGGAAAGTGTATGAGGCATGGATGTAGCTCCTATTTGGATTATGTGAAGGATGCGAAAACACCAACACCACAACTATCCGATGTCCTGGTTGTGTGTGACTTTCTAGATTGTTTCCTGAAGACGTACTAGGAGTGCCACCTGATTGAGAGATCGAGTTCCAGATCGATTTGATACCAGGTGCCCAACCTGTCGCCAAGGAACCGTATCGATTGGCTCCGACGGAGATGAAAGAGTTGATGGAGCAATTGCAAGAGCTGCTTCATAAGGGGTTCATTAGATCGAATATCTCTTCTTGGGGTGCCCCGGTCCTGTTTGTGAAGAAGAAAGGCGGTAGTATGAGGATGTGTATAGACTACCGTAAGATGAATAAGTTGACGATAAAGAACCGATATCCCTTACTAAGAATTGAAGATTTGTTTGATCAGCTCCAAGGTGCCAGTTGGTTCTCAAGGATAGATGTTCGATCAGGCTACCATCAACTGAAGGTGAAAGAGTAGGATGTCCCTAAAACAACTTTTCACACGCGTTATGGTCACTACGAGTTCCTTGTTATGTCATTTGGTTTGACCAACGCGCCAGCTGCTTTTATCGATCTAATGAATCGAGTGTGTCGGCCAATGTTGGATAAATCAGTGATTGTGTTCATTGATGATATTCTGATTTATTCAAAGAGCGAGATTGAGCACGCCGACCATATTTGGGAGGTTTTGGAGACGTTGAAAAAGGAGAAGTTGTACGCTAAGTTCTCCAAGTGCGCGTTCTGGTTGCGCGAGGTTCAATTCTTGGGTCATGTGGTAAATCCTGACGGGATCATGATGGACCCGACAAAGGTGGAGGCGGTGATACAATGGAAGTCTCCAAAGATGCCATTCGATATTTGTAGTTTCTTGCGTTTGGCGTGCTACTATAGGAGGTTCATTCAAGACTCCTCTAAGACCGCTTCTCCATTAACCAAGTTGACCCGAAAAGATGTGATGTTTGTATGGGGTCAAGCTCAGGAGAAGGCGTTTGAGAAATTGAAGGCAAGGTTGACTCAAGCTCCTGTCCTGTCATTACCCGACGGAAGTGAAGATCTGGTGGTTTATTCTGATGCTTCTTACTCGGGGTTGGGGTGTGTGTTAATGCAAAGGGGTAAGGTTATAGACTATGCATCCCGACAATTAAAGGTTTATGAGGTTAATTACCCTACTCATGATTTGGAGCTTGTAGCCGTGGTCTTCGCGTTAAAGATTTGGAGGCACTACCTATACGGTACAAAGTGCACCATATTCACCGACCAGAAGAGCTTGAAGTACTTCTTCGAGTAGAAGGACCTGAATATGAGGCAGAGACGATGGTTGGAGCTCATAAAGGATTATGATTGCGGGATCCATTACCATCCGGGTAAAGCCAACGTGGTGGCGGACGCGTTTAGCTGAAAAGAGAGACCCGAGCCGATTCAGGTAAAGGCTTACCAGATGATCATGACCTCTGATGTGACGAAGCAAGTCAGGAGTTCCAAGATGAGGCATTGAAAGAAGATCATCTTAACTTTGAAAGAATAAGAGGTCTGGTTGCGGAATTGGGTGAAAACACGCTTGGTGTTAGAACTCGATTTGGACGAATGTGGATTCCTCATTTTGGGGATCTATGAGGGAAGATTTTGGATGAAGCTCACAAGACTTGATACTCCATAAATCCCGGTGCCACTAAGATGTATCAAGACATGAAGAAGGATTATTGGTGATCGGGTATGAAACGAGATGTGGTGGAGTATGTGATAAATACCTTACTTGTCTATAGGTGAAGGTGGAGCACTAGAAGCCATATGGGAAGATCCAACCTTTGGATATACCGGAATGGAAGTGGGAGCACATCACTATGGATTTCATTACAAAACTGTCGTGTACCCTGAAAGGGTATGATGCTATATGGGTGGTTGTTGATCGTATGACAAAGAGTGCTCACTTTCTACCGATCCGCGTGACATATTCATCCGAGAGGTTGGCGGATCTTTTCATTAAGGAGATTGTAACTTGTCATGGTATACCGGTGTCTATTGTGTCTGATCGTGAAACCCGGTTTACATCAAAATTTTGGAAGAAATTTCATGATGCTATGGGGATGAGGTTGCAAGTTAGCACGACTTATCATCCTCAGACAGATGGTCAGTCAGAAAGGACCATTCAAACATTGGAGGATATGCTTTGTGCTTGTGTTATCGATTTTGGAGGAAGTTGGGATGACCATTTACCGTTAGCTGAGTTCTCATATAACAACAGTTATCGTGCCAGCATGGTATGCCACCTTATGAGATGCTATACGGTAGGAGAGCCGAACACCCACCTGGTGGGGTGATATTGGTTAGAAAGAGTTAGGAAGCGTCGAGGTGATCGAGGCTACGACTGAGAAGCTTGAAAAGATCAAGGCCTTCATGAAGGCAGCCAAAGATAGACAGAAGTCGTATGCTGATAAACGATGCAGACCGATTGAGTTTAAGGTGGGTGACTTAGTTATGTTGAAGGTCTCACCTTGGAAGGGTATCATCTGATTCAAAAGTGTGACAAGTTGAGCCCAAGGTATATAGGGCCTTTCCGAATCGTTGCTCGAGTAGGAGAGGTGGCCTATAGACTGGAATTACCAGATGAGTTAAGTGGAATTCACCCGACATTCCATGTATCTCATCTGAGGAAGTGTTTAGCGGATGAAGATATAATTGTTCCACCGGAGGATATCAAAGTGGATAAACGGCTCAATTATGTGGAGCAGCCAGTGGCAATCATTGATCGAAAAGAGAAGAGAATGAGAAATAAAGTCGTTCCTCTTGTGCATGTACAGTGGAAGCACATGAAAGGATCCGAGTCTACGTGGGAGACTGAGGAAGAAATGAGGCAACATTACCTACGGTTGTTCGAGGAATAACATGTTTCGGGGACGAAACCTATTTAAGGGGGGTGGGGGAGGTGGACTTGTAACACCCGGATATTTTCTTTAAAGCTGAATAAAGAAGAAAAAGAAATAAAGTCAATCGTCGAGGGACCAAACTTGCCAAAATAGGAGAAATATTTGAAGAGTGGGAGATTAAGAGGGGAGGGCAGCTCACACCCTCCCCCACACTCACCAAAATCAGCCATAAAGAGAAGAGAGGGAGAAAAAGGGGTTTCAAGCTTGGTTTTCGTGGATTCGAGCATGAAAATTGAAGTGTAGCGGGTTGGATTGAAGCTCTACTCGGCGGGGTTGTTTGTGTGAGTTCTAGGACCCCTCTTTTACACCTTTTCAACTGATTTAGGGCCGGACACATAGTAAAACCCATTTTTGAAGTGTGTGTGTTGAACCCGTGTGTATGTGTTTGTGTGTGATGCGAGGTGGAGTTTGTTTTCGGGCTTCTGTGTGCTTGAATGGTGTTGTGGTATGTATTCCTAAGGTTTAGGATGGTTGATTTGGGCTTAGAACAGGTTTGAGAGGGTTGGGAGGCCAAAAAGTGCAGATTGGGTTCGGGATGAACTGCATCGGCATCAACTAGGGCTACACGACCGAATGACATGCGACAGGAGGCCATACGGCCAAAAGGAGTGCGACTGAGGTCCATTCGCATGTGAGTCGTGCGACTAAGGTCTATTCTGATGTGAGTCGTGCGATTGAGGTTCATTCACATGTGAATCGTGCGACTGAGGGTCCATACGCCTAGATAATCATCCGTATTCAGTTCATTCGCCCTTAGTGCCCATCCGCATTAGTTCCATTTGCATGGTGTTCATCCGCATTATGCTCAGTCTCTTGGGAGGCCATGCGACTAAAGGGTTCCGATACGCCAAGTAGGGCTTGTGCACCCGAGGGGGCATAGTTTATTACTGACTTTCGGGGAAGAGTGCAGATGTAAGTTTTGACGTGGAAGGTTCCTGGGGGTTCATATAGATGACTTTTGAGGCCATAAAGGTTATGTTGGGCATGGTTGATGATGTATGATGTTGTATGTTTATACATGATGTATGTTATGTATGTATGATGGTGCCCTATATGATGATGTTGACTGATTATGATGATGTTCCCTTTTATTGTATGTTATATCCCCATGACTTTACAGTGAATGTTAATGAATGAAGTGAAAGTATTATGTAACGTAAAGTAGAAGATAATGAAAGAGGAACATGATGAATGAATGCATGTATTAATGAACGATGAAAAGTAAAGGAAGTCTTGTAAGCCTTGTATGTCGGGACACGCCCCAATGTAGGGTGTTAGCCCAACGGTGTGCGGGTTAGCTACCCCAGAAGGATGCACATCGGGGTCTTTCTTTGTGATTGACCATTTGTATGGAACCATTGTTGCTTACCTTCGATACTGTTACCAGGGTGCTGTGCACCATGACGAAAGGTCTATGATAGGCTTCGGCCCAGTACCAGCTTTATGCATGACGGAAGGGTATAGCACATGACAATGGTACACCTGAACCTTGCTTTCAGTACTGTGGCCAGGGTGCTGTGCACCATAATGGAAGGTCTATGATATGCTTCGGCCCAGTACCAACTTTATGCATGACGGAAGGGTAAAGTTCATAGTGTTAACGGAAGAAAAGATGTAATGAATGAACGAAAGTTAATGAACGATGGATGAAGATAATAATGATATTATCTATGTGTACGTATGATGTGTGTGAACACATGTAATAGTAAAGAACAGTTTTAATGAAAGTAAAGTATGTTTTAGTTATCAAAACTAGAACTCACTCAGCAACGCTGACTTTTATGTGTTTCCGGTTGGCAGGTAATGTTGATGAGGATGGTACGGAGCGGCTACTCAGCTCTTTTGGACGGCATTCTTTTGTTTAATGTTATTGCATTGTAATGCGAACGAACGATGTTTTGAAATGAACGATTGTATTAACTTGCAAAAGCATTTGTAATGAATTGAAAAGTTGATTTTAAGGTTCTGCTGCTATGTTTATGAAGGTTAAATGTTAAGTTATACGTTTTATGTGCAATGAGTTACCAGCTGTAAGCGTTCCGGGAACGGGGCCTTACAAAGTTGTACCAAAATCATGTATTCAAATATTAAACAAGAAGCAAAAGCATAGAATACCCTGAATGAAGAACTTACTTCAACAAATCTTGAATTAAAAGAAATTATACAAAAGTTTACATAGAGTTATATTTTATTATAAATATCTATCGATTCTCATGTGATTTTGTTTAAATTTATTTATATAAACTTTTTTAAATAAATTTTAGGTGAATTAGGCAAATCCAAATCAATTTGATTGAAATTAACCATATCGACATTAGAGTTGCTACTTCATTCATTTAAAGAGCACATGTAGTCATGTTCTTATAAATAAATGCCTATTTTTTTATTGCAACACAGATGTATTTCCCCTAATTACTTTAGTAGAACTTCTCTACACTTGAGGATGTTTAATCACATGTCATATAATTTATTTATATATATGTTGTTTTTTCGCTTTAAGGATGTGGAGGTAAGCTCAAAAGGAATGGTATAAAAACTGAATAGATGACCCACTGCACTCTTACTCCAAGCTACGCTTGCTGAGCAAGATGCATTGCGTTACTAGATTCAAATGGTGAATGTGAAAGTGATATAATCAGCTGTTTGCTTAGAGGATTGCTTCTGCTAATGGCTAAATTTTAATATGCTTTTCTTTGTAGGATTTTTTAGTGTAGCATTTCGTCGTTACCAAAGAGGATCCAATTTAATATAGTTTTTTTTATCACATGTCTTTACCCTTGTGACATACCAGCTATTATAAAGTCATGTAAGCATTTACTATCTGTAGGTTAAATAGACTTCTTGGTAGAAACTTGATAATGCATTTGTTATATTTTTGGTTCCTGCAAAGGTAGATACAAATAAGAGAAGGGAGGGTAAGAACGAGATCTATTATGTGAGTGACTCATTGATCGGCTTATTCGCCATATTTTTCAACTTGATTTTTCCATAAGGTTAGCATTTTAGTTCTTTTTGGAAATTACTTCAACTTCTACTTTGTATTCCTTCTCTGTCTGCCACTACAAAAAGTATGACATCGATAAAATTAAGTAGCATAAAAAAGTTAGTAGTTGTTATACGTATTAAGTTATATCATGTTCTGTACGTAAAAACTAAATTTTGGCCTTTTAACCAACCTATTCAACGTGCTCATTTTACCAACCCTTGGACCAGTATGAACCTAAGTTGCAAGCCATAGCTACCTTTTAGCACCAACCGAAGAAAATCCAATTACACCAACAAGTTTATGATGTTTTACTTTTCCAATTGCTTTAACTTCTACCTTGAATCTCTTATTTGTCTTGCCCATCCAAAATATAACATCATTAAATTTAAGTAGCCCTGGCTTGATGCATCATATTAGTCATGAAATTTTCAATTATCATATAAGTAAATTATGAACCGGTTAAAATATGTCAACTACAAATAGATAAAACTTTGTTTTTGCTTTTTACAACATTATTGGATAACTTGACTTATACCTTGGTATTGTGAATTTTTGTTAAGAGTTAACTTTTTTTACTACAAATAAGAAATGATGCATGCATAAAACAATAATTTTCGTATGAAGTATGCGCAATGGCCAACTCATTTATTGTAGTACTGTATGTTAAATTCAAGTTTTTTGTGCAGGATGTCAAACTTGTTCGCCTTTTTATTGACGGATTGGCCTTCTCTTTCAAGTTAGTCATATGAACATGATTTAAGTTATTCATTGCAAGTTAGTGACTTATTAGGTTGTTTCCTTTTGCTGCCTTAGATCACCATGGTTCTTGTATGACACTTTCTATGAAGTCACATATCTAATAACTATAATATTATTTGCATTTCTCTTTTAACTTTCTATCCTTTAATCATGTGTCTTCCAAAATAGTTGCAATATATCACTTTGTTTTTGTTGAAAAGACAAGTTCTTAAAGTTTATGTATATCTTTTCATGTTCTATCCTTTAGTCATGTATCTTATAAATGCTTTGCTTTATGTTTACTTTTAGACTGATATAAATATAGTGAACTTATATTATTAACAATATTAGTATTAACAATGTATTGTTTCTTCTGCCTATGGATTATATCATATTATCAACTTCTTTTTATGTTTGATATTTTATCTCTTTTTTCAACTGTGTATTGCAGTGTAAGTAGAACTATATTCATATTTTTGCTTTACATTTCTTTATTAAATAACCCATGTAATCAAGGTTAATCTAAGTCTAATTGTTTAAAGCAACCGTGTATCACATAGGTTTTAACCTAGTAATATATATTTAGTCCTTGTTAAAACGTCGTAGTTGTTTTCATTCTGATCACGATGCCTTCATTTTCACTTATATTTCAACATTAATTTTATCCTAGGAGGCGCCACGGGCAAAATGACTAGTTCTGTATTTACAAGATCATTATTTACATATATTTGTCGGAATCAACCCATAAAGTGGCCAAGAGATCATTTATATAACTTTGCCTAAATGACATAATTGCTCTTTTAGGCTTATTTGATGGAAACACAATATCATAATTATAGTTAAGATTTCTCAAAACATCTCGAATAAAAGAAAATGGTAGAACAAAAACACGACTAATAACCAATCTCATAAGATTATCCATCGATCTCTCTTGACATACTAACTGAAACAAATCAATTGAATATGACTTCATCATCCTCGTCGAAGATCTCGATTTCATCCATAATGGGTAATAACTATTTTGATGTCATCTTATTTTAGCGATTGAATCAACATTATTAAGGTTACACAATTATATATGTTGATATTTAGAGATATATTTAATATGTAGTAGCAGAACGATGTTGAATATATATATCTATATATATATATTGAATATATATATATCTATATCTCTCTCTATATATATATACATATATAATACATATATACATATATATATAATACATATATACATATATATATATACATGTATGTATGTATATATATATATGTATGTATGTGTGTATATATATATGTATATATATGTATCTATATATATGTATATATGTGTGTATATATATGTATATATATGTATATATATGTGTGTGTGTGTATATATATATATATATATACACGGACAAGATCTTTTCAGAACTGCAAGAACTAGGGTTGTAAACGAGCTGAGCTGAGCTGAGCTAGGATGGGTTCGAGCTCGAGCTCGAAGCATATATAATATATATCTATATATATATATATATATACACACACACACACACACGGACAAGATCTTTTCAGAAGTGCAAGAACTAGGGTTGTAAACCAGTTGAGCTGAGCTAGGATGGGTTCGAGCTCGATCTCGAAACTTATCAAGCCGAGCCGAGCCGGTTCGAAAATTTTAACGAGCTCAAATCACCGGCTTGATTTCGGCTCGTGAAAAGCTTGAGCCGGCTCGTGTTTCGTTCGAGCTGGCTCATTTTAAACTTTTAAACAAAATTTATATTAATTTATACGAAAACACAAAAAAATATATATTAGGGTTTTTACATTTTGTTGGGTACTCCGTACTCATAAGAACAAAGATCAATATTTTAAATATAAACAATTTACTATCATATTACATATTCTTTAAACAAAATACTTATGTTTCTAAAAGAATCCATTTTTATTTTTAAGAAAACATTTTTAAAATCCTAATATAAAAATAATAATCATAATAGTAACAATAATAATAATAATTATACTATATAAATACTAGGTTAGTATCCTATGTATTATACGGCTTGAATAAATAAAACAATAAATAATTATGCGACTGAAGGTCATACACCTGAAAGTTATGCGACTGAAGACTATGCAACTGGGAGTTTATACGCCCCATAGTGCCCATGCGTCTGGAGACTGTCCATACGCCTAAGTATTCATTCGCCCCATAGTGTCCATACGCCTAAGAGTTCTCATGCGCTTGGAAGGCCATGCGACTGAATAGTGCTCATACACTCAAATAGGGCTCATGCGCCCCAAAGAACATAGTTTGTTTTCTGACTTTTGGGGGAAAAAATATAGATGTAGGCTTTGACTTGGGAGGTTCCCAGGGGCTCATATAAGTTGACTTTTGAGGTCATAAATGATATGATGGGCATGAATGATGATGTATGATTGGTGCTTATGCATGATTGTATGTATGTGGTATGTCATGCCTGTATGATGGTGCCTCATATGGCGGTGTTTGCATGATTATGTTTATGTCCCATGTTATGTTTGTTTATATTTCCTATGGCTTTATGTGTTGTAGTTTTGAAAGAAATGATAAAGTATTATGCAACGTAAAGTGAAAGATAATGAAAAAAGGAACATAATGATAGAGTGCATGCATTAATAAAAGAGAAAGTAAAGAAAGGCTTGCAAGCAAAATGTATGGAGGTGCACGACTCTAAAATGTTGTAAGCTCCACTGTGTGTGGTTTAGCTAACCCATAAGGATACACACAGGGGTCCAGTCTTTGTGACTGACCAGTGTTATAGTACATGGGTTATAGTGGATACTCACCTTGGTGCTGGTGTCAGGCTATGTGCATTATGGAAGTCATTTATGATCTTCGGACCAGTACCCGCTTTGTGCATACGTTTGAGGTGTAGTATACAGCTGGGATCTTTGTCGCTTGCCCCGGTGCTGGTTCCAGGCTATGTGTGTTATGGAAGTCACTTATGATCTTCGGCCCAGTACCCGCTTTGTGCATACGTTTGTGGTATAGCTGATGGCACTGATCCGGAAAGAGATAAAGAAAGAAAGTGATGAACAGTAAAGGAAGATAATAATGATATTATCTATGTGTACGTACGATGTGTGATCATGTACGAAAGTATAGTATAATTTGATAAAGAGTAAAGAACAGTTTTACCGAAAGTAAAGCATGTTTTATTTTAAAACTAGTACTCACTTAGCAACGCTGACTTTTATGTGTTTCCAGTTGGCAGGTAATGGTTGCTGAGGATGGCACGAGTTAGTTACTTGGCTTATTTTTGGATGGCATTCCCTTGTATAATGTTTTTGCATTGTAATGCAAACAAACGATGTTTTGTAACGAATGTTGTATTAATTTGCAAAAGCATTTAATATGAAATGAAATGTGGTTTTAATGTTTCCGCTGCAATGATTTATTTAAGTTAATGAAGTTATATGTTTTATGTGCAATGATCGACCAGCTGTAAGCGTCCCCGGAACGGGGCCTTACAAGTTGGTATCAGAGCCAAAGTTTAAGTGAAACGGGTAAATTTTCCAAAGAAACTTAAACTTAAACTGAGAATGAGACGGAAAGGGAAGGGATGCCAGTCTGTGTAGCTGCATGCCATGAGGTATTTTCTTAATGTTAACCGGTATTATGTGCGCATGTCAGGTGGTTTATGTGCTGCTTGTAGATTTAGATACTGATGTAGTCGGGATAGGTAATGCTCGGGGTATGGAGAGTAAAGTATGTGGCTAATCACAACTGGCCATTGTAATTAGGGACTTACTATACTTGACATAAACTGAGTTGTTCCCTTGAATGACCGTGTTGGTGTTTGAATCTTTCAGTGTGTTAGAGGATGGCTGGTGGTAGATCATCTAAAGCTTCACGTGGTGGAGGTCTCGATGGACTTGGTGCTGAACCACAGGCCAAAAGAGGAAGGCCTAGAGCTGAAATGGTGGTTCATGAAGAACACGAGGCCCCTCATCCGGAGGGCGGTGATGAGAGTGCTAATTTGAGAGCCTCAATAAATGAGGCTGTTGTGGAAGAAGTTCATCAATTCATGCAGACGATCTTACCATCTGCAGTGACTGAAGTGATTAAGGCTATAAGAGAAGGAGAATGAAGAGAGAGAGGAATAAGTCCTCGGGAGGATGGGAGAGACTAGATACTGAAACGGTTCTCTTCGATGATGAAGAAGAGGAGGAAGAGCTTGCGCCGGAGGCGGCACGAGGCTGTAACTACGCGACATTTCAAAGATGCAAGCCCCCTACTTTTGATGGTAATGGCACTACTGCTGCTGCTCACCGGTGGGTGAGAGAGATGGAAGCTGTTCATGACATCAGCGAGTGTCGGGAAGATAAGAAAGTGAAGTTTACCACCCACTCATTTGTGGACTCGGCTTTGTGCTAAGGGTAGTCGGGCAATTGGAAGGATAAAGTGGGCGGAATTGAAGAAGTTGGTGATCGACGAATTCTGTCCTCACATGGAAATGGATAAGGTGGAAAGAGAGTTCCTGCAACTGGAGGTAGAAACAATGACACATCAGCTATACACTACTAAATTCAACGAGATGGCACGGCTGGTGCCGGATCAAGTGACACCTCTGTCACGAAAGATCAAGAGATACGTCCAAGGGTTGCCGACGGATGTCCGTAGGCACATGATCGTTGCCCGACCGAGCACGTTTAGGTTGGCAGTTGATTTGGCAGGGAGATTGTATGATGAGCGAGAGGTGGCGGTGGCTGAAGGCGGCAAAAAAGGTGGTGGTGATCGGAACTGGAATGAAAACGGGTTGGATGTGGCGGGGCCACTCCAAGCAACAAAGGTGCACGGGTGGATGACCACCGTGTGGTCACATCTGGTGCAGGGTGAAAGAGGTGTGGCAAGTGTGGGAAGGAGCACACCGGCGAATGTAGGTTAGGATCGAACGTGTGTTTCAAGGGTGGGAGTCCTAGTCATATGGCAAGGGAATGCAAAGTAAGGAGGTGTTATACTTGTGGCGAGGACGGCCACATGAGCAGGGACTGTAAAAAACCAAGGGCTGAAGGTTCGGGAGTGAAGAAGGCTAGAGGAGAAGGGCAGAGGGCGAGTCCCAGAGCGTTTACGATGATGCGGGAGGAGGCTAGGACGAACCCTGATGTTGTGTCAGGTATGTTTCTAGTAAACCAAACTTTAGCCTCTGTGTTATTTGATTCTGGTGCTAGTAAAAGTTTTATTTCTGCTGCTTTCTGTGCTAAACTGCCTGTTAGTAGTAGGAGTGTAGATGCACCCTTTGATGTAGAAACTGCCATAGGTAAGTTTACCAGGATTTCTGAGATAATAGAAGGGTGTGATGTGGAATTAGAAGGTCATAAGTTCTTTGTTAGACCATTCGTGATGATCTTAGGTGGTTTCGATGTAGTTCTTGGGATGGATTGGTTAGCGGACTACGAGGCGAACATTGTGTGTCACAAGAAGATGATTCGGTTAACAGTGCCTGACGGGAGTATGGTGACAGTTTATGGTGATCGAGTCACCACGATTCCTTAAGTGATTTCGATGGCGGTGGCGGGAAAGTGCATGAGGCGTGGATGTAGTGCCTACTTGGCCTACGTGAAGGATGTGGATACGCCAACACCACAACTTACCGACGTACCGATGGTGTGTGACTTTCCTGACGTGTTTCCCGAAGACTTACCAGGAGTGCCACCTGACCGCGAGATCGAGTTCCAGATTGACTTGATACCGGGTGCCAAACCTGTAGCTAAGGCACCGTATCGGTTGGCTCCGACTGAGATGAAAGAGTTGATGGAGCAATTGCAGGAGTTGCTAGACATGGGGTTCATTAGACCGAGTATCTCTCCTTGGGGTGCTCCGGTCTTATTTGTGAAGAAGAAAGACGGTAGTATGAGAATGTGTATAACCTACCGTGAGTTGAATAAGCTGAAAGTGAAAAATCGGTACCCCTTACCGAGGATTGATGATCTGTTTGATCAGCTCCAAGGTGCCAGTTGGTTCTCGAGGATAGACCTTCGATCTGGCTACCATCAGTTGAAGGTGAAAGAGCAGGATATTCCCAAAATAGTTTTTCGCACGCGTTATGGACACTACGAGTTTCTCGTTATGTCTTTTGGTTTGACTAATGCGCCAGCTGCTTTTATGGACTTGATGAATCGAGTGTGTCGGCCGATGTTGGATAAATCAGTGAGTGTGTTTATAGATGATATCTTGATTTATTCCAAGAGTGAGGAGGAGCATGTTGGTCACATTCGAGAGGTGTTGGAAACGTTGAGGAGGGAAAAGTTGTATGCCAAGTTCTCCAAGTGTGCATTCTGGTTGCGCGAAGTTCAGTTTCTGGGTCATGTAGTGAATCCTGATGGGATTATGGTGGACCCGACAAAGGTGGAGGCGGTGATGCAATGGAAGTCTCTAAAGACGCCATCCGAGATTCGTAGTTTTTTGGGTTTGGCGGGTTATTACAGAAGGTTTATTCAAGACATCTCTAAGTTCGCTTATCCATTAACCACGTTGACTCGTAAGGATGTAAAGTTTGTATGGGGTCAAGCTCAAGAGAAGGCGTTTGAGGAATTAAAGGCGAGATTGACTCAAGCTCTTGTTTTGTCATTACCTAATGGAAGTGAAGATCTGGTAGTTTATTCTGATGCTTCCTACTCGGGGTTGGATGTGTGTTGATGCAAAGAGGAAAGTTTATGGCCTATGCATCCCGACAGTTGAATGTTTATGAGGTTAACTACCCTACACATGACTTGGAACTAGCAACTATGGTCTTCGCATTAAAGATTTGGAGGCACTACATGTATGGGACAAAGTGCATCATATTCACTGACCACAAGAGCTTGAAGTATTTCTTCAAGCAGAAGGACTTGAACATGAAGCGGAGGAGATGGTTGGAGCTCATAAAGGATTATGATTGCGAGATCCATTACCATCCGGGCAAAGCCAACGTGGTGGCGGATGCCCTTAGCCGAAAAGAGAGACCCGAGTCGATTCGAGTGAAAGCTTACCAGTTGATTATAACCTCTGAGGTGATGAAGCAAATCAAATAGTTTCAAGATGAGGCATCGAAAGAAGATCATCTTAACTCCGAAAGAATGAAATGTCTGGTTGCAAAATTAGGTGAAAACACACTCGATGTTAGAACCCGATTTGGGCGGATGTGGATTCCTCGTTTTGGGGATCTACACGTGAAGATTATGAATGAAGCTCTTAAGACTCGATACTCTATTCATCCCGATGCTACAAAGATGTACCAAGGCATAAAGAAAGATTATGGGTGGCCGGGTATGAAGTATAATGTGGTGGAGTATGTGAGTAAATGCCTTACTTGTTTACAAGTCAAGGTCGAGCACCAAAGGCCGTATGGGAAGATCCAACCGTTGGATATACCGGAGTGCAAGTGGGAACAAATCACCTCGGATTTTATTACGAAGCTACCACGTACCGCACGAGGGTATGATGCCATATGGGTGATAGTGGATCGTTTGACGAAGAGTGCTCACTTCCTACCGATTCACGAGACATATTTATCCGAGAGGTTGGCGGATCTGTTCATCAAGGAGATAGTAACTCGTCATGGTGTGCTGGTGTCTATTGTGTTTGATCGTGACATCCGGTTTACATCTAAATTTTGGAAGAAATTCCACGATGCTATGGGGACGAGGTTACACATTAGCACGACTTATCATCCTCAGACGGATGGTCAGTCAGAAAGGACTATTCAGACGCTAGAAGATATGCTTCGGGCATGCGTCATTGATTTTGGAGGAAGTTGGGATGACCACTTATCGTTAGCTGAGTTCTCATATGACAATAGCTATCATGCCAGCATCGTTATGCTCCCTTATGAGATGCTATACGGGAGGAGATGTAGGACACCCATTTGTTGGAATGATATCAGCCATAAAGAGTTAGAAAACGTAAAGGTGGTCGAGGCTACGACTGAGAAGCTGGAAAGGATCAAAGCCTTCATGAAGGCAGCTAAAGACAGACAAAAGTCGTATGCTGATAAACAACATAGACCGATTGAGTTCCAGGTGGGTGATAGAGTTATGTTGAAAGTCTCACCTTGGAAGGGCATCATTCGGTTCAGAAAGCGGGGCAAGTTGAGCCCAAGATACATAGGGCCTTTCTGAATTATTGTTCGAGTAGGAGAGGTGGCCTATAGACTGGAGTTACCAGAGGAGTTAAGTGGAATTCATCCGACATTTCATGTATCTCATCTAAGGAAATGTTTGACAGACGAGGATATGGTTGTACCATTGGAGGACATTAAGGTGGATGAACAGCTCAAATAAGTGGAGCAACCAGTGGCAATCATTGATCGTAAAGAGAAGAGGTTGAGGAATAAAGTGGTTCCATTTATGCGTGTACAGTGGAAGCATAGAAAGGGATCAGAGTCTACATGGGAGACTGAAGAAGAGATGAGACAACATTATCCATGTTTGTTTAAGGAATAATAGGTTTCGGGGACGAAACCTATATAAGAGAGGTGTACTTGTAACACCCGGTTATTTCCTTTGAAGCCAAAGAAAGAAGAAAAAGGAAGAAAAAGAAAGAAAAGAAATAAAGTCCAAGTTGAGGGACAAATTTTGTCAAAAGGACAAAACTTTGGAAGAGTGGGTGTAAAAGTGCATGGCTGCCCACACCACTCTCCCATACACCCATTCAATTGGTTTTGAGAGGGAGAAAGGGAGAAAGAGCAAAAGCCTAGGGTTTCTTGGAAACCAAGTGAAAAAGTCGAAGTCAAGCGGGTTTGTAGGAAGCTCTACTCGAAGAGGTTGTCAAGCTGAGTTCTAGGACCCGTCTTTTACACGTTTTTGATTGATTTTTGGGGCTAGAACACATAGCAAACTGTTTTTGGGTTGTGTTGGGTGTTAAACCCGTTCGGGTGTGTTTGTGTGTGTTTGTGAACGGGTGGGGTTCGTGTTTGGGCTTGTGATGCTTGAATGATGTTATGGTAGTGTTTCTAGAGCTTATGATGGTTGGTTTAAGCTTAGAACATGTTAGAAAAGGGTCGGAGGCTAAAATCTGCAATTCAGGTTCGAAAAGACTGCATTCTGCACCTAGCTAGGGCTCATGCGACTGGAAGCCATGAGACCGAATGGCATATGACTGGAGGCCATACGGTCGAAAGGTGTGTGACTGAAGGCCATGCACCTGAATAGCATTTGACTGAAGTCCATGCGCCTGAATGCCATGCGATTGAGGGTCATATGCATGGAAGTCATGCGACTGAAGGTCATACGGCTGAAAGTTATGCGACTGAAGGCTATGCGACTGGGAGTTTATACGCCCCATAGTGCCCATGCGTCTGGAGACTGTCCATAGGCCTAAGTATTCATTCACCTCATAGTGTCCATACGCCTAAGAGTTCTCATGCGCTTGGAAGGCCATGCGACTGAATAGTGCTCATACGCCCAAATAGGGCTCATGCACCCGAAAGAACATAGTTTGTTTTCTGACTTTTGGGGGAAGTCTAGATGTAGGCTTTGACTTGGGAGGTTCCTGGGGGCTCATATAAGTTGACTTTTGAGGTCATAGATGATATGATGGGCATAAATGATGATGTATGATTGGTGCTTATGCATTATTGTATGTATGTGGTATGTTATGCCTGTATGATGGTGCCTCATATGGCGGTGTTTGCATGATTATGTTTATGTCCCATGTTATGTTTGTTTATATTTCCTATGGCTTTACGTGTTGTAGTTTTGAAAGAAATGATAAAGTATTATGCAACATAAAGTGAAAGATAATGAAAAAAGGAACATAATGATAGAGTGCATCCATTAATAAAAGAAAAAGTAAAGAAAGGCTTGCAAGCAAAATGTATGGAGGTGCACAACTCTAAAATATCGTAAGCTCAACTATGTGTGGTTTAGCTAACCCATAAGGATACACACAGGGGTCCAGTCTTTATGACTGACCAGTGTTATAGTACATGGGTTATAGTGGATACTCACCTTGGTGCTGGTGTCAGGCTATGTGCATTATGGAAGTCATTTATGATCTTCGGACCAGTACCCGCTTTGTGCATACGTTTGAGGTGTAGTATATAGCTGGGATCTTTGTCGCTTGCCCCGGTGCTGGTTCCAGGCTATGTGTGTTATGGAAGTCATTTATGATCTTTGGCCCAGTACCCGCTTTATGCATACGTTTGGGGTATAGCTGATGGCACTGATCCGGAAAGAGATAAAGAAAGAAAGTGATGAACAGTAAAGGAAGATAATAATGATATTATCTATGTGTACGTACGATGTGTGATCATGTACGGAAGTATAATATAATTTGATAAAGAGTAAAGAATAATTTTACCGAAAGTAAAGCATGTTTTATTTTATAACTAGTACTCACTTAGCAACGCTGACTTTTATGTGTTTCCAGTTGGCAGGTAATGGTTGTAGAGGATGGCACGAGGTAGTTACTTGGCTTATTTTTGGATGGCATTCCCTTGTATAATGTTTTTTCATTGTAATGCAAACAAACGATGTTTTGTAACGAATGTTGAATTAATTTGCAAAAACATTTAATATGAAATGAAATGTGGTTTTAATGTTTCCGCTGCAATGATTTATTTAAGTTAATGAAGTTATATGTTTTATATGCAATGATCGACCAGCTGTAAGCGTCCCGGGAATGGGGCCTTACACTAGGGTATGCGCGCATTGCAACTTTAGTCCTTATTTTCAATAAATTATAGATGAGGGTGTGAACTATGCATGATATGCACATCGACAGTCCCCAACGTTAACTGAGATTAAGTTTCTCTGTTAAATCAATGTAAAATTACCAATATACCCCCGAATTTAAAATAATAATAATTTATAAATAAAAACTAACTTACCCCACCTAAACCCACCCATCATAACTCACCTCCTCCTTCCATCTTCTTCCATCTCATCTTCATCTTCTTTATCTTCTTCTTCATCTTCACCTTTTTCATCTTCATCTTCATCTTCATCTTCATCTTCTTCATCTTCATCTTCATCTTCATTTTCATCTTTATCTTCATCTTCTTCATCTTCATCTTTTTCATCTTCATCTTCTTCATCTTCATCTTCTTCATCTTCATCTTCTTCATCTTTATCTTTATCTTCATCTTCATCTTCATCATCTTCAGTTTTTCCATCTTCTTCTTCATCTTCTCTCTGTCCTCCCCGCCCTCTTCCCCTTTCTCTCTCTTTTAAAACTCTCTCTATCTGTGGTGGTGGGTTGGCGACGGTTGTGGTGGGTTGGGGGTGATGTAGTAACAGTGTGGTGGGTTGAGATTGCAGGCGCTGACGTTGGTGGTGGGTTGAGGGTGCAGGCGGTGCGGTGGTGGTGGGTTAAGGGTGCAGGTGGTGCGGTGGTGGTGGTGAGGGTGCAGGCGGGTGGTGGTGGTGGGTTGAGGGTGCAGGCGGTGCCGTGTTGGTGGGTTGAGGTGCAAGCGGTGGTGGGTTGAGGGTAGAAGCGGCGACGACTGTGGGTTGAAGGAAAAGGTGGTGGTGGTGGGTGTTGAATGTGGAGAAGAAGACAAAAAGAAATGGTATTTTTGTCTTTCTAAAAACACTAATAGAGAAACTTAAACTGAGTTAGCGTCGAAGACTGCCGATGTGCATATCCTGCATAGTTCAGACCTGTGTAATTTATTAAAAGTAGAGACTAAAGTTACAATACGTACATATCCCAGGGACCATCCGTGTAATTTACTCTATTTTTTATAATTATTTAAAAAAAAGACGCATTTAAAATATTTTGTTTCAAAAGTTTCAATGTTTTAGAAAATATATGAATTTTAATTTTTTAGTAAAATTTATTGTTAAAAACATAGTTTGATTTAAAAAAATATAGATGAGAAAAAAATGTATTAATGACCAAATTAATTTTTATGAAGAAAGAGAAATTATTTGAATGTTTAAATTAATTTAATACCTTTTTGGAGGGAAAATAAAGTATGAATATTTAGAAGAATGATAAGTTTCAAAAAGATAGTTTAAGAAGACGACAGGTGACAAAAAAATCTTCTTTTATTAGTATCTGTAGATGTACATGTACGTGTACGTGTACATGTAGATGTACGTGTATATGTTATGTATGTGTATATGTGTATGTATATGTATGTGTATATGTATATGTGTATGTGTATGTGTATGTATATGTATATGTGTATGTGTATGTATATGTATATGTATAATGTATAATGTATATGTATATGTGTATGTGTGTATGTGTATGTGTATGTGTATGTGTATGTGTATGTGTATGTGTATGTGTATGTGTATGTGTATGTGTATGTGTATGTGTATGTGTATGTGTATGTGTATGGTATGTGTATGTGTATGTGTATGTGTATGTGTATGTGTATGTGTGTATGTGTATGTGTATGTGTATGTGTATGTGTATGTGTATGTGTATGTGTATGTGTATGTGTATGTGTATGTGTATGTGTATGGTATGTGTATGTGTATGTGTGGTGTATGTGTATGTGTATGTGTAGTGTATGTGTATGTGTATGTGTATGTGTATGTGTATGTGTATGTGTATGTGTATGTGTATGTGTATGTGTATGTGTATGTGTATGTGTATGTGTATGTGTATGTGTATGTGTAGTGTATGTGTATGGTTATGTGTATGTGTATGTGTATGTGTATGTGTATGTGTAGTGTATGTGTATGTGTATGTGTATGTGTATGTGTATGTGTATGTGTAGTGTATGTGTATGTGTAGGTGTATGTGTATGTGTATGTGTATGTGTATGTGTATGTGTATGGTATGTGTATGTGTATGTGTATGTGTATGTGTATGTGATGTGTATGTGTATGTGTATGTGTAGTGTATGTGTATGTGTATGTGTATGTGTATGTGTATGTGTATGTGTATGTGTATGGTATGTGTATGTGTATGTGTATGTGTATGTGTATGTGTATGTGTAGGTATGTGTATGTGTATGTGTATGTGTATGTGTATGTGTATGTGTATGTGTAGTGTATGTGTATGTGTATGGTATGTGTATGTGTATGTGTATGTGTATGTGTATGTGTATGTGTATGTGTATGTGTATGTGTATGTGTATGTGTATGTGTATGTGTATGTGTATGTGTATGTGTATGTGTGTGTATGTGTATGTGTATGGTGTATGTGTATGTGTATGTGTATGGTATGTGTATGTGTATGTGTATGTGTAGTGTATGTGTATGTGTATGTGTATGTGTATGTGTAGGTGTATGTGTATGTGTATGTGTATGGTATGGTATGTGTATGTGTATGTGTATGTGTATGTGTATGTGTATGTGGTATGTGTATGTGTATGTGTATGTGTATGTGTATGTGTATGTGTATGTGTATGTGTATGTGTATGTGTATGTGTATGGTATGTGTATGTGTATGTGTATGTGTATGTGTATGTGTATGTGTATGTGTATGTGTATGTGTATGTGTATGTGTATGTGTATGTGTATGGTATGTGTATGTGTATGTGTATGTGTATGGTATGTGTATGTGTATGTGTATGTGTATGTGTATGGTATGTGTATGTGTATGTGTATGTGTATGTGTATGTGTATGTGTATGTGTATGTGTATGTGTATGTGTATGTGTATGTGTATGTGTATGTGTATGTGTATGTGTATGTGTATGTGTATGTGTATGTGTATGTGTATGTGTATGTGTATGTGTATGTGTATGTGTATGTGTATGTGTATGTGTATGTGTATGTGTATGTGTATGTGTATGTGTATGTGTATGTGTATGGTGTATGTGTATGTGTATGGTATGTGTATGTGTATGGTATGTGTATGTGTATGTGTATGTGTATGTGTATGTGTAGTGTATGTGTATGTGTATGTGTATGTGTATGTGTATGTGTATGTGTATGTGTATGTGTATGTGTATGTGTATGTGTATGTGTATGTGTATGTGTATGTGTATGTGTATGTGTATGTGTATGTGTATGTGTATGTGTATGTGTATGTGTATGTGTATGTGTATGTGTATGTGTATGTGTATGTGTTATGTGTATGTGTATGTGTATGTGTATGTGTATGTGTATGGTATGTGTATGTGTATGTGTATGTGTATGTGTATGTGTATGTGTATGTGTATGTGTATGTGTATGTGTATGTGTATGTGTATGTGTATGTGTATGTGTATGTGTATGTGTATGTGTATGTGTATGTGTAGTGTATGTGTATGTGTATGTGTATGTGTATGTGTATGTGTATGTGTATGTGTATGTGTATGTGTATGTGTTATGTGTATGTGTATGTGTATGTGTATGTGTATGTGTATGTGTATGTGTATGTGTATGTGTATGTGTATGTGTATGTGTATGTGTATGTGTATGTGTATGTGTATGTGTATGTGTATGTGTATGTATGTGTATGTGTATGTGTGTGTATGTGTATGTGTATGTGTATGTGTATGTGTATGTGTATGTGTATGTGTATGTGTATGTGTATGTGTATGTGTATGTGTATGTGTATGTGTATGGTATGTGTATGTGTATGTGTATGTGTATGTGTATGTGTATGTGTATGTGATGTGTATGTGTATGTGTATGTGTATGTGTATGTGTATGTGTATGTGTATGTGTATGTGTATGTGATGTGTATGTGTATGTGTATGTGTATGTGTATGTGTATGTGTATGTGTATGTGTATGTGTATGTGTATGTGTATGTGTATGTGTATGTGTATGGTATGTGTATGTGTATGTGTATGTGTATGTGTATGTGTATGTGTATGTGTATGTGTAGTGTATGTGTATGTGTATGTGTTGTGTATGTGTATGTGTATGTGTATGTGTATGTGTATGTGTATGTGTATGTGTATGTGTATGTGTATGTGTATGGTGTGTATGTGTATGTGTATGTGTATGTGTATGTGTGTGTATGTGTATGTGTATGTGTATGTGTATGTGTATGGTATGTGTATGTGTATGTGTATGTGTATGTGTATGTGTATGTGTGTGTATGTGTATGTGTATGTGTATGTGTATGTGTATGTGTATGTGTATGTGTATGTGTATGTGTATGGTATGTGTATGTGTATGTGTATGTGTATGTGTATGTGTATGTGTATGTGTATGTGTATGTGTATGTGTATGTGTATGTATGTGTATGTGTATGTGTATGTGTATGTGTATGTGTATGTGTATGTGTATGTGTATGTGTATGTGTATGTGTATGTGTATGTGTATGTGTATGTGTATGTGTATGTGTATGTGTATGTGTATGTGTATGTGTATGTGTATGTGTATGTGTATGTGTATGTGTATGTGTATGTGTATGTGTATGTGTATGTGTATGTGTATGTGTATGTGTATGTGTATGTGTATGTGTATGTGTATGTGTATGTGTATGTGTATGTGTATGTGTATGTGTATGTGTATGTGTATGTGTATGTGTATGTGTATGTGTAGTGTATGTGTATGTGTATGTGTATGTGTATGTGTATGTGTATGTGTATGTGTATGTGTATGTGTATGTGTATGTGTATGTGTATGTGTATGTGTATGTGTATGTGTGTGTATGTGTATGTGATGTGTATGTGTATGTGTATGTGTATGTGTATGTGTATGGTAGTGTATGTGTATGTGTATGTGTATGTGTATGTGTATGTGTATGTGTATGTGTATGTATATGTATATGTATATGTATATGTATAATGTATAATGTATAATGTATAATGTATATGTATATGTATATGTATATGTATATGTATTGTATATGTATGTATATGTATATGTGTAAGGCCCTGTTTCCGGGACGCTCACAGCTGGTCAATCATCGCACATAAAACATATAATTACATTAACTTTAACAAAATATTGCTGTGGAAACATTAAAAATACTTTTCATTTCAATAGAAATGCTTTTGCAAGTTAATACAACATTCATTACAAGACATCGTTTGTTCGCATTATAATGCAAAAACATTAAACAAAAGAATGCCATCTAAAAAAGCCAAGTAGCCGCCCCATGCCATCCTCAGCAACCTTTACCTACCAACTGGAAACACATTAAAGTCAGTGTTGCTGAGTGAGTTCTAGTTTTAAAATAAAACATACTTTACTTTCATTCAAAACCGTTCTTTACTTTCTTTCAAATCATACTATACTTTCGTACATGATCACAAATCGTTTGTACACATAGATAATATCATTATTATCTTCCTTTACTGTTCATTACTTTCTTTCTTTATCTCTTTCTGGATCAATGTCATCAGCTATGCCCCAACGTATTCACAAAGCGGGTACTGGGCCGAAGATCATAAATGGCTTCTATAACGCACATAGCCTGGCACCAGCACCGGGGCAAGCGACAAAGATCCCAACTGTATACTACACCCAAAACGTATGCATAAAGCGGGTACCGGGTCAAAGATCATCAATGACTTCCTTAACGCACATAGCCTAGCACCAGCACCGAGGTGAGTAATCACTATAAACCATGTACTATATCACTGGTCAATCACAAAGACTAGAGCCGTACGTGTATCCTTAAGGGTTAGCTAAGCCACACATAGTTAAGCTTACGACATTTTAGAGTCGTGCACCTCCGTACATTTTGCTTGCAAGCCTTTCTATACTTTCTTTTTCATTAATGAATACATTCTATCATTATGTTCCTCTTTTCATTATCATTCACTTTACCTTACATAATACTTTATCATTTCTTTCACAACTATAACACGTAAAGCCACGAGAAAGATAAACATACATAACATGGAACATAACATAATCATACAAAACATCACCATACAAGGCACCATCACACAAGACATAACAATCATGCAACATACCATCATGCATAAGCATCAATCACACATAATCATACATCGCCTATCACATCATCTATGACTTCAAAAGTCAACTTACATAGCCCCCAGGAACCTCCCAAGTCAAGCCTACATTTCATTTTCCCCCCAAAAATCAGAAAAATATTCTAAGTCTTTAGGGCGCATGAGCACTATGCAGGCGCATGGCCTTTTAGGCGCATAGGGAACACTTAGGCACATGGGTAGCTTTTAGGCGCATGAGCAACACTATGTGTATTCTGGGCAATTCTAGGCGCATGGGCACTATGCAGGCGCATGAGTGCCTGGGCGCATGAACTATCTGGGTGTATGAACACTTAGTCAATTTCAGCATATTACTAGGCGCATGAGTACTATTCGGGCGCATGAGATTTTGGGCGCATGAGACACTTAGACAGTTATTTCCGTTGGGCGCATGAGCTACTGCTTAGGCACATCGGCAGTCTATATCACTCTTAAACATCATAATTCAGTTCCCAAACACCACCTATCATCTTCTAAGCTTAAATCATACATTCTAAGCCTTAGAAACACAACCATAACATCATCAAACATAAACATAGCCCAAAATTAGACCCCACCCACAACATACACATATACACACATACGGGTATAAAACCCAACTTTTATAAAAAGTTTATACATGCATTTCCAGCCCCAAAGCAGTTAAAAATAAGTAAAAAGGGGTTCTAGAACTCACCTTAGCAGCCTTTGGTTATGACTCCTTCAAAACCCGTTTGCAACTGAGTTCAACCGCCTAGAAACCCACCAAAAACATACCCGAACACACACAAACACATATAAGCACATAACCGAGACTAAGGCCAGTTAAGAACATCTTAAACACACGAATTCTTACCTTGAATTCGATCTTTTCTTCCTGTTCTTCAAAAACCCGAAAGCTTCCTACTCCTCTTCACTTTCTCTCTCTAAAATCCGAGTGATAAGTGAAGTGTGTGACATATGGGAGGCCATACCACCTCTTACACCCACTTTTTAAAGATTTTGAGCTTTTGACATAATTGGTCCCTCTACTTGGGCTTTATTTTCTTTCTTTCTTTTTCTTCACTTTATTCTTCTTTTATTTGACTTTTAAAATGACCGGGTGTTACAATATGTGTATGTATACGTATGTGTATACGTATGTGTACACGTATGTGTACACGCATGTGTACACGTATGTGTACACGCATGTGTACACGTATGTGTACACGCATGTGTACACGTATGTGTACACATATGTGCATACGTATAACGCATACGCACACGCATACGCACACGCACACGCACACGCACACGCACACGCACACGCACGCACACGCACACGCACACGCACACGCACACGCACACGCACACGCACACGCACACGCACACGCACACGCACACGCACACGCACACGCACACGCACACGCACACGCACACGCATACGCATACGCATACGCATACGCATACGCATACGTATACGTATATGTATAGGCATATGTATATGCATATGTATATGTCTATGCATATGTGTATGTGTATGTTTATGTATATGTATGTGTATGTGTATGTGTATATGTATATGTATGTGTATGTGTATGTGTATATGTATATGCATATGTATGTGTATGTGCATATGCATATGTATATGCATATGATATGCATATGCATATGCATATGTATATGTATATGTATGTATACACACACACATATATATATATATATACATATATATATCTACACAAACATATATATATATATACATGGTCTAACATTTTTAGGACTTTCTAAAGATCGCGAGAATCACGAAAACTATATCACCCACTGAACAATGTAATTTTAAATTTTGTATTTTTATTAATATAAAGGGTAGTAATGTAATTTTAGATCTACGTCTCTCTCTTTCTTCCATAATTACCTCACCTTCTTTGTTTTCTTTATTATCTTTTCTAAAAGTAAACCTAAAATAAAAAATATAGATCATCATTTCTTCCATTCCATCCTCCACCAAAAACCCCACGAGAAGCCTCATAAAATTATTGAAATCGTCCCTACGATTCAGAAATCCTTGACCTCTATCGCCATCTACAATGTTTATATAGATTGAAAGAAGATATAGTGTGCATCTTGATCGCCATATCCACCATATATCATCGTGTTCTTGTCAAATCGGTAACCTTTATCATGAACCTTGAGCTCATAGTTACTGAAAGCAACCATTAAAGAAGTGTTCATCCTGAAAATACAACAATCCTTCGAAAGATTCACGACGTTTCTTTATATAAGGTATCTATCATTTAATTGTAATTGTAATGAAATAAGTTTCTCTTTACTTTTATGTTGTCAGTTTTGTGTATTGTAAGTTTCTTATGTTAACCATGGTGTTTATGACGAGTGCTATAAATTCATTTGTTTGTAAATTTCATTTAAGTAAACTTAAAAATAGATTATGTTATGTGAAATTTAAAAATGTATAATAAAATCTATTCAAAGTTAACGTTTAGCAAGAATGATTTGATGTTCTTATGTACGAAACTATTCCATTTTGTGTTTTTAGTATTACATTTGAATTACTTTTTATTTAATATTTATATAAATATTATAATATAGATTTTGTGAACCATGAGAAAGTCCTTGTAAATGCCATGGTTGGTGTTTATTTTTAGTTAGTTTGTTTATTTTATGTGCTTATGAACACATTACAAAATCGAATTCAATTCCTTTGGTGTTTAATGTATAGACTTTGTGAGTGTAATTTGTAGATATAATTTGTAACTTCTACAAATCATAAACAAAATTATATTTATGTAAGAATTTCTGTTTAGGAGTTAGGAATCAAGCTTGTTAGACCATCATCAATGGAAAGATGAAAAAATCAAAAAAACATCTTCTCTTTCCTTCACATCACCTTTCCCATCTCTATCCTCTCTTCCTCTCACTAAAAAGTCAATGTTTTTGGAGAATAATTTTTACATCTTCTTTTTTTTACATCACATTCTTTCTCCTAAAAACATCAAAAAACATCTCTACTAAAGATGCTCTTAAGGTGCTTATGTCCATTCTCACAAGTTTTCATAACTCCGAACGTGTCAAAAGTTATGCTCATTTTAACTTTATTTGATGCTTTCTAGCCTTTTTGCCTTTCTCTAATTGATCTATATCAATCTTCTACATCTTAGATGTTTGCATTTCATCATATCAATTATTTTAAAATTCAGACTTCATGAATTATCGTTAGATTATTAAGAATTATAATGCAAAGTCATGATGGATAATGACACATTAATATTCCTATACTTATATCTATCTTATTGGTGAGAAATAATTAAAATTTAAATTGGTTAGTAGCTTCGTTGTTTTTTGGTTTATTAAGCAATCAAAATATTTTTTACATGATCTTATTTAGTTATACAAGCAACAATACTTAAAGAGAAAGTTTGATAGACTCCACATGCCTATGTAACTTATAACTTTTTGTTCTTTATCATACTTATGTATTTTTTTCCTTACATACTAACCATGTTTGTATAATACTTGTTGGGTTATAATTCTTGATTCAAATTTTAATGTGTTTATTATTTAAATTAAAATGGAAAAAATATATTTCTAACTTTGTTTTAGATATATGTAAATTAACTATTTACATATATGTAATTATATTATATATAGTTAACTTACACATGTATATAAAAAAGGTTAAATGTATGTAAATAGTTAAATTAAATGTACGTAAAACAATGATAGATTTACGTAGATTAATATACACATATGTAAAAAAATGAACATATATATTTACATATATGTAATAGTTAATTTACACATGTTTAAAATAACTAAATTACACTGATGCAAAACAATACTAAACATAATATAAATAGTTTATTTACATATATGTAGATAGTCAATTTACATATATGTAAATAGGTAATTTCTGAATTGCATGGCTGTTAATGTTTTAATTTATTAGATATCACAAAAATACCGTTTATTTTTGCATTTAATACAACTTTTATGATTCTTGTTTTAGATTTTTTAATCTATTGTAGGTGCTCGTATTACCTTGGAAGCACTACAAAGTTCAACAAAAAGAAAGGAAACAAGTAAAAAATGTATATGTGTACGCTAAAAGAGATAAAAGAATTATATATATATACTGCAACACTTGGATTTCTCTCAAACTCACTTATACTACACTCGGATAAGATGAAGCAGAATCTCTTCTAAGAGTTGATAATAATATAATAAATAGCAAAGAACACAAAAAAATAATTTCAAGGCACTTGGATATATTACTTATCAACTTAAAGTATTACAGGACTTTTACAAGCATATTACATGAGTTACAATGAGAAACTATATATACTACTACTACCTACAGTCGGATATACTTTGATACCAGCTGGAATCCTCTAACAAAAGCAAATACTACAAAGCTATAGTTAAGGTATCTTAAATAATATCTTATTTAAGATATGGTAGTCATGACATGTCCATGACTTACCTTTTGTCAACAACTAAAGTTGGTAACTGTACTAACTGATAAAGGAGAACAGTGGAATAAAGTATGGTCAACTACATGGCCCTTTGAGATAACGCCATGTAGTATCAGAGGTTTGAAGCGGAGTGTCAGAGACCATACTTATGTCCACTGGTTCATAGTAGTGTCTTCCGAAGGTTAAATGGCTTCGGAAGCCACTTATACTTCGGAAGAGGCTACTTCTTCCGAGGCTTGAGGACTTCTTATTTTCTTCATACTTTGAAAGTTGACTTCTTATCTTTTCTTCTAACTCTTGAACTTCGGAAGAGAAGACTTTATCTTCGGAAGTTGAAGCTTTTCCTTCAGAATTTGATCTTTACTCTTTATCTTCGAAAGAACTCCATATCCTTCAAAAGTTCCACACTTAGCTTTGGAAGTCCTATATTAGTTGTATCAAATAGTGTAAGTGATTTGGTTTTGGTTGCACCAGCCTTCTTCTTGATCCAACAAACTCCCCCTAGGCTGATGCTACCAAAATATCATTTGTTCCTACTCAAAACTTTCAGCACAAGAAAAAGCAGATACTTATATGTTTCTTTGTTCTTCCCTGAAGTAGTGCTGAGAAGTTTGTACAAATCATTCATGGACAGGAGATCCAGTCTGTCACTTTGAATGATATGTAGCCTTTGTTGTGCCCCCTAAAGAGAGTTAATTGATGGGAGTTATAGTCATACTCCCATCTAACTATGGATTCAAGTTCAGGACCCTTAACCATTTGAAGAAAGGCTTTTCCTTGGGTTGTTGATCCTTTCCTTTTCTCCTCCTCTCTTAGGTTCAACTCTTCTTCAAACTTGGTCCTAGCAGTTAGCTCGGCCAAATGAAGACTACTCAGGTGATTTCTGATATGAGCAGCTACTTCAGAGTTGGAGGGGTTGGAGAGTGGCTTCTCTGCTAACTCTGTAATATCAAATCTGCTTAAGTGTAACAGAGATGAAGCATTTAGCCTATTTAGCTCTCCACTCTCTCTCAACAACAAAGTTGTGAGAAGAGTCTTCGAACCTCCACTGGATAATCTTCTTCCTTGGCACAAGTGGTTGACTTGGTACCTTGTCTCCTTTCTTTGTATCCAGCAGAGTCACAAGCCTTTTCCTTAGCTTCTTTTCTTCATCATTCAGAGCATCTGAGTTGAGGCCAACGAGCTTTGCAGTTTGGTCCAAAGTTCCTCTAGGCAGATCAAGAAATTGATCTCTAGTGAGGAAACATGAGGATCCATCAACATAAGTTAGTTTGATAGAGTCCTTCTCAAAAGAAATATCGCTTAGGGTAGTACAGTTGATGAGATTTGTCTTGATTGCCTTGAACTCCTCTAAGGAGAGATGTTTGGAAGGCTGAGGAGATGATTTGTGAGGTTGTTGGGTAGGTTGTGATGTTAGGGTTCTAGAGAGTGTATTGGGTTGGAGGATGGGTAGTGTAGGTGGTTGAGGTGAGGAAGTTGGTATGGTTGATGGTGTAGGTTCAGGTCTGTAATGTTCAGTGATTGGTTCAGTCTTGATGGGGAATGGAAAATGAATTGGTTCAGGTTGTGGTTGGCTTGAAGACCATCTTCTGTTCCCTTCTATGCATCTCCTTCCTCTTCCTTGAGCAAATGTCAGCCTTTATGTCTTTAACATGTCGCTGGAGGGTCTTCTCAGACATAGGACCCACCTGCCAGCCAGAGAAGCCATGAGCCCAGAGATAGTCTTTCATCCAGGCCTTATCACCTATCTTTCTGGTAGCAGCAAGCCCTGCTTCCTCTTCCTTCTTATTCTTCAACCTTAGTTTCTCCTTAGCAGGTTTCTTTCTCTCCTTCTCTATTTGATCTTGCTCTTTGTTGAAGAACCATAAGATTGTATCATTGTTATATGGAGACAGTTCTTCTAGAGAGAAACCTTTGGAGGTTAGGAAGTTTATCCTTTCCCTCCTAAGCCGTTGATCAACTTCTCTTTTTTCTTTCTCCATTTCCTCCTCTAGGGCCAACCTTGTTGCTTCTTCCTTTTGCTGGATTTACAGGACAGTTGCCTTTTCTATCTCAACTAACTCCTCTAATGGTAGCAGGAGTGCATTCTCATTCGCAACTCCTAAATTGACAAGTCTGTCAATGATTTCCATTCTTCTTTTGTTGTTGACAGCCTCCAGGTGGTTGCAGCTGCTTTGCTACTAGCAGCTAGCAACTTCCTAGTTGGAAGTTTACCTTTTATCTTGAGATTTTCTAACCTTGCTTCCTCCTGAAGCTCTTCCTCAGTCATCTTCCTCTTTCCTTTGATATCTTCGAAAGTGCTAGACTTTGGGGTTTCTTATATGGAAGGTTCAGGTTGAGTAGTGGTAATGGGAGTTGGAGTCAATAATGATGATTGTGCTAGGATTTAGGTGAGAAAATCCTCCCTATTAACCTTAGATGAATGTTCTAAGATTGCATCTGTGATTATTAGATCATCGGATAAAGAGAATAGTCCTTCCGCAGCTGTAATATCAACTTCGGAAGATTGAAGTTGTTCTTCCGAGGCTTTGACTTGTGCTTCAGAAGTCTGTGAAGATGCACTTTCTGTCCCAACCATCTCAGTTGTTGGGCCATCAGTCCTTGTTTCCCCTTTGAAATCAATCTCAGGTTCCACTTGGACCTTAGGTTGACCAACTTCCTTAATAGTAGTAGAAGGTGCATTCAACCTCTAAAGCTCTTGAGCTCCAAAGTGAATCACAGACAAGTCAAGACTTGGCTATTCAATGAGAGATTCTATTAGGAACTTGTTGAAGAACCTGTTAAGATCTTGAAGCATTCTTTGATCCATTTGAATCATGACAGAAGGAGGCTCAGGAAAAACTAAAGCTTGTTGCATGGGGTATCTTGAACTTAAGGAAGTGAGAGCTTGACTCTGTGGTTCCTCTTGTCTTTGGCTTTGTCCCTGAACACTCTCCCTCTTTTTGGTAGCATCATCTTGAGAGCTTGATGAGATAGAGGAAGAGGTCAATAAGACCTGAACTGGTACATGCCTAACAGACCTCTCAATCTATTTCTCAGCTAGTTTGGCCTTGAGATTTTTAATCTCAAATTATTGAGTGGCAGACCTATCCTTAAAGTCCTACCCTTAGATTCAAGGTTTGAGACTTTAGAAAGTAGGTCTTTAATGATGAGTTGCAGTCTTCCCTCATCTTCTTTTGAAGAGTCATAGGGAGATAATGTAACATACCTAGTATGTTCATCCTGACCACCAGATGTGGTTTCTTGGCACCCTGGTAACCCTTACTCAATGATGTCTCTGCTAGAGTCATCAAAATGCATGGTTGTCGTAGATTCAGTCTTAGATATGTTACCACTGTCCTGAAGGTCCATTGAGGCTCCTTCAGTAGTAGCAGCTGAATCAATATGAGTCCCCTCCACATTAGTGGGACTCACCTCAGTCTAGGCTTGCTGATGGGGCTAGAGATAAGAGGTCTCTCTAGGCTCTGTTGATCCTTGAGAGAGTGTTGTGGATAAACTTCATTTCCATGGAGGGACGTAACCTCTTTATCAGTTTTGAATATAAGGTCAGTAAAGGATATATAAGTTAAAAAAAAGTGACATGTGACCTTGATCAATGTCTAATGGCATTGAGCCTATGGTGGGGTTGTCCCTTTTTGGCTGCTCAAGGGAGTATAAAGACTCACCCTGAGGGTTTTCAGCTTGGGTTTCGGGCTCATGGGTTTGAGATTGAGGAGACTCAATACCCATATTGAGGTCAATTATGAAGGATGGTGAGACCTCAGACTGAGTGGGAGCCCATTATTCCACTCTAGTCTTTTTGGATTGAACAGGAGAAGCTTGTTCAATCAGAGAAGATTGAACAAGGGTTCGTTTGGGATGTCTCTAGTATGTGATAGTGATGGGGTGAGAAGGTAGATTTGGTAGTGTGAGGGTTGTTGTTGGTGTGGGTTCATCACCTGTGGGGTTAATAAGGATGTCACCAGTAGCCATTAGCTCAATCATACCTAGAAGTAGTGCAGTATATCTTCTGGTGAAATTGTTGGAAACTCTCTTCAACACTTTGAAGATGGCCGGCCTCATGTGAGGGACAGTCAAAGCAGCTGCACATACAAGCTAACTTTGGTCCAACTCACTATTGATATTGTGCTGAAGGAACCTGGTATACATGAAGAATGTGTCCCTATGGAGATTCCCCATCAGATTTGTCAGCACAAATCATGAGTAGTTAAAGCGGAGGACTTTCACCATTCCACGAACTAGGCACCCTAGCTCATAGGGGATTTGATCCCATCCCTTAGACTTGTTTGATAAGCTATGAAGGATGACATGCAGCATGACCTTCAAGTTGTAAGAAAAGTTGAACTTGTAGACAGTAGACCTGCTAACATCGCCACCATAACCCATCAGGGTGTATGTATCATCAAGGTCAATCTTGGGAAATTTAGTAGGAGCACTATCAGCATGAATCTCCAGATGCTCCCTGATGATTTGTTCAGATATGACCAACTACTGGACACAAATGCGTGACCAGATAACCCTAACTTAATTTAGAGTTTCAGTACGACCGTTGGCCCAAAAATCCTCCATTTGGTTGAGATAAACAGTGGGGTTTATGGTCAAGGCAATATAGTAGGTAGATTGGGTGAGAAATTAGATGATTTCAGAGAAGTCAACATCCCTGGATGAGTCCAGAAGTGCAACTTGATTATGTTGAGGATTTAGTGCTATTGTGAGTAAGAATAGAGGAAAACAAGTTTGAAGTTGGAGAAGATTTAAGTGGGAAATGCTTTGGGTAGTAAAAAATGGTAAAATATTGAAGTGAGGACTCGAGGTTATTTGAATGGGTGGAATGGTGGTGTTGGGTGGATAAGGTGAAATGATGGTTTAGGGTAAGATGTGACAGTGGCGGCAAGGTGAAAAACCATTCAAAAGATTCCGACATCATTAATAAAATCTTTACTTTTTATTGTGTGGGGCCCAAAGGTTTTCGTTATACAGAGAAGTCTTCTTCCGAAGGTAAAAGTATTTCCGAAGGTTTTTCTCTTCCGAAGCCAAACTTATTTCCGAAGGTAAATTAATTTACTTCCAAGAATAAGAGTGTCTTCCGAAAGAAGAAGTTTTCGAGCTTCGGAAGTATTAAAGATGTGCTTCCGAGACTAAAAACTCTTCGGAAATAGAACTTGAATTGAAAGAATTGCCTTCAGAAGATAATGAAAAGTTCTTCCGAGGGTAATTTTCTCTTCGAAAATACTCACATTTAGTCAAATGTGAAGAAAAACTTTTGTAACAAGGCATAGATTGTAACTGACAAAAGACAAGACAGAAGTTAAAAGGTTTTCAAATGAGACATATTAGTCAAGGTTTATCGTCCTAATAGTTGTAATGAGATTCTTAAATTTATGTTCATCAAAGGCTTTGGTGAACAAATCAACATATTGTTCATTTGAATTGACTAATTTAATCAAGTTTTTCTCATTAATATCCCTAATGCAATGGTACCTGATATCAATGTGCTTTGTCTTGGAGTGCTTCATAAGATTTTTAGTAATGGAGATAACACTGTTTTTGTCAATTTAGATAGGAGTGCTCATGAAGTTGAATCCCTAGTCCAGCATCTGGTATTGAATCCACAGCAACTAAGCACAACAACTTCCAGCAGCAATGTATTCAGCTTCAACAATAGATGTAGAGACACAGGATTGGTTCTTGCATTGCCATGAGATGATCCTACTACCAAGAAATTGACACCCACCTGATGTTGATTTCTTGTCAATGTTATAGCCACCATAGTCACTGTCAGAGTATCTATAGAGATTGAAATTGTTGTTCCTTGGATCCCAAGACCTAATTTAGGTGCTCCTTTGAGGTATCTGAGGATTCTCTTGGTAGCAACTAGGTGAGACACCTTTGGAGCAGCCTGATATCTTGCATAAATGCAAGTTGCAAACATGATATCAGGTCTGCTTGCTATGAGATATATCAGAGAACCAATAATTTCCCTATACTGATGTTGATCAGTATCCTCCCCCTTAGAGTCAGGACAAAGGTTATGGTTTCTGGGTATGGGTGTCTTGGCTGGCTTACAATCTTTCATTTCAAATCTTTCTAAGATGTTATTGACATACTTAGATTGATTGATGAAAAACCCTTCCTTCAATTGCTTCACCTAAATCCTAAGGAAAAAGTCCATTTTTCCCATGGAACTCATCTCAAACTTCTTCTTTATGATGCTTTCAAAGTCTTTACACATTTTGTCATTTGAGGAACCAAATATGATGTCATCAACATAGATTTGAACAAGCAAGATGTCCTTTTCGGACTTCCTTATGAAAAGAGTCTCATACCATAGCCTAGGTGCTTGGTGCAGCCCATATAGAGCTTTATCCAATTTGCACACATAGATGGGGTGTTGTGGGTCTTCGAATTCTAGAAGCTAGCACACATAGACTTCCCTATCTATATCCCCATATAGAAAGGCACACTTGACATCAAGCTAGTAGACAGTGAAATTCTTTGATGCCACATAAGCAAGGAAGATCCTAACCGCCTCAAGTCTTGCAACAGGTGCAAAGAGATCAGTAACATCAATTCCCTCCTCTTGAGTGTATCCTTGAACCACCAGTCTTGCCTTGTTCTTGAAAATCAAGCCTTTATCATCTCTTTTGTTTTTGAAAACCCATTTTGTGCCTATGGGTACTTGACCAGATGGTAGCGGACATAGGTTCCAACCTTTTATCTTTTGAATTGAAGTAGCTCCTCTTGCATTGATTCAACCCAATTACTGTCTTTCACGGAATCTTCTACCTTCTTGGGTTCTATCTAGGATAAAAAGCATGAGTACAAGTAGACATTCCCATGATGAGTTTGTCCCCTTGTTCTCACACCATCAGAGACTTCTCCTATGATGTTCTCAACTGGATGAGCGTTATGAGTCCTTAGTCCAGGAATCACTTCAAGTTGCAAAGATAGATCCATATTGGACATATTTTGCTCAGGAGCTTGAACACTTTGTCCAACTGCTGTTTCAAACTCATTCAATGAGGACTGATTGATGAATGAGAAACATCATCAGTTGTTGGCTGTGAAGCGGCATTAACAATTGCCTGTTCCTTTCAGATACTACTTCCATCAGCTTGGTGTTGTGTAGTGTCACCTGATGAAATTTGAGGGTCAATAGGTGAATCACTGGGTTGAAGCTCGTATCCCTTGAGATAGTTATACTGTCAGATCTGCCAATAGTGGGAGCTTGATTTGTTGCAGCTTTGGAGAACTTGAAATAGGTCTATGTAGCTCAAATAGTCGGTCATCATCAAAATTACTTTGAGTACCTGTTCCAGCGGAAACATTCTCATAAAATGGTTTAGAATAGTTTGGAAACAATTCTAAATAAAAAATATGATCATGGTCATTCCCCCTAACACAAGGAGTGTGCTCATTAACAACAATGTTGGATGATTCCTCAAATTATTTATTTTTTATGTTATAAACTCTATAGGCTTTAGAGTTAGAGGAATATCCAACAAAGATAGCATCATCTGATTTTTTAGCAAATTTTGCCAAATTGTCTTTTGTGTTAAGTATGGTACACCTGCTGCCAAAGGACCTTAGAAAACCAATGAATTGTGGCCTCTTGTTCCATAGCTCATAAGGGGTTTTTTCATGTGGCTTTATTACAAGAACCCTATTCTGCACATAGCATGTAGTGCTGACCGTCTCTACCCAGAATATTAGAAGCAACTTTAAAACAACCAACATAGTTCGAGCAGCCTCAATATGTGTCGTGTTCCTCCTCTCAGAACACCATTTTGTTGAGGAGTTCTAGAAGTACTATATTGTCTGTCAATCCTTTTTGAGTTACAGAATGAGTCAAGATCATAGTTTTTAAACTCAATTTGTAACACCCGATTATTTATAAAAGATAAAGAAAGAAGAATAAAGTGAAGAAAAAGAAAGAAAAGATATTTTACCCAAGTTGAAGGGTAAAAAATATAAAAAAGGACAAAATCTTTAAAAAGTGGGTGTAAAAGGTGATGGCCGTTCATGTTGGCTGCCTACACCTTTTCATTCGGGATTTTTGAGAAAGAAAGTGCAGAGCTTTCGGTTTGAAGAAGAACAGAAGAAAATTGTGAATTAAAGGTAAGAATTCACGTGTTTAAGATGTTCTTAACCGGTTTTATCCTCGGTTGTATGCTTATATGTATTATGTGTTCAGCTGTGTGTGTTTTGGTGGGTTTTCTAGGTGTTTGAACTCAATTTGCAAATGGGTCTAAAGAATTCTTACCCAAAGAGCTGCAAAGGTGAGTTCTAGGACCCCTTTGTACTTGTTTTAAACTGTTTTGGGGCTAGAAAGGCATGTATGAACTTTTTATAAAAGTTGGGTCTATACCCGTATGTATGTATGTGAGTATGTAGCGGGTGGGGATTGATTTTGGACTATGTATATGTTTCATGTTGTTATGATTATGTTTCTAAGGCTTAGAATGCATGATTTAAGCTTAGAATAAATTGGAGAATGATTGGGGACTGAATTATGATGTTTAAGTGTGAAATAGGCTGCTTATGCGTCCAAATAGGGTTCGTGCGCCTAGTATGGAAATCTGCCTAAGTGTCCTCATGCGCCCAAAATTTCATGCGCCTGTATAGTACTCATGTGCCTAGAAATAGGCTGACTTTGACTAAGTGTTCATGCGCCCAGGATAGCTCATGCGCCTAAGCACTCATGCGCCTGCATAGTGCTTAAGCGCCTAGAATTTTGCCCAGAATAGACTAAGTGTTGCTCATGTGCCCCAATAATGCTGATACACCTGAAAGTTTCCTCATGCACCTAAGTGTTCTTCATGCGTCTGATTGGCCATGCGCCTGCATAGTGCTCATGCGCCTGTATAAAGCTCATGCGCCTAAAGACTTAGAATACTTTCTGAATTTTGGGGGAAAATGTAAAAGTAGGCTTTGACTTGGGATGTTCTCGGGGGCTATGTAAGTTGACTTTTTGAGGTCAAGGATGATATGATGGGCATGAATGATATAAGATGATGATGATGCATGATGATGATGATGCATGATGATGATGATGTTATGTATGATATTATGCATGATGGTATGTGTGATGTATGTTATGTATGCATGTTGATATGTAAGAAGATTTGCATGATCTTATTGATGTTCCTATTTATGTATGTTTATCTTCCCGTGGCCTTGCGTTGAATGTTAATGAAAGAAATGATTAAGTATTATATAACGATAAGTGGAAGATAATGAAAAGAGGAACAAAATAAAGAATGCATGCATTAATGAATGAATGAAAGTAAGAAAGGCTTGCAAGCAAATGAAAGGAGGTACACAACTCATTGAGAGTTGTTAGCTCAACTGTGTGTGTCTACATCGTGCAATTTTGGCTAACCCATAAGAGTTCACACAGAGAGGGGGAGTCATCCTGGTGACTATTCCATATGTGTGATAAGGGTCCTTCTTGCTTAACCCTAGATGATATAGCTATATGCTCAAGAGGGGGGTTAAGTACAGAACCTAGATAAAAGTGAAAAGAAAATAAAAGTATGAAAAGTGCGATAAGTACGAAATGTGTGAAACATGCGAAATGTACGAAACGAATGATGATGAAGATAATAACTATTACCTTGATGTACGTATGATGTGTGATCACGTGCGATAGTAAAGAAAATGTTTTAACGAATGAAAGATAATATAATGTTTTATAAAACTAGAACTCACTCAGCAACGCTGACTTTTTATGCATTTTCCAGTTGGCAGATAAGGTTGCTGAGGATGGCATTGGGTGGCTACTTGGCTCTTTTTGGATGGCATCCATTTTTATAATGATTTTGTGCTGTAATGCAATATGTATTTTGTAATTCGACAATGATTTATTATTTTGCAAAAGCTATTATAATAAAATGAAATGTCATTTTTGAATGTTTCCGCTGCAGTGTTTATTTAAGTTAAATGTAAATGTGCGATGATTAACCAACTGTAAGTGTCCCGGAAACGGGGCCTTACACAGTCCCTTGATCACTTCTAATTATTTTAACCTTGTAATCAATTTGATTTTCTATTTAAAAATAAAAGATTTTAACGTTTCAGTAGTTTCATCTTTAGATCTTAAAAAGAATACCCATGTAAATCTTGTAAAATCATCAACAATCACAAGGCAGTATGATTTCCTTCCATGCTCATTATACTTGTAGGACCAAATAAATCCATGTGTAGTAAGTGTAATGGAGTGGTAATAGAGTTAACAACTTTGGATTTATGAGATGTCCTGTGTTGCTTCCCTTTCAGGCATGCAACATAGTTATCTTTGCAGAAAAATTCCTTTTTAGGCAACCATGTACCAAGTTATTTTTAGCCAATTTATTCATTGTCTTAAAATTTACATGATACATTCTTTTATGCCATAGTGTTGACTCATCACCATCAGCTTTGGAAAGAAAGCATGACACTTCACCCATTAGGGAAGCATTGTTCATATCAAGCTTGTACATATCCCCTTTCTTGGGAGATCTAAGAAGCACCAATTCCGGAGGAATCTTCATCTTGGGTTTGAGGATAATGCACTCATGTTCAGTGAAGAGCATTTGATGCTTTTGTTCACTAAACTAAGAAACACTTAACAGGTTGTGTTCAAGCTATTTGACAAAGTTAACTTTGCAACTTTTAATTTTCTATTGGATATACTTCCTCTGCCAGAAATATATCTTCCGGCCTCACATCCAAACTGGACAGGACCTCCATCATAATGTTGAAATTGTTGAAGGAGAGATCTGTTCCCTGTCATATGCCTGGAGCATCCATTATCTATGAGCCAAACATTGTTATTCTTGTCATATGGATGTCCCTGCACATAAGATGAGATGATTAGTTTTGATTGGAAACCCAAGCCTTGTTGGTCTTGGGTTCTTCCAATGATAAGGACATGATTGAACCCAAATTTAAGCATGGGGTTCAATGGATGTCATTGGAGAAGAGGTTTGGGCTGCAACGTCTTCCTTAACCTTCCAATCCATCTTTTCGGTTGATCATGGAGGATGAGCTTTTTGAAGCTTTTGCAGCATGGCATTCTTCCGAAGCTTGTTTCTTTTTGGAAGAAGCGTTCACCACCCTTTCTTCCGAAGTGGTCTTCTTCTGGGATGGTTTCAAGGGGACTTCTTTGTTCTTTTGAGTCTTGATAGCTTTAGCTTCTAAAGCCATTTCTTCCGAAAGCAACCTTGCTTCGGAAACAAGTTTTCCTTTTTTCATCAATTGAACCGTTTGATAAGGTCCAAATGAGAAACCTTCCCTGACTCCTTCTCTTTTAATATTATTTGCATAATGTGTGCTATCAAAATTTTAATAACAATCTTTGGGCATGTGGTTTTGTAGACCACACATTATACATGCAATGTTAATCTTCTCGGAACTTGAAGATTGCTGCTTATTGTTCTTTTTCTCTACTTCAGCAACCTTTCCCTTTAACTTCTGATCTTTTGGTAGGACAAAATTCTAGTACTACACTCCTTTCATGAATCAGAGTTACCTGCCACTTGAATCCAGCTGAGATGAATACACCCTTTTGTTTTGGGTCTATATTCAGCTTAGACTCAGCCACTTTCTTGGTAGTTTTTCTTGCTGCCTTAGCTCTACTTTTTCTGGCTTTAGTGGCCAGGATTTCATCATCACTGGTAGTAGAGGGTTGATTTACCTATTCCTTCCCTGTGGTGGTTTCTATTATTGCATCATTCTTCAACTCAAGTGAAGATGGGTCAGTAGATGGGACCCCTTGCTCTTCAGTATCACACCTTGGTTGTCTTATGGACTCATAAGAGTGTGGTGGAGCAATTTCATAGTCCCCAACCTTCCCTTGTTTTGATAACAGATTTTGGAGTGGGAGGATGATGCAATAATAGCTTGGAAGTTTTGCTCAGAAATAGCATACTTCCTGGCTTGAGCCTCAGCAGTGACAAGCTGGGCTTGAGCCTCAAATAATTTGGATATTAAATCCTTTATTTGAGTCTTATAGCTTGTGTGTTCATGTTTTAATAAGGACACAGTTTTCTCCAACTCCTCAATTTTTCTTTGATAGTCAGATTCAACCCTTTTAAAATTAGATTTTAAAACATTTAGAGACTCAATATTGGATTTAATCTCCATATTGTAGTTCTGATACAATTTAACCTTAGCAATAAATGCAGTAGTATAGAGATGTCATATACCTCATTATCATCTGTTCCAGCCATAAGTGCTTGAGCAGAAGTCACATCCTATACCATAAAGCTCTAGTGAACTTCTTGAGCCATTGCAGTTGTCTCTATTGACTTTTAAGTTGGCTTTGGTGTAGAGGGATGTATGGAGGCTTGTGGGATTCCTGGATTTGACATGGGAGCCTTGCATTCCTTGCAAAATGAGCAAGTTGGTTACAGTTGTAACATTTGGCCTTAGTTTTGTCAAACCCAAATTTGTTGTTGGTTGGGTTCTAGGGAAATTGCCTTCCAGTTCTCTTGAACAACTTCTTTGCTCTATAGGTTAGGAGAGCCATTTGTTGGACTATGTCCACATACTTCACATCATCTGAACTGAAGCACTCTAGATCATCAAAGCAATACTGATAGTCACTAGAGTGCCCACTTCCTGAGACAAAGGCACAGCTGTCCTGAAAGGAACTATGCTAAGCCTGTTGAGACCTTGGAGTCTCAGAAAATGTAATATATGGTCCAGAAGAACAAGATGGTTGTTGGGTGTATGTCAGGTACTGTTGAGATTGGGTGGGTTTCGAGCCTTTAACAACCATTAAAGCGTTGCTAGCAGGAAGACTCAAGGTCTGCTTGTCTGATGCCTCTCTTGCTTTCCATCTCCAAACGGTATCCATCGAGGATGCCATAGAGTTCAGTCATGGTGAGAGTGTTCAGATTTTTTGTCCTCTTGATAGAGACACAGTATAATTTCCACTCATTTGGGAGTGCACTCATGAACTTTCTTGTGAGGTCTCTAAGTTTAGGAGTAATTCCCATAGACTGAAGGGAAGAAATGAGGTCCATGTACCTGAAGTAGTGCTGGATGAGGGTCTCTCCAGCAATGTAGGTGAAGTTCTCGAACTGCTGCTTCAGTGAGTCCTTCTTGGAGCCATTGGAGTTGGAGTACATCTGAGCAAGTGCATCAAACAGTTCTTTAGCTTACTTGCAATGCTCAAACCCCACCATGATGGAGTTAGGTATTGTAGTCATTTAGAATAATCATTGCATTGCTATCAATGTCCAGCTTCTTCCGGTCCTCATCAGAGTAATCTTCAACAGCTTTCTCTATCATGGCACTGTTTCCACATGGTACTTACACCTTAGGTTTATACGAGCTATTAATAATAGATTGCGACATCTTGTTTTCTTGATACCTGATGAAGCCTTCCATGCATCTGCTCCATGATTTGAAGTTTTCAGGGGTGATGATGGGGGCTTTAGTCATCGTCCCTATCTCTACCTTAGACTTGTTGAGGGCCATTTTGAGTGTGTGTAAGAAGGAGTGAAAAACAGGTTGATAGGATGGTAAGATCTCACAATCAAGAGCCTAAGTATCTCTGATACCAATTGTAGGATCGGGTTTGTCACTTAACACTTGGATTTCTCTCAAAGTCACTTATACTATACTCGGATCAGATGAAGCAGAATCTCTTCTAAGAGTTGATAATAATATAATAAGTAACAAAGATCACAAAGAAATAATTTCAAGGCACTTGTATATATTACTTCTCAACTCAAAGTATTAAAGGACTCTTACAAGCATATTACATGAGTTACAATGAGAAACTATATATACTACTACCTACAACCGGATATACTTTGATACAAGCTGGAATTCTCTTACTAAAGCAAATACTACAAAGCTATAGTTTAAGGTATCTTAAATAATGTCTTATCTTAGATATGGTAGTCATGACATGTACATGACTTACCTTTTGTCACCAACTAAAGTTGGTAACTGTACTAACTGATAAAGGTGATTAGTGGAATAAAGTATGGTCAACTACATGGCCCTTTAAGATAACACCATGCAGTATCAAAGGTCTGCAGCGGATTGTCAGAGACCATAACTATGTCCACTAGTTCATAGTAGTGTCTTCTGAAGGTTAAATGGCTTCAGAAGAACAAGTTCTTTCTAAGCCACTTATAGTTTGGAAGAGGCTACTTCTTCCGAGGCTTCAGGACTTCTTCTTTTCATCATCCTTCGGAAGTTGACTTCTTATCTTTTCTTCTAAGTCTTGAACTTCAGAAGAGAAGACTTTATCTTCAAAAGTTGATCTTTACTCTTTTTCTTCGGAAGAACTCCATATCCTTCAGAAGTTCCACACTTAACTTCGGAAGTCCTATATTGGTTGTATCAAAATAGTCTAAGTGATTTTGGTTTTGGTTGCACCAGCCTTCTTCTTGATCCAACATATACATACATACATACATATATATATATATGCCTATATATATACATATATATATACATATACATATACATATATATATATACATATACATATACATATATATATATACATATACATATACATATATATATATATCTATATCTATACTACTATATAATACATCTCTTTGGATAGAGATGTAATTTTACCTGAAATACAAGTTTTAAGCAACATGTACAAATGAGTGCACCACATTTAAGAGGGGTAGAATATGGATTTGATTAAAATTTTAAGACACTTTAGGGGTAATATGGTAAATTTATCCATTAAATTTAATAAAACTTGATATTTTTGCCCTTGTCTCTTTCATGTATTTAATAAACATTATTAATATATTATTTAATGATATGATATTATTCAATTCACTTCATTAAATTTTATTTTATTTATTATACTATAAAATGACATTAAATTTATATTTACTAATTATATTATTATAACTAAATAATTTTTAATTAAGTATATTATTTTATTAAATATTTAAGTATATAACTTATATAAATCTTCATATTTATAATAACTATGATACTAATATTTTTCTAGGGGCATATTATAAGTTTAATAATATTAATATTTATCTATATTTTTTACAATAAAAGTGAGAGAATGATAGAATGATAATTTTACATATGGATTAAGATACCCATATGAAAAGTAATGCTTAAATTTTAAAAATTAATCATTTTATTTCATTTATACCCTTACAATAAAGTATAATATATGATTAATTATAATACAAATGCTAAAACATATACACGTGATCAACACAAAATCGCCATTTACTTTTAATGACGTTTATGTATTGTGATTGAGCAATAATCCCTCTTCCCCTTTCCTTTATTAGTTGTTAACAGCTCAATAACAATCAAGATGATAATTTATGGTGATAATTTCTAAATTAATTTTCTTCCGTATTTATAAATTATCACTAAAAACTAACTCCGATGATCATAAAATTCTAACCTACATTCATATAAAAAACCTCTCTAAAATCTAGGTAATAAGTGATTTCTGATTATAAATACCACCCATATTTTCACTATTCTTATTGGGATAATATAATTGTCTTAAAGACTTTTGTAATATACGTAATTATTTTCTTTTATTCAAAATTTCAATGATTTTGTTTTGATTTTTTATTTTACGTCATAACGCACCAAGCCGATACTGACTAAAATCGAATTCCCAAAAAATCATGCAACAACCGTACCGCCGCAACGCGCGGGCATTTCCAACTAGTATATATATGTATATATATATGTATGTATATATATATATATATATATAATATATATATATATATATATATATATAATATAAATTGATATATATGTATATTGCAGGACCGGAAAATGGTATGCACGTACAACACAAAACCACAATCGAGAGAGTTACTTAACTGATCAAACATGAAACTGGTTAACCTCTAGTAATGATAATAAGAACATAAGTAAATATGAGACAAAACAAGATAGCACATACACAAGGAGATGGTTTTTCAAGATTGCAGTATATTGCCTTCTCAAATTCTATTATAAATGTTACAAGCATATTAGAAAGTTACAAGTACTTGAGATAGATATACTACATCCTACAGTCGGCCATACTTTAAGGTCAGCTATCAAGTGACAACAGCAGACGTCACATTCCTTATATAGGAATGTTGACCTAATTGTAACGTGTGACTTTCAGCCACCACGAAAGCATTTGAATGAAATATTCCTTTTGCAGAATTCTCTCTCTCTCTCTATAACCGTGTACTATTCCATTGAATATCAATCGAGTTCTTGTTAATTGTCTAATTCATTGTTTGAATTCTGCTGCAATCTACTCTAATTAATCAAACTTAAATCACTGATCCTAACAAATGGTATCAGAGCTGGTTAATCATTGATCGATCTAACAATTGAGCATTAAAACTGCTATTTCGATATCTAAGTTTGATCGAATTAGCATATTTGCAAGAATTGGTTATAGAGATTGAATTTCTGCTGCTTTCGGTTATTTGCTTTGAGATTTCTCTTGGTTCGTATTGAGTTTGTTGTGTTTTGCGCTAAATCGGTTAAAACTTATTTGAATTTGATTGAATCTAAGAATGACTACTCCTTCTAATGACCCTCACAATACTGGCTCCTCAACCAAGCCTCCGATGCTGGTTGGGACTGAGTATAACATATAGCAACGAAGAATGCTCCATCACCTGTCTGTTAACAGTTCAGGTTGTTGGACATCTGTGGTACATGGTCCACACAAGCCTATGGTGAACAATCCGGAAACCAACCAAATGGTTCCGAAGAAGAAGGAACAATACTCAAATGAGGATTGAAAACTGTTTGAGATTGATGCTAAAGCCCATGGAATTCTGGCCATGGCACTGCCGAATGAAATCTATTCTGGGCTTATGCATCATGAAACTGCTCATGACCTCTGGAATGCATTGAAAGAACAATTTGGTGGAACAGATGAGGTCTTAGCAAACAACAAAGAAATCCTTGCCCAACAATACGAGACATTCTCTCATAGGAAGGGTGAGACACTGACTCAAAAGTTTGAGCGTTTTTCCTGTTTGATCTCTGAGCTGAAAATGGTCAAACATGAATACACTAATAGCCAGATGAACAACAGATTCCTCAGATCACTGCCTGAGAGATGGGACACATATACCATTGTCCTACGCTCCAGTGCAAATCTGGATAGCCTATCTCTCACCCAACTCCATGGAAACTGCTTACATTTGAAAGAGAGATAGAGCAGAAAAGGAAACTGGCATCATCAGGAATGCTCACTGATGACTTTGTACCAGGGAACACTGCCTTGGTTGGTCATGAGTCAGAATATGCTACATCAGAAAGCCATTATGATGAGCATATAGATTTCTCTTCAACAGTTCTGATCATGCATTTGTTAGTGTTGATAGTCAGTCAGGCTGTAATAGTGACAATTTGTGCTTCATTATGGATGATTTGAAAGGTATTGCTGATGATGACTTAGAAGAGATGGATATTCTGAGCCAAATGGCCTTGATTAATATCAGATCTCAAAAGTTCTACAAGAGAACTGGTAGGAAATTTCCAGGACTCTCTGGCAAACCAAAGTTGGTTTTGACAAGAGTAAGTTGAGGTGTCACAAATGCCACAGGCTTGGGCACTTTGCAAGAGAGTGTAGATCAACTGGATCTAACTCCTCTACACCCTTTGTGACTTTTCCAAGTAATAGTTCACAAAACAGAGGGCAACATCCTGCTAGTTCTAGTCATCACTCACAACCTCTATCTTCTGCATATTTTGTCCCTTAGGGTCCAATGCCATATCCATATCCCTGCTATTACATGCCACAGCCAAATCAAGTTCAAGTTCCTATTGCACAACAACCTCAAGCCTTACCTGAGCCTCAACCATCTCAATCACAACCTCATCACAGCTTCTCACCCCTGGTGCTGTTGACTGGAGCAGTTTACCAGATGATCTTTCTGGTAATGAGCAATTATTTGCTAGTGATGGTCAACATGGTGGTGAACATCCTTTTGGGAATCTTGCTCTCATGGCCCTAGAGTCTACTGAGGGTTCATGCTCCAATGCTTCTTCATCACAGGTAACCCAGGTATCCTCTGAGGCTAAGGCCAAGCTATGTTCTGAATCTTGCATAGCTGCATTTATCTCTATTAGAGAAGCAAATGTAGCTTAATAAATCAAAATCTTGAGCTTGAGCAAACCCTTTCCAAAAGAAAAGCTAAGTATGAGTCTGTCCTTAAAGATAAAGATGATGAGATTTATAAGCTTAATGCCAATTAAATGATGAAAAGGCTAAGGTTGAGGTCATTCTTGAGAACCACAGATCTCAAAGAAACACTTGCAGCTACCCAAGTTGAGTGTGACCGCTGGGTATCATCCTGCAAGGGATTTGAAATGCTTCTCAACAAGCAAACACTTCAATGTGAAGTTTGGAATAGGTTACAATCACATTGCACCACCTAGATTTTACTCCAAAATCAATAGTAAAACCTGAAGGTGAAAGTAATTTCCAAACCACATCATCATGTGTATCATCCTCAAAAGATCACCCAAAATCAAAAGAAGATGAAATCAGCGTTGATACCTCAGCAAATCAATTTCCTGATGGGTTAACTACTGATAAGCACATGAAGCTGAGTACTTCAGATGTTGTCCTCAAAGTACCTCAAGTACTGAAGGGCAAGTCACAACATCTGAAAAGCATTTCAAATCAACTGAATTAAAAGGATTAACAACTGCTGAGGAATCTATCATACAGTCTTTCAGGACGGATAGAGAACAGCTGAAGAACAAGTCTTCAGTTGTTATAGATCCTTCTATACTTAACACAAGTACTGAAAGGAGGAAAGTACTGAAGATCACACCTTCAGTAGTTTCCACTTCAGCAGTTGATCAATCCAAGATGAAGAATAAGCCATGTGACATATGTGGTAAATTCAATCATCTTTCTGATGAATGTTGGTACAAAAAGGGTTCCAAACTCACAGAGATAAGCTCATTAAAATGCAGATGGATGAAATGAAAAATGAGTTTGAGACCAAGTTTGTACCACAGTCATCCCAAATTGATAAACCCAAGGCTTCACCCAAATCCAAAAAGAAGGATGGGTTTATCATAAAATAGCTGATAGTTCCTCATGATAAAAATCAGACTAAGTCTGTGAATTTCAAGGAGGAAATGGTGGGCCACAAGAACTCATCAAAAACAGTACTGATGTGTCACAAGAGCTGAAGCTTAGCTACAAATCAGACACAACTTGTTATTATGATGGTTCAGCATTTGTTGGGGAGAGTTAACCAACTAGATGCACCTGTGATCAAACCACTGAAAAGGTATCCAAGCCAAATCCAAGGAATCCATTTCAGCATCATCTCCACCTTCATCAGCTGTTAATCATGAGAAACAAGTTATGGTTAAATCTCTTGATTGATGAAAACCGACCAAATCATAAAGGTTTGGGTCTCAAAACCTAACTAGTTCTTGTGTGAATGCAGGGTTCTTCAACATGCCAAAGAAGCATCTGGTATGTAGACAGTGGAGGATCTATGCATATGACAGGGAGCAGTTCTCTTCTTAATGACTACTCTCAAGGAAAGAAGGGATTTGTTTCATTTGGAAATGATGCTAAGGGTTACATTCATAGGAAAGGATATGTGTCTAATGGAGAGAATCAGATTTGATGATGTTAACCATGGAGAATCTCAAGTATAATCTATTGAGTGTCAGTCAGATGTGTGATAAAGGGCATGTTGCATTTTTCACAAGCCAGAACTGCAGGATTCTATCTTCCACAGTTCTGAGGCTGATTGACAAGGTATTGGATGAACATACTCTCCTGAAGGCCAACAGGATTGGAAGAGTATATGCCTGGATTTGTCAAAGAAGATTGATTTGAAGGGTCATCCTTGCTGTTCTCCAAAGCCTCTCCTCAGGAATCTAAACCGTGGCACAGAAGGCTGGGTCATGTAGATCTCAAAAACATGAATCAGCTGATCCACTATAGTTTAGTGAGAGGTCTACCAATAAAGGAGTTCCACTGTGATGAAACTGCACTACTTGTTTGAAAGAAAAACACAAAGTCTCATTCCCTCCTATTGAAGAACCTAAGTCCACTACCTGCTTGCAGTTACTGCACATGGATCTATTTGGTCCTGTGGAGTGATGAGCATGGCAAAGAAGAAATACTGTCTGGTAATTGTGGATGATTACTCCAGATTGTATGGACTTTCTTCTTGCATTCAAAGGATGAGGTTACTCAGACGATTATAAACTTTGTGTTGTATGTTGAGAAGCAGTATTCCCTATCAGTCAAGTGTATAAGGAGTGATAATGGAACATGATTCAGAAACCATACACTTGATGATTTTTATCTCTCAAAGGAATCAAGAGGCAGTTTAGCATCCCAAGGACTCCAGAACAAAATGGAGTAGTGGAAGAAAGAACAGACCCTAATTGAAGCTGCAAGGTCCATGTTGGATGACTCTGGTTTGCCATTGACCTTTTTGGCTGAAGCTGTCAACACAGCTTGCTATGTGCAGAATAGAGTTTTAGTAAATCAGAGTTTGATGAAGACTCCATATGAAGTTCTACATCATTTGGCTCCTCTAATTTCATTCTTCAAAGCCTTTGGGTGTCCTTGTTTCATTCTCAACACAAAGGATCAACTCCATAAATTTGATCCTAAGGTGGATCAGGTATTTTATAGATATCATCCACATGCAAGGCTTACAGAGTCTTCAACTGCAGAACAAAGATAGTTGAAGAAACCTTGCATGTGAAGTTCAATGAATCTCCTAAGGATAAAATTCCACAAAACCCTGTGGAGTTGTTTGATCTGGATATACTGCAATATGTTCCTTATCAACCTCCAGCTGTTGCGGATCAGTGAATAAATCATCTTCTGCTAGCAAGTCTTCCACCTGGTGGTACTGAAGATGATGATGATATCAGTACTCACCTTTTCAAGTTTAGTGATCAACTGCCTGAGTCTACTAAACTTGATGTTCCTGTAGCTTCAGCAGCTCCATCCACAACAAATGCTGATGAATTTCTTCTGACTCCTCTAATCATTTGAATTGCATCTCATACTTGGTTTCAAGAGTCTGGATCAACATCTGTTGCTGCTGAACCTGCTACAAACACTTGCACTGATCTTATAGTGTACCAAGAGCTGAAGAATCACCCCATGTCTCAATCATTGGTGATATCAATGCTGTGTCTCAACCAGAATCAATTGTCCAACTTCTGCTTCTATGCTCTTCATCAGTCAGCTAGAGCCAAAGAACTATCATGTTGCTTTAAGAGACAATGGATGGGTTGAAGCCATGCAGCTTGAGCTACTTCAGTTCAAAAAGCAGCAAGTGTGGAACTGGTTCCTCTACCCCTAGGTAAGTGTGCAATAGGCACTAAGTGGGTGTTTAGGATAAAACTGATGTAATGGGCTTATTGTCAAGAACAGGCTAGACTGTTTGTACAGGGGTTTTCACAAGAAGAAGGTATTGATTATGATGAAACCTTTGCCCCTGTAGCCAGACTGGAGGCAATTAGATTGTTCTTAGCCTATGCTGCATTCCACAATCTTAAAGTTTTTCAAATGGATGTCAAAAGTGCTTTTTTATATGGAAAAATAAAAGAAGAGGTTTATGTGTGTCAACCACCAGTTTTGAGGACAATAAACATCCTGATTGGGTGTATAAACTTGATAAGGCTCTTTATGGGTTGAAGCAAGCTCCTAGAGCCTGGTATGAAACACTTTCAATTTTTCTTCTTCAAAATAATTTCACTAGAGGCTCCATAGAAAAACTTTGTTTATAAGAGTGGATCAGCATAAGCTACTTGTTCAAATTATGTTGATGATATAATTTTTGCATCCTCTGATCCCCAGTTGTGTGATGATTTTACAAGTTTAATGAACAAAAGTTTGAAATGAGTGCAATGGGAGAATTATAGTTCTTTCTAGGCTTGCAAATCAAACAAAAGGCTGATGGAACCTTCATTCATCAGTCAAAATATACAAAAAATCTTTTGAATAAGTTTGATTTACAAAACTGTAAGCCTGTTCTACTCCCATGTGCAACACCACACAACTGGATGTAGACAGAAAGGTAAAGCTGTTGATGAACACTTTACAGATGTATGATTGGGTCCTTGATGTACCAATAACTTCTAGACCAGATATTATGTTTGCAACTTGTGTTTGTGCTAGATTTCAGGCTGCTCCTAAAGAGTCTCATTTGATTGCAGTCAAGAGGATCTTTAGATATCTGCAAGGTACACAAATTTCTAGGTCTTTGGTATTCCACTGGACACTCTTGCAAATTAGTTGCTTTTTCTGATAGTGACTATGCAGGGTGTAAGTTAACCAGAAAGTCAACTTCTAGTGGATGTCAATTCCTAGACAACTATTTGATTTCTTGGCAGAGTAAGAAACAAACATCTGTTGCTACATCCACTACTGAAGCAGAGTACATTGCTGCTGCAAGTTGTACATCTCAAGTACTCTGGCTTCAGAACCAATTATTGGATTATGGCATTACAGAGACTAAGACTCCATTGTTAATGGATAGTGCTTCAGCTCTGTGTATTGTCAAGAATCCAGTCTAGCATTCTAGGACCAAACATATAGAGATCAGACACCATTTTATTAGGGATTGTTTTGAAAAAGGTCTGATTGATCCAAAGTTTGTGCCAAGTGCTGATGAGCTTGCAGATATATTTACTAAGCCTTTGGACAGTTCAACTTTCCAAATCCTTGTGTTAAGACTTGGTATGCTGCAGCTAGAATAAGTGACAACTACTGATGATCTCAGTAAACAGTACTGATGACCATTAGTAAACATGTCACAAATAAGTAATGATAAGTTTTATTCTCAGTTGGTTTCATAACTACTGAAGACTAAATTACTTAAAAAGTACTGTACTTTTTGTTAAAGAAACTGATGCAGTTACAACTACTGAAGTAGTTTATACTACTGATGAGTTATAACTACTGATGTCTAAAACAGATAGTACTGATGTCCTATGAAACAACTGAAAACAGCTAAAAGTCTCATGAGTAAGTGTTGAGGACAGTATGAAACAGCTGAAAAGCTAAGAATTGATGAAAACTACTGATGAGAATTTTCTCTTCAATCGTTTCCACAAACTGCTGTTTCACCTTAAACACTGATGACAAAACCATGTCTTTAGTAGTTTCACAACTACTGATGACTACACCAAGTCCTCAGTTGTTTCCTACACCTGAAGCCAAAACCAAGGTTTTCATTAGTTTCATAACTACTGATGACCAAAACCAAGTCTTCAGTTGTTTCAAATGTTTGATAGTTAAAACCAAGTCTTCAGTTGTTTTCATACAACTGATGACAACACCAACACTTTCAGTCGTTTTCTTTTCAACCTTTTCTTACCTATAATACCTGCACTTATAGCCGAACGTTTCATTAGCCGTTTTCTATCCTTTTCTCTCTCAACAATGGCGACCATGAAACTCAAACCCAGACACAACTGTGTTGCCTACCTCTCGAAATCGCCTTTTGGAACAAATTTGATAATGCCATCGATCTTATGGTGGATTCCCAATACAGAACCGCCTTTCTTTTGAATCCTACCATATACCCCGATTCCTTAAACCAATTCTGGACCAATGTCTCTGTAACAACTAGTGAAAATGATAGCCAAATCACTCTCCAGTCTTGGTCAACCAAAACAGGTGGTAATCACCCCTGACATCATTCGCAAAACCCTAAATTTGCATGATGCCACCTGTATTATAGAATACCCGAAAGGCACCATTGATATGTCTTTCATCAACAACGGGTATGAAGGAGACTTAAGTGCTACAACCATTCTCAAAAAGCACTTCCATGATGCTAAAGACTTATCTTCCACATGGTGAATGTCTGCCTTGCTTCAAAGACATCTTCATGGGATCAGATGTCCTCACGATGGCAACAGGTATTGTACTCTATCTTTGAACGAAAACTCTAAATTTTTCTGAGATAGTGTTTCGGAACTTAAGGATCTGGCTCAGAAACCTGTGACAAACAGATGGCTACTATATCCCAGGTTTCTGATGGCCATAATTTTAAATCAATTAAAATCTGAAGGCCTTGTTGGTCTTGGAGTCCCTGCTCCAGCTGTCTTAGCTGAGGTATACTCCAGGCATAACTCTGACCCTACTCTCAAAGGGGCTGCCGGCTGCTCAAACCCAAGCAGAGGGAACCCACAGCCTCCACCTCCAGATCCAAAGTCCCCACCAAACCCAAACCCCAAAAGCCCAAAAAGGCTACTCAGGGAGATGAGTCCCCTGAGGATGCCCCTGTACCACCAATACAGAAACACATACTGATTCTAACCCCCCAGTCATGTCAGAGACTCAACTAGCTGAAACCGCACAGGTATCCTCTCCACAGGATCCTGTTGCAACCAAATTTGGGGATACCACATTACTGGAACCTATCTCAGTTGAGAAGGTTACCATTGAAGAGCATCTCTCACCCGGGTGCAATCTGCTTCTGACCAATCTCCAAATGCAACCGCCCCTCAAAGCCCAACCCTATAGTTGCTAAAGTGCTGAGTCAGCTGCATTCCTCACCCCCTCCCAGAAACCAATTAACACTGGGAATACCTCAACGATTGAGGGGGAGGACCAAAATGCTGCTGATAACCCACAGCATAGGGGTTATAATGTTCAATCTCCAAGTGTAGAAGAGGAGGTTAGAACATCTGGTCAGGCTGCCACTTCTACTGATTCGCAAATGAACAGGATGAAGTTGGTAACATATATAAGACCTCACCAGAGGCAACTGCTAATGAAGGACAAAGTCCAGAGGCAGGAAGTCCCCAGAACCAAGAACAAGGGCACATGCATATACTGATCTACACTCAGGGCATGTACATCCTGATTTAATCAGGAGGTCAGATGATTCAGCAAAGACTGATGATGACCTGGCTTTTTCTTTGATGTGTTAGCCCATAACACAATCCTAGAGACTGAGGTGAGTAGACTCAAAGAACTGCTAGCCAAATCTCCGGATAAAAGTCTATCTGCCCCAATAAACCCACAGATGGCACCTTCATTTGAATGTTCACCAAACACACAACCAATACACTTAACTAAGCCACCACCCACTGCTTTTGGCACCACCTCTCAGGGACAGAACCCCTCTGAGCAGATGGTTGCAACCTTTCAAAGCTCCTTACCTCTCATCACTCCCATCATCACTGAGATAGTATATAAGCCATTGATGAGAGGATCTCCTCAAATCTCCAAACACTCCTTGATGATGCTGTTCACAAGTCACTTTCTGCCTTTCAGCCCCTGATCCCATGCACCCAAAGGGGGAGACTACTAAGTCTAAGGCAGTGAAAGAAAGGAAAAGAAAGAGAGTAGAATGAGAAAGAACCAGAAAAAGGAAAGGAGTTGGAGAAAGAACAAGAACTGTCTCAGAGAAACAGCTGATCACAGTGCAAGAGCTGAGCACAGACAAAGAGCAGAAAGATCAGCTGATCACTTACAAAAGGAAGAGAAGTGCTGAGTCAAAGTCTGATGGAGAAAAGTCCTTAGAAGATCTAGTCAAAGAAGCTGATAAAGCTCACAGCAGATCTATGGACAAAATAATAGATCAGCTCTTCAGACAGGGTCATGACACAGCCACCTTAGATGTTGAGATCAGAAGGCTGGAGATAAATGAAATTCAAGCAAGAAAGGCTAGTTACAGTGTGATGGATAGGGAAAGGTTGGAGATTATGATCAGGTTTATTGCCAAATATCTAGGAAGATCATTGATAGAGATGGAGTCTTGGTCCAGAGACAGTATCTTGGAGATAACCAAGAAATCTGTTCTGCTGGAAGCTACAACAAGGGTTGATCATCGAAGCACTGGATGAAGCAGGTGCTGGGAAGAGAACTGAGATGGCAAAGCTCTCAAAAGCCAAACTCACCACTAAATTGCTAGATCAGCCTTCTCATACTCCCACTCAAAAACAACCCTCAAAACAATCATCTCTAAAATCTGCCAATTCTATCCCTGAACCAAAACCACCCACAACTCAACCCACAAAACCAATTCCATTACCCCAAAAACCATCTCAAACCACACCCAGTGATACACCTAGAAGGAGGAGAAGGGTGTTGAGGGTAGAAGAAGAAGAGAATGAGAATGAAGACAGTCTGCCAATCTCTGCTGTTCTCAAACTTAAAACACCTGAGCCCAGAAGTCAACAGATGATCTTGCAAATGCAAATGGTGTGATGAAGATTGAAGAAGTAGAACAACAGAAGCAGCATGATGAGCAATTTCTCAAAATGGTTGACAAGGACTTCCCTCAGTCCTCATCCGTTCAAGCAATGAAGAAACAAGCTCTGAGGCTATACACTCTTAGGCATACATTCCAACATCAAAGAGAAAGAGTGAGATTTGGCCAGACCCCAGGTAAGTTCCAGAATACATAAGAAGACATACCAAGTAGATATCATGGCCAAGTGGAAAAGACTTTGAATGCTGCAATTATGTTGGCTATGGTAGTCTCCCCTGGGAGATTATAGAAGAATTCAAGAGAGCACACAACTCAAAGACAACCCCTCAATCTCTACTTGAGAACAAAATGATCAAGAAGGGGCTGTTATACAAGAGATTTGAAGATCTTCAAAAGCATGAACTCCAGTTGTTGCTAGAAGGCTCTCATCCAGATGAATTCGCATACAGAGAGATCATAACTGTTGAGTTGAAGAATGGGAAGACAGTAAGGTATCTGTCTGAATATTATGGCCCTGAGTTCTTCTTTGAGGGAGAAGCAGAAGAACTCACCAAGGAGGAACAAGTTATTCTCCTTGAGGCCTATGCGAGAGTCTTACAGACTCATCAATGGGAATTAGGTTTCATGGTTGGGACAAGAATCTGTGTCCAGTTTCCCCAAGATAGAGTTCCCTTCCACACTTAGCCAATCAAAAGATCAGAAACCTTTTCCGGCCTATGCTTACATGATTACCTCTGAAGCTGATCAAGAGGGTGTTTCTACCAAAGAATAACTGGGATCATCAATAAACTTAGAGGTTTTGGCTGCATTGGTTCAGGGGGAGTTTGTTGGACCAAAAGAACCAATGAGCCTGATCAGAAAAACCTCCAAGTCCCACAGACATTACAACTGCTGAAGAAGATCACAACAGCTGAAGACATCAGCTGATTATAAGGTCTGAAGACAAAGTCTGAAGACAAGATCTGAAGATTTCTACTAAAGACAAGACTGAAGACCAGAGTGATCAGTAGTTGCACAACAGCTGAAGTTATTAACTTCAGTAGTTGTGATGGTTTTCCTTTTCAGTACTTGTAATTTACCTTTCAGTAGTTTATAGTTTCAGTAGTTTTAGTTCAGTAGTTTTATGTTCTTGTACTTAGCATTCTCTGAGATGTGATCAGTTGTTGAGAACATTCTCAGTAGTTTGCATAGTTTCAGTTGTTTGTATAATTCTGTTAGATGTCACTATCAAGTGGCATCAGCAGAAGTCACATTTCTTATATAAGGAATGTTGACCTAATTGTAACGTGTGACTTTCAGCCACCACGAAAGCATTTGAATGAAATATTCCTTTTGCAGAATTCTCTCTCTCTATAACCGTGTACTATTCCATTGAATATCAATGAGTTCTTGCTAATTGTCTAATTCATTGTTCGAATTCCGCTGCAATCTACTCTAATTAATCAAACTTAAATCACGGATCCTAACACTTTGTCTCGAAGCTTCGAAAGACTCATCTTTGGCTTCAAAAGTATTTGTCTTGGTTTCAGAAGTGTTCACACTTAGATATTTTATTGCTGGTGTGAACTTCCGAAGCATCTTCTCAGTACACTTGTGCATGCATGCAGGAGACTTTGAGTTTTGAGTTGCATCAACCTTACCTATCTTAACAACTCCCCTACGCTGATGCTACCAAAACACTTTGAAGACTTTAGATATTAACAGTCCTCATTATGATGATGACCATCCTTTTCTCATGAGATGATCAGGATCACTCAGACTCTCAAAGTGTCTTCTCATGTGAAATAGATCATGCAGAGGTAGATTGATTATGTCTTGCCATGTGTAGACATCCTCAATCCTTGATCTCTAATGAACATGCCACATTTCTGGATTTGGGTGTATGTCAGGACAAGATGGGTCTTCCTGATGCTAGAGGAGCTGTTTGAATAGGAGATGATGGAGCATCCTCTGGCTGCACATCCTCAAGATGTTCTGACTCATCCTGAGATTCTGAAAAGGATCTTTCTTTATTCTTCTTTGTCTTTGGCTTTGAAGCCATACTTTTCTTTATTTTGTTCCTTTTAACTGAGAAGATTGGCCTGTAGTACCTGATTGATCTTCTTTGTCTTTCTCATTAGGTCTTCCTCTCTCTCACAGGTTCAGAAGGAGAGGGAGTCTGACCCTGCTGTGGATTAGAAGATGAAGCTTGTTGAGTCTCAGCAGGAGGTTCAGGTTGTGTTGTCTCAGGTTGTTCAACCTAACCTTCACTTCAGGTGGAGCTTGACTTGGAGGGGAGTGTAAGTCTACCAGCTCTCCACTTTTGATCTCTTCTGATTACACTGATATGCTCATCCATAGTGGACAAAGACATAAGGCCGAGTCTCCTTCCGGAGAATCCATACAACTTCAAGAAGCTCATCATCCCTGCATGTGAGCATATTTCTTCATACTCTTCTGGATGATGGCTTTTGACTTGCAACCTCTTCCCTTAGTTTCCTTTTAGTGATCTTTCTTTCCTTAACTATCTCAAGTTCAAGTTGTTTGAGGTACTCAAACTCATATAGTCATAGGATAAGGGAAGAAGTGCATCTACCTGATAGAGGTTTGTGGCACTCAGTAGTTGATCATTTTGATCCTATATTCTTCTTTATCTACCTGAGGTTCTTGTTGAACCACATCCTCATGTGCAGGACTTTCTTGAACTGGGGAGAGAGTAGGCAAATGCTTGTATAATCTTTTTTTTCCTCTTTCTTCTTTGATTTGTACCAGTAGCTCTGCATCTTCTGCCTCTTTCTTCTCCTTTGACCTTTCCATGTCAACCAGTTCATTCAATTCCTTTAAGAGGAGAGAAATGACATTATCAATGTCATAGTTCCTGGCCTGCAAGTAGTTTATCCTAACTACCCTCAACTTATCATCCTGACTGCCCTCAACTTATCATCCTGAGTGTTTGGCCTAGGGGCAGTCCTGATAGTAGTTTCCATGAGTCTTGCAGACCTAGTAGAGAAACTTTCTCCCCACAGCTTCCTCTTTGACTCTCTCACCTCCTTCTTAATCTCCTCAGAAGTCATCTTTATTTTTCCTTTGTCACTCACAGACCTTTGTGACTTAGGGTGGAGAGAGCTGTGGCCTTCATTGCTTGGTGTAGCTTCGAAGCTCTGGCCAGAGAGAGGTTGAGATGCACTTTCACTAGCTGGTGCCTAAAAAAGGGTATGAATCTCTGCAACAGTTGTTGATGATGAGACATGGCTCTCAGGTTCTACCACTGGGCCTTCAGTCAAGGTTTCCCCTATAAAACTATCTTAGGGTCTGCCTCAACATCTAGTTGACTGATGGCATTGCCTGATTGCCTTAGTCTCCTTCTGAAGTTGTACTCTACAGTGATCCTGTCTTGGATTCTTTGAGCCAGCCTATCAGCATGTCTTGATTGGATTTGATTGACAAGTGACATGTTGATTAGATACAGACTTTCATAGAAGTTCAAGGTTTGAAAATTGAAGACCTGTTGTCCTTGAACTCTAAGAATGATGAGGGCTCTTTTGCTTTTATCATACCTCAACCTAATGATGTGATTTGAAGATGGTGGAGATGACATAGCCCTTGGTATTCCTTCCTCAAACAGACTCTGCATGTAGGAGTCTATTGAGTCCACATTAATGTGAACTTAAGGAAGTTGCTGAGTATGCACAATTGCAAGTGAGGATGGTGAGTCCTCAATATCCATACTCTTTGAAGAACTCCCAGGTTCTATGACTGTAATGACTTTCTCTCCTTTTTTGGTAGCATCACCCTCTTGCATAGGTGAGCTAGGAGTTAGGTCAATCACACTCACGGGTTCTTGTGTTCCTGGTTGAGCTCCTCTTAAAGGTCTCCCAGCTAGCTTTTCCTTAAGATAAGAAATCTCAAATTGCTGATCATTGACCCTGTTTTGCAAGGTAGTCACTCGATATTCAAGATGACTAACCTTGGAGACTAAATAGGTGCATGTTTATGACAATTTTTGCATCTTTAGTCTCAAATTTCCCTCATCTTCATTAGAAATCAATGGGGGATGAGATGATTGGACTAGAGTCCACTCTCTCATCACCAGCTTCAGGTTGTTGGCTGTTGGATTTCTCTACTCACTGGCAGCCTCAGTTGAGATGTCAATGGGCTGAGTTGTCATGGTTGAGGTCTTAATGATGGAATCACTTGTAAAAGTGAGAGTCTCTTCCGTATGGACGTCCTGAACAGGTTCAGAAGTATCCACCTCAGTAATGGATGACTGATATGGGCTAGATATAGGAGACTCAAGAGCACTCATCTCTCTTTGAGTAGTGTAAAAGAAGAGACAATCATGGTAGTCACTGAAACCTAAATCTTCATCAGTATAGAAGTCAAGGTTAGGAATGGGTTGATTTAAATCTAAAGGCTGGGGATGGTAGCTGTCCCCTGAAGGTTGTTCACTTGAGTGTTGAGACTCAGAGTGAAGGCTTAAGGCAGTTGGGCTTATGAGCTCATCAGGCTGAGCATGAGGAACCTCAGCACTGATCATTGAAGTAACAGGAGTGGTTTGCTCCATAAGGGAAGTGGGAGCTATAGCATCCACTTCCTCCTATGTGGGTGAGTAGGGGTTTGTTTGGATTTTCTGTGGTAGGTGAGGATGATTTGTGGTTGTTGAGGTGGTTGAGATGTAGAAGGTGTGTGTTCAACACTAGCTTTGTTGCTAGGTTGTCACCTTGAGCAATAAGCTCTAACATTTTTGGGACAAGGGCTATTTCTACCCCAGGGAAGCCAACAGTGGGCTTTCTCAAGATTTAAAGATGTCGGGCTTCAACTGTCCTAGTTTAAGAATATTACTTGTTTCCCTTAACTGTGAGCCTAGTTCATTGTTAAGAATGTGTTGACATATCTAGGGAACATGTAGTATTCTAAGGAGTCCAAGTTTGCAAGCAAATTTGTGTAAACAAACTAAGAGTAGCTAAACTTGACTCCCTGAATCATCCAATGGACAATGAGTGAGAGATCTTCAGAAATCTGGTCCCATCCTCCATGTTTGTTTGACAAGCTGTGGATAACCACATAGAGCAGGAATTTCTATTGGGATGAGACCTTCCCTTTCCTGAAGGTCTTTACAGAGAAGTCTACCTCATACTCCATCTGCTTAAAGGAGTGGTTAATAGCTTCTTTGGGGAAGAAGACGTTACCTTCTTCATCATCTAGCTGAAGATGAGTGTTGATGATGGGCGGAGTGATGAAGACTGTTCTCCCCTGCACTGTGGCAGACAGTGCCTTCTCCTCGCCCATGACGACCTCTTGGCTGGTCTTCCAAAATCTAAGCAGATGATCCTCATATAGTGTAGGATCAATGGTAAGGGAGGTGAAGTAGTTGGATAGAGCTAAGAAACATCAAACCTATGAGAAATATGGATCTTTCTCAGAGTGTAACAGAGTAAATTGGTTGTGTTTCTTGTGTAACTGCATGGAGAAATCTGGGTCATTTTTATGGTTTAGGTTAGCCATTGTGAGAAAGCTTAAGGATGAAGAAAGATGAACGAAAGTAATTTTAGAGAGAAATTTGGGGTTTAGTTTTGGAGGAAAGATGAAGATGATAGAAAGAGGGGGAATTGTTAGGTTTATATGTGAAAAGAATTTAAGACAAAGTTAATGAAAGAGGATAAACTTTGAAATCCGGATGTCGGTCCCACCTCTGAAAAAGTAGTTTGCTTTTGCTCAAAAAGTAGTTTTCTTGGAAGTCAAAAAGCTTCCGAAGGTAAATTTTCTTCGGAAGTTTTAATAAGAAAAGCTTCCGAAGCTAAAATGACTTCGGAAGAATTTCCTAAGAGTTGTAAAAAAGTTGCTTCAGAAGAGAATTAAAACTTGGATGCTTTGTTCAGAAGATCAAAGCTTCTGAAAGTTAATTTGCTTCGGAATAAAATGGTCCTTGAAACGATATAAGTGTCTAAGACTAGTGTTAAGCTTCTAAAGATATTTCAGAAATTTCTTCCAAAGGTAAATTACTTAGACAGTTATTTATTTTGAATGCATGTGTTTCTTCTGAAGGTAAAAGCATATCTTCCGAAGGATCAAAAATTTTCAAAATTCTAAGGAAAGTCTCCAAAAAGATTTATCCAAAGAAAACAAGAGCTTTTTGAAGGTAATGAACTAGACAACTTAGGACATAGATTTTAAGAAATAGTATGAATTAGTTTTAATAAAAGCTTACTCAAAGTTAATCATCCCAATAGCTGATATAAGATACTTAAATCTTTGTTCATCAAAAGCTTTTGTAAATAGATCAACATATTATTCATATGTGTTAACTTTGACTAGTTTAATTAATCTGTTTTCAAAGTTTTCTCTAATTAAATGATACCTAATGTTGATGCGTTTTGTCCTTGAGTGCTGTATTGGATTCTTTGTGATAGAGATTGCACTGTTGTTGTCTATATGAATGGGAGTCTCTTTGATGTTTAATCCATAGTCAAGCATCTGATTCGGAATCCATAGCACTTGAGCACAGCAGCTTGTAGCAGCAATGTATTCAGCTTTAGCAGTTGATGCAGAGACACAGGATTGTTTCTTGCATTGTCATGAGACAACCCTTCCACCAAGAAACTGACATCCCCCAGATGTAGATTTTACAATCATGTTGGAACCACCATAATCATTATCTGTATAAGCATATAGATTGAAGTTAGAATTCTTAAGATACTAGAGACCAAGTGTTGAAGCACCTTTGAGGTATCTTAGAAACCTTTGACAGTGATAAGGTAAGATATATTAGGGTTGGCTTGATATCTTGCACAAATACATGTAGCAAACTTTCTGCCTTCTGAATTGAAGCATATCCTCTTGCATAGCTTCAACCCAACTTCCATCTTTCAGAGCCTCATCAATTTTCTTTGGCTCTATATGGGACAAGAAACAAGAGTGAAGACAAACATTTGCTTCATGGATTTGTCCTCTTGTACTTACCCATGTGCCAACATCTCCAATGATGTTTGTAGTGGGATGGGACTTGTGGATCCTTAGATGAGGGATCACAGCAAGTTGCTGAGAGAGATCAAAATTAGAAAAATTTAGTTCTGGCGTTGATATTTCTCCCACCACATCAGCACACTTATCAAGAGAAACTTGATCCAATGAGTGTGTGACATCATTGATGTTGTCATCTATTGAGTGGTTATCAGCATCAAGAAATTCTTGATCACTATCACCACCTCCATCATTTTCTTCTTTATTTGAAGTGTCTTTATCTGGATATGGAGCCTCTAAGAAGGAATTTGAAGGCATCCCATATGTATCAGCTAAATTTGTCATTGTAGTGCTGATTGAGACTTCATTTGCAGAAGTAGTTACAACTAGAGCTAAAGATGTGTTACTTGAAGGTCTTCTTAGCTTAAATCTTGGGTCAGGATCACCTGTAGGTAAGATTTATGTAGATCCTGAAACAGTCTCACAAGATTTGTTAAAACAGTTGGTAACTAAATCAAGATCAAATAGCCAATTAGGACCAGAACCAGCCACACAGGGTGTGTGTTCATTGAAAGTCACATTGGCTAACTCCTCAACAATTCTAGTTTTGAGATTGTATACTCTATAAGCCTTAGCTTGGGAAGAGTATCCAATGAAGTGTCCATCATCTGATTTCTCGAAAAGTTTGGCTATTTGATCTTTGGTATTCAAGATGGTGCAAGGACATCCAAATGACCTGAGAAAACCAATAAAAGGTTTCCTCTTGTGCCAAAGTTCATTAGGAGTCTTACCATGAGTCTTAACCACTAAAACTCTATTCTGCACATAGCAGGTAGTGTTGACTACCTTTGCCCAGAAGGTGATAGGCAGCTTAGAGTCAAACAACATAGTTCTTGCAGCTTCAATCAGTGTCTTGTTTCTCCGCTCAACAACACCATTTTGCTGAGGAGTCTTGGGAGCACTGTATTGTCTTGTAATACCCTTTTCATCACAAAATGTATCAAGGATTTGGTTCTTGAATTCAGTTCCTTGATCACATCTTATGGTTTTGACCTTGTGATCACATTGATTCTCAATCTTTAAGATGAAATTCTTTAGAATCTCAGGGGTCTCATCCTTAGTTCTAAGGAAGAAAACCCAAGTGAATCTTGTAAAGTCATCTTTGATCACCAAACAATAAGTGGTCCTTCCTAGACTCATTACACTGGTGGGGCCAAAGAGATCCATATGTAACAAGTGTAGGGGTGTATTGATGGAGTTTCTTTCCTTAGGCTTATGAGATACCTTATGTTGCTTCCCTTTCAGGCATGCAACACAATAATCATCACTTGTAAACTCTTTCTTTGGCATTCCAGTTACCAAATCATTCTTAATCAGTTTATTCATGTTCTTAAAGTTTACATGGCACATTCTTTTATGCCATAGGAAAGACTCATCACTATTGGCTTTAAATAGAAAGCATGAGACTTCTCCATAGGGAGATGTCTCTTTCAAATCCATCTTGTACATGTTCCCTTTCCTGGGGGCTCTAAGCAGAACATGCTCATGAGGAATGATCACCCCAGGCTTGAGAACAATACACTCATGCTTAATAAGGAGCATGTTATGACTCTAATCACAAAATTAGGATACACTCAAAAGATTGTATCCAAGCTCCTTGATAAAGTTTACCTTCTCAATGCTGAGCTTACCATTTGTGACCTTGCCCCTTCCAGAAATGTAACCACCTTCATCTCCTCTTAAAGCAACCTTCCCTCCATCAATTCTTTCAAAGTTCTAGACTAGTGACCTATTGCCTATCATGTGCCTGGAACAGCCACTATTAATGATCCAGACATTCTTGTTTGTCTTGAGCTGTTCTTGCATAAAGAAAATGATTAGTTACATTTGGAAACCCAAGCCTTACTGGTCTTGGGCTCAATAAAAGAAGTAGAAGGTAATGCAATAGTAATAGATCCTATAGTTGTGCTTTGTGGATCATTAGCTGTTGTTGATGGAGAACATTCAGTCACTTGGTCTTTTTTTGACTTCCACACCACTTTTGAAAGTTTGAACTTGACCTTCAACACTTTGAAAGCTTTTGAGACTTTAAAAGTTTTGATGACTGGACCTTCGGAAGATTCTGCAAACACTGTAGCATACTTCAGTGCTTTGGAAGTATTCCTTTCTTCCGAGACCAAATTTTCTTCCGAAGGCAATTTTTCACTTGCCGTTTTCTTTAATTTAGTGCTTCCGAAGGAAACAGATTTTCCTTTCGAAGCTGAAATTTTCTTTGAACTCTTGGAAGCAATTTTCTTGGTCATATGGAGAGTACCTCTTGGATTGTATGGACAATCCTTAGCAAGATGAGAGATACTTTCACACATAACACATTCCATTTTCTTCTCCCTAAGAGCCTTCTGTCGAGAACAAGACTGATTTTGATCACATCCCTTCTCCACCTTCATCTTTGTAGATGCTGAGACAGTCCTTTTGGGTTGAGAACTATTCGTGGAGTTGGATGGTCTAGGCCGTGTAGCAGTGACACACAACAGACCAGCCTTCTTCTTGGTGTTGAGATGATTTGAACATAAACCAAAACTCTTTGAAGAAGAGTTTAGGTTGATATCTTCAGTCTTCACCACTTCAAACCCTACAGAGATAAAAACTTGTTTCTACTTAGAGTCAAAAGTAGGCTTGATCTCTTGAGCCTTCCTAGCTTTTCTCTTTCTCTTCCTGATCAAATTCTTTCTCATAGACTTGGTCATCACAGTCTTCTTCTTCTCCACAAAAGGATAGTGACCCATCTTAGAACCTTCCTCTTTACTTTTCTTAAAGGAATTCTTCACTATCACTTCTTCATCCTCATCACTCAAGGGGTCTATAAGGGGAAGCTCATCTTCACAAGTTTCACACCTGGGTGATCTTGCAGACAAGATTGTGTGTAGAGGAGCTATCTCATTAGATACCAGTCCTTGCTTGTTTTGATAATACACCTTGTTGTGCAGGGATGAGGATATCATGTTCTTGAAGGTCTCTTCTTCAAGAACACATTTTTCTGCAATGGCTTTACTGATCACAAGCTAAGTGTGGCATTCAATCAACTTAGTTATGAGATTCTTGATCTGAGTCCTATAGTTGGTGTGTTCATGTGTTTAGAACTAAAATTGTTTTCTCTAAGTCCTCTATCTTTAGTTTATAATCACTTTCAGTCTTTCACTCTTGCTACAGGAGCAAAGACATCAGTGTAGTCAATTCCTTTTAATTGTGTGTATCCTTGAACAACTACTCTAGATTTGTTTTTTATGACAATGCCTTTATCATCTTTTTTATTCCTAAACACCTATTTGGTTCCTCTAGTAGTCTTCCCGTGAGGAAGAGGACAAAGGTTCCAAACTTTCTGCCTTTTGAATTGAAGCATATCCTCTTGCATAGCTTCAACCCAACTTCCATCCTTTAGAGCCTCATCAATTTTCTTTGGCTCTATATGGGACAAGAAACAAGAGTGAAGACAAACATTTGCTTCATGGCTTTGTCCTCTTGTTCTTATCCATGTGCCAACATCTCCAATGATGTTTGTAGTGGGATGAGACTTGTGGATCCTTAGCTGATGGATCACAGCATGTTGCTGAAAGAGATCCAAATTAGGGAAATTTAGATCTGGCATTGATGTTTCTCCCACCACATCAGCACCCTTATCAAGAGAAACTTGATCCAATGAGTGTGTGACATCATTGATGTTATCATCTATGGAGTGGTTATCAGCATCAATAAATTCTTGATCACTATCATCACCTCCATTATTTTCTTCTTCGTTTGAAGTGTCTTTATCTGGTTATGGAGCCTTTGAGCTGGAATTTGAAGGCATCCTAGATGTATCAGCTGAATTTTTCATTTTAGTGTTGATAGAGACTTCATTTGTAGAAGTAGTTACAATTGGAGCTGAAGATGTGTTACTTGAAGGTCTTCTTAGCTTAAATCTTGGGTCAAGATCACTTGTAGGTAAGATTTCTATAGATCCTAAAACAGTCTCACAAGATTTGTTAAAACAGTTGGTAACTAAATCTAGATCAAACAGCCAATCAGGACCAGTACCAGCCACACAAGGTGTGTGTTCATTGAAATCACATTGGCTGACTCCTCAACAATTCCAGTTTTGAGATTGTATACTCTATAAGCCTTAGCTTGGGAAGAGTATCCAATAAAGTATCCATCATCTAATTTCTCCACCAATTTGGCTATTTGATCTTTGGTATTCAAGATGGTGCAATGACATCCAAATGACCTGAGAAAACCAATAAAATATTTCCTCTTGTGCCATCATGATCTGCCATAAGTGCTTGGTTTGGAGAAGCATCTTTCACCTGAAAGCTCTAGTTAAAGCCTCCTTCTTCAACAGCAATTGCAGCTTGCTACTTTGGCTTCTCATGCTAGGTGGCTTTGTCAATGTAGTTTGGTCTTGATTATGCCTGGCCACCATTTGTTCTTAGTGCCTTGCACTCCCTGGCAAAGTGGCACATCAAGTTAGAGTTGTAACACTTGACTTTCTTTTATCCAGTCCAAAGTTTCCACTGGCTACATTGCTGGGGAACTTCCTTCCAGTCCCCTTGTAGAACTTCTTGGCTCTGTGGGTGAGAAGAGCTATTTGTTGGACTATCTCCATGTACTCCAGATCATCTGAATGGATTCTGCCAGTTCTTCAAGGGTGAAGAGAAAGTTGCCACAACGTTCATCAAAAGACACAAAGGCTTGAGAAGAACTTGTCTCTTGGAATGGGCTTCCTTGAGTGTAGTTCTCCATTGGTGTCTCAGGGAAGGTGATGAAATGACTCTTTTGTGAGTTTTCATGGTAGCATATGAGATGATGTTAGGATTCTATGCTATCCCTTTCAACCACATGAAGGGTTGAACCCATTTGATTACTGGAGTTGCCAAATGAACCTTGCATGTTCATCTCCATCTGGTATCCACTGAGAATACCATATAACTATGTCAAGGTGAGAGTCTTCAGGTTCTCAGTTCTCTTGATAACCACATAGTAGTGTGTCTATTGCCTAGGAAGAGAGGATATGAACTTCCTTACAATATCTCTATTTTCAAGAGCAAATCCAATACCCACTAGTGTGTCCACAATCTTAACATACCTGAAATATTGTTGAGTCATGGTTTCACTTGCTTTAAAGGTGAAATTTTCAAACACCTGCTTCAGGAGATCCTTCTTGTTCTCCTTAGCTTCAAAGGAACCCTCATACATCAGTTTCAATGCATCCCACAGCTGCTTAGCTGTTTTGCATTTCTTGAAATCTCTGTATACAGAGTTTGGAAGAGCAGTCTGAAGGGTTGTCATGGCCTTCTGGTCAATCTCTACTCTCTTTCCATTTTCATCTAAGTAGTCAGCCACAGCCTTGGGGATCATACCACCTCTAGTACCAAAAGAGGTGCTTGGTATGTAAGGTCCATTTTCAACAGAATCCCATATTCTTGAGTCTAGAGACCTGATGAAACCTTCCATTCTTTGGTACCAGGTGTCAAAGTTATCAAGAGGGATCAGTGGGGACTGTGTCATGGTTCCAGTTTCCATATCAGATTTGGAAATGGCTGCCATTTGATAAGTTAAGTATTTTATGTGTGTGAGGGATCTTAAGGTGGTGAGATCTTATATTAAGAGTTTGTAAAGCTTTAATACCAAATGCAAGACCGATGAAGGGTATGCACTTACAACATAACAACACAATGAGAAGAGTTGCTAAGAACACTTAACTGATCAAAAAGTGAAACTGTTAACCTCTTGTAATGATACTAAGAACACAAGTAAATATGAGACAGAACAAGATAGCAAAATACACAAGGAGTTGGTTTTCAAGATTGCAGTATATTACTTTCTCAAGTTCTATGACTAGACACAAACAAAATTAATTGAGATACATATACTACATCCTACAGCCGGCCATACTTTGAAGGCCAACCAGATACAATTGACTAGACACAAACAAAATTAATTGTAGAGTCAAAAGGCAAATTTCCTTTTGACTAGTGACTATGACATGCTATAGCTCACATCCTAATATATTACAAAAAAGATAAAGTACATAATGTAGAAAGTTACAGGCTCAAGACCTCAATGTGCAGTTACTAAAAGCATGGACTTTTTCACCAACTTATGTAAGTTGGTGACTTTACAGAGTTGCGGTGGAAAAGGGTCCATCTTTATGTAAAGTGCATCAGATAAATCATGTATCCTAAAAGTCTTCAGAAGAAATCTGTCTTTAAGTGTTGGCTTCGGAAGACTTTGTCTTTGAAGCTTCGGAAGACTTCATCTTTGGCTTCGGAAGATATTGGTCTTGGCTTCGGAAGATTTCACACTTAGAATATTTCTATTGCTGGTGTGAAACTTCCAAAGCATTCTTCTTCAGTACACTTGTGCATGCATGCAGGAGACTTTGAGTGTTTGAGTTGCATCAGCCTTTACATTTAATCCTTACACTCGTAATTGAGGTAATACCTCCATAACTATGATAAAGCCTTTGTAACTATAGTAATGTCTCTTTATATGGGTATATACACCCTTTTTGTAATAAGCTTACATCTATGTAATTTAAAGATAGTTTAAAGAATGATAAATAAGGTTTTAAGTCATAATTTCACATGTAAAATTCCCAAAAAAAAACTTAAACAATTTTTCAAGAACCGTTACCCTATTAGAGCATAATTATGAATGATAAAGTATGCTAAAGAAGTCTTTCAAGTACATATGTGACATGCCTTGACGTATTCAAGCATCGACATAGGAGTCTTGTGTAATGGTAAGCAACAAGAGCCAATAAAAGTCTTATGTAATGATAAGTGAAATGAAACTCACTTAATGTAAGCAACAATTAAAGTAGCCTTGCATATGCAAGCAATGGCTAAAGGAGTCTTGTGCGAGTACATGATCGTGTTAAACTAAAAATATAGTGTAGTTAAAACAAAGATTAAAAAAAAATTTAAGTGAGTCTTGCACAAAAACTGGCACACATAAAAAGTAAAGCAAAGCCTAAAATAAAGTTACCCGATAAAGTTAAAGTGAAGTTAAGGTGTGATAAAGAAATACACTTAAAAGACAAAGTAACCATCACATTTACAAGTTATAGTAGTTGAAGTTATTTGTTATAATAAAACTTGTACTCACTCAAAGATGATAACTTCTACCATGCATATCTCGTTAAATAGGTATGATGTGAAAAAGGATACAACTTGGCAAGGATGTAGAGGTTATCTGTCATTTTTCAAGACTGACATCTTAGCATGATGGTTTAAGTTTTAAACTAAAGTAGTATAATGTTATGTTAATGATAGAGTTTATGTAAAACTTATATACGTATGATACTATGATAATTAATATTGAAACATTAATAAATATTTTTTTGACATGCAAGTCCAGCTATATATGAAATCTTTTGGGATCAAGACCTTACATATCAAATTCCCAATACCAAAACAATCATAGTGCAAATTTTTACTTTTATGTTGAATGGACTTGAACACGATCCATATGCGGAAAACTTTCATATAAATTGTATTGGGTTTCACACGAAAGTTTGTGCAAAATCATCACTTGGGAATGAATGTATATGCGAAAAATCAACTGGGCATGAAACTTTACTTTAACACGAAACTATACTTTTGTGTGAAAGTAACCTTACATAACATGACTTTTGCATGAATTAGGTAAATTAATAGTACATTCGCATAAAATCTATTCATATACTTCTACACCATTAATCAATTTATCTCACGTCTCAATGTTTAAACGTAATTGCATGCCATTCTATTAAGTTGAATAAAAATTAATTAACTTAAGGCACGATATAAATATGAGTATCTTACATAAATAACATAAATTGAGTTACACATCTTAAGCCCAATAAGACATAATTTTTAATGTGAAGCCCAGTAGTAATCTTTTTTGTACAATAGCTATTTGCACATTCAAGATTTTATTTAGGGAAGGTTTACATGTAAATCTTTTCATGAGTTTTTTTTTAAATCTATACTAATAAAGCAAATTGTTTTAAATTAATATGTTATAGTTTACACTATCTATTTAGGCTCCACCAATGATTTTGGATACGTGTTGTAACTACAATGAAATTTAACTATTTAATAATATATTAAATGTTAATGGTTATCTATATACATTTCAAATTCTAAATGGATTTTTAATAAATTTAAAACATGTTTCTTTTTATTATTACATAATTTATTAAAAAACAAAATTTATAAATTATGAATTTTTTCAATAAGAAATTTTTTTTAATTTATATATATTTTAAAATAAGTATTTAAAAAAATACATACTAATAAAGCAAAAAGTCAAAAATTAATATGTTATAATTTTACCACCTAGGCTCCACCTACAATTTGAACACGTGTTGTAACTAGAATGAAATTTAACTATTTAAGGATATATTAAATGCTAATTGTTATTTATACACTTTTCAAGTTATAAACAATTTTTGATCAATTTAAAACATGTTTCTTTTTATTATTACATAATTTATTAAAAAACAAAATTTATAAATTATGAATTTTTTCAATAAGAAATTTTTTTTAATTTATATATATTTTAAAATAAGTATTTAAAAAAATACATACTAATAAAGCAAAAAGTCAAAAATTAATATGTTATAATTTTACCACCTAGGCTCCACCTACAATTTGAACACGTGTTGTAACTAGAATGAAATTTAACTATTTAAGGATATATTAAATGCTAATTGTTATTTATACACTTTTCAAGTTATAAACAAATTTTTGATCAATTTAAAACATGTTTCTTTCTTTTAAGCATAATTTATTAAAAAAACAAAAAATATGAATTATGATCACAACTGGTCTGAAGCGACGAGAGAGAGATGTTGAGTTAGGTCAAAGTGAGGTTGAGAATGGCTCGGTAGCAAGGAAAATAAACCCGCTATATTTTTTCAGTCATTATTGGCGACATGTCTCCGCTAAAGATGTCATCGCTAATAACTATTAGTATGATAAAATCCGTTCCATTAGATTTAGACTTTAATGAATGGTAAGATTTCATGTAGGTATATATGTAAACTCGGATCGTTACTCAATAGCGGTTACATGTCGTCGCTATTGTTGTCGACGCTAATAATGGTGTCGTCGCTAATGTTATCGCCCCAAATGCTAAGATCTCTTGTAGTGTGTGTATGCGAATTGTATTGTACCACACCAATGCACATAGGGGAATGTGAGGAAAAAATCATAAAGAACAGGACGACACCCTCCAAACTGAAGAAAACTAAGGGAAAATAAAAGAAACTTGTTGTGACGCTAATATGATGTAAGAAAAAAAATTGAGAAAAATAGAATGGCTCCCTCTCCCTAAAGACCTATGTTTCTATATAAATTAAATTCAAATCCCACCTCATGCAACACATAGCTAAAATTCACATGTCAAATGTGAACTATATTTTTTAGGTTTTCTAACAATAAAGTTACGAATATACTTTTTCAATGTTTACGTTCAATATAAACTTTAGTTAAAATAGAAAATTAAAGTTTACTAGTAATATATGAAAGTGAGGCACAATAGTTAATGTCTTTGTCGTACTTTGATCCTAATCGTATTGTTTTCGTTCACTACATCTTTTAACTTGTGAAATACAAAAACAATTACTTAAAAGTGTAAGATATTATAGCAAATTACTACATTTATACAATGATTAATATGAAGTAAAAGGCGCATCTAAAATAACCAATTAGTTTGATCAGTCGTCTCATAGCTAAATTAATAGAATTTTTGCATTTGCTCTTTGTGTAAACTAAACTCAAACATTTTCTAATTATTGTGATCGATGGAGTATCTTAGAAAATAAGACTTCCACTATACATATATATTTATATAATCATTTTGGAAGGTTGGTTGATATATATGTAAAGCAAGTAGATCCTTTACTTAAGTGTCACCTTTTCATTTTAAAAAAATAAAGCATTCTTCAAACATATTACAATTTAGTTCCTTACAATTCTATAGCTAAATTTGAGTGTAATTTCTACTAAAGAAGCTTGCAACCCAATAGTTCTACCTTACAAAACATGAGTGGCTATTAAGGTATCACTTCGCTTAAAAGTCATATCCAATCATCCGACATCTAGTTTATTTATTAATAAATTTTTTGTTTATTAATAAATACCCGATGCATCGATATCTATAATATAATATAAAGAAAGTTTACCATAAAAATTTAAAAAATCATGTGAAAAGTGCGAAATAATTACAACCATTGATTTAGGAGATGAGATGTTTATATTAAAAGTAAAATAATTACGCATGGAATTATGGTTGGATGAGTAAATTTGGAAATAACTTACGATTGTTGATTTTCTTATATCCACCCAGTTTTTTAAACATGTATAACTTTTAATACGATATTATTTAAAAAATACATCATAAAATCACGCATTTTATTCTCTTTAATTTGAGTATACTATTCCTATATTTTTTTAAAAAAAATCAACATTTTTTAAAACATCTATATGTTTTGCTTATAACTTGCGTGATTATTAACTGCTTAATTATGAATATAACTTGCGTAATTATCATATAACTTGTGTAATTATAAATATAACTTGTGTAATTATAAATATAATTTGAGTAATTATTTTTTATAACGTGAGTAATTTCACCTTGCGTAATAATATATAAAACTTGCGCAATTATGTACATTTTATACGAATTATGGCGCGGAGTTAAAAAACACGTGTCACGCCCTAGTGAATTTGTACGCTTTACACGTAAATTACATTTTGTACAATAATCAGTCCCTTACTATATAAAATATCTATTTAGGACACCAGTTTAATTTTATAAAAAATTTAAAACACCTAATACAATTTTTAAGCATTAGGTATAAATGCTTCATGCAATCATTTCTAATTTGCCTCTTATTTAATAAACTTTTTCTAGCTAATACACTTATTAATGCATCTTATTAATCTATACTAAATATTATATCATATATAATTTATATTAATATATAAAACATCTTTTTCGGACACAAATGTAATCTTATAAAAAAAATTAAGACACTTAATATAATTTTTAAGCATTAGCTACAAATGCTTCATGCACTTATTCCTATTTTGTCTATCATTTAATAAAATTATTCTAATTAATACATATAATTATTACTGTAGATACATGATGTTTCTAGTTTATGAGCTTAAATGTAAAAGTCTTTCATGTCTTACACATATGTAATGTAATAGTTGAATGCAATATAATATGTGTTTGCTGTTTATTAATGTTTAATTATTTCATATTATTATTGTGTATGAACTTATTATATAGGTTTGTGGTTGTTGTATGCAATTCTAAGTCAATAATGATTGAGTGATGTGTTCAACATAGTCGGATGAGTATTCATGCTAATGGCCCATACTTATTAACCATACGCATGAATACATCATGCTTATGGACCAGTCGCACGACTGAACCAGGAGACTGGATCAGTCATATTATTGAGACATAAGATTGACTCAGTCGCACGACTAAACCTTCAGTCGTGCGTATGACTCAATCGCATGATTCAGTCGCACGACTGAACCATGCTAATGGTTTAGTCGTATAAATAGAAAATGCTAACCTATAAATACCACATAATTCGTGGAAAAACAGAACACTTGAAGAGATTTACACATACACATAAACCCTAGCTGTCTAGAGCGTCCCAAACAGCATGTCCAATTTCATAGTTCGTTCCTGATCGATTCCTATTCGTTCTTAACGTTTAGTTTCAATCTTATATCGATCGGGTAATCGTTCTCACTAATTGGATCGCCAATCATATAGGATTTCGCACTATTTGATCCGGTATAACGTAGAATCAGTTAGTACTCCGTACGTACTCAGTCCGTCTAACAAGTGGTATCAGAGCTTTGGCTCTTGATTTTGCGTTTGATTCAATTAGCTTTGGTGTCAAAACCTACATTTTAATCAAAAGACTTACCACATTTGCTTTAACAGGTGTTTTCAATGTTTCAGGCGTTAAAGTTGCGATTTTTCACTATACGGCAGATTAGGGTTCTTAGAAAAATTGTATTTTGTGTCTAAGTGTCAAAATCTTCGATTTTGCAAAAACAGCAGCCTTCAATCGCACGACTAGCTCATTCGTATGATTGAACTCATTCGTTCACTCCATTCGCACGACCGAACTCAGTCGCAGAGCTTATTCGCACGACTGAACTCCATTCGTCTGCTTCCAATCGCCCTGTTCATACTTATGAGTGAATCCAATCGCACGATTGAATTCATTCGCACCCTTCATTCACACGAGTGATTCATACTCATTGTCCATTCGCATGATTGAAGCTATCCTGTTCTCCAAATATAAAGTTTGTAGAAATGGAAGATCAGTCTGCTGCCTTTACTGTAGGAAAGGACTCACGCATCCAGAACCTACTACTTCTAGAGAATGAGATTGGTAATCACAATAAACCGTCAAAGCTGTTAACGTTAGACGAATATCCTCAGTGGAAACAACGGTTTGAAATTTACCTAAATGGAGTGGATCCCAATATTTGGACTTCTATAAAGACTGGTTACACGGTACCAGTCAGCGCAAATGGAGTCAAGTTGACGTTGGGTGGAATGAGCGAGGCTCAAAAGATACTCTTCAATGCTGAGAAGAAAGTTTATGCCCTGTTGACTCAGTCAATACCGAAAGACATCTTTCATCAGTTTTCTGAGAACAAGCAGGTCAAAAAACTATGGGAGGCATTAGAAAAGAGGTATGATGGAAACGTGTCGTTAAAGGCACTAAAGGCTAAGGCTCTCAAGGAGTTCGATAACTTCTCTTCAATAAGGAATGAGAGCTTATATGATATTATCGATAGATTCTATCATCTAATGAGTGAGCTGCACACTCATGGCGTATCCACCTTAGTGGAAGACAATGTTTCAAGCTTTGCTGATGGTTTGCCTGAGAAATGGGACTTATTTGTGTGTAACCTGAGACAGAACAACATTCTTGCGTCATTAGACATAAATAACTTCATGTTGAAGTTAAGAGAGGAAGAACTGAGAATGAAGTACAAGTCAAAGAAATGATCCTACTTCATAGTCCTTCGTTCTACAACTCAGTTCTAACTCCAACTGGAGGAGCACCACTACGAACAACATTTGTGTCCAGTTCCGCGACTCTTTCCCAAACCTCTGCTTCAGGACCAAAAATGTATGGGTCATCAGGGACCCAATACATAGTGCCTGAAGCCAATACTACGAAGTTGAAGACCCAGAATCTCGGTAATATCACAGTGGAAGTTGTAAAGGAGCATATGGATCTTCTAGCAGCAGTGGTTCAATCCTTTGATGGTTTAGTTGCTGGGAAGATTGGAAATTGTCATCTTGCAGATGAAGACTACGAGCAAGTTGAAGAGAACGAGCTGGAAAGAATGGACATCATGTGGGCTCTAGCAAGTGCAGTTAGAAGAACTAAAAAATTTGTCAAGAAGATGGGGCAGAATCTACTAGCCACGAAAGATACGACCTTTGGTTTTGACAAAACCAAAGTCACCTGCTTCAATTGTAGTGAAAAGGGGCATTTTAAACGTGAATGTGTGAAGTCCAAGAAAACTGGAAATGGTAACCCATTTCCTACTTTCAACCATCAAGACAAAGAAGTGATTGGAACTAGTTCATCAAGTAAAGAGACTAAGGCACTAACTACTCAAGGTGATGAAGGACAAGACTGATCCTTCCGATTTATCTCTCCTGGAGAATAGGTTACCATTTGCTAGTTATTAGAACACAATGATAACTTAGTAAATGACTTATAACTCTGTACTGAAGCTAATCGTATATTAAAACAAAATGAGTGCTGTTTTAGAGAAAAGATAGAACTTTTGGGTAAACAACTAGGGGAAACCGAGGTTGTTGCCTTTAATCAATCTAATGATATAAAGTTTTATTTAAATTTTAGTAAAAACCAAAAAGGAGAAAGCAGTTTTGGAAGTCGAGGTTAATTCTTTAAAACAAAAACTGCATAGGTGGGCTAGTTCTTCTCACATAGTTCAAAACTTAGTGAAAGAACGAAATAATGGGGAAGGTTTGGGATATAAAGTAGTTTCACCAGCATATGAGATCCTCTTAAATACAAAATATAGACCTATCAATAACAATTCAGTTAAAGATCATATGGTGTCCACTCCTCAAGTTAGTGATCCTGATTCCACAGGTAAGCCAGTGAAATCTGGCACTAAACAGGAGTATACTTTGAAATCAAAAGGCAAGATGCCAGTTGAGAATTTGGATGATGAATTTAAAAGGGTTAATTTAAAGTTAGGTTCACAAACGTCCATTTCAGAACCCAAAATGACTAAAACAGTTAACCAAAAACATATAAATCATCAAAGTGCAAGTTAAAGATGTTCAAACGTTAAAACAATTAATTTTGTTAATAAGGGATTCGTCCCTCCTTTTCAACGTCAATAAAAACAAAGGGGGACATGTTTTATTTGCTTGGAATAAAGGAGGCTACATCACAACACAAGGAGAAGTGGGAAACGAGAAAGTAAAGTTTGACAAGGTCAACTACGTTCAACAACTATAGAACAACTTACTTTCAGTCTCCCAGATCTGTGATAAAGGATTTAAAGTTGTATTTGACAACAAGAAGTGCTACATGTTAAAGAAGGACTATGTGATTGAGGAGGATAAGGTTATTATGTCAGCTTCAAGATATAATGACTTGTATGTCTTGGATCTATCAAAAGCCTCCACAACCGATCACACTATTCAATATTTTTTGTCAAAGGCAACTGAGAGGGACTCAGTCTCATGACATAAGAGAATGGGACACATCAATCCTAGGAAGATGAATCATTTGGTTCAGAATGATTTAGTAAATGGTGTAACTATCCAAAACTTCCAGCTTCTAGACTTCTGCATAGCATGTAAGAAAGGGAAACAACCAAGAAAGCGTAGAAGGAAAAGAAAGTTAATTCTATTGATATGCCTCTCGAGCTTCTGCAGATGGATCTATTTGGCCCTGTCAGCACAAAGAGCATTGCTGGAGATCTGTATTGCTTTGCATTAACGGATGATTACCAAAGATTCGCTTGGGTGATGTTTTTTGAAATCCAAATCTGAAACTTTTGAATCATTCAAACATCTGGTAACTACATTGGAATCACTCTACAAGCAGAAAGTAAGGCAGATTCGATCAGACAACGACACTGAATTCAAGAATCAGTGGATGGAGGCATACTGTAGAGAAAGAGGAATTGTTCATCAATTCACCTCTGCCTACACTCCACAGATGAATGGTGTAGCTGAAAGAAAGAATCAGAGCTTGATAGAGACTGCCAGGACAATGCTAGCTGACTCAAAACTACCTATTCAATTCTAGAATGAGGCAGTGGCTAATGCCTGTTACACGCTCAATCGAGTCTTAGTGGTGAAACGACATGGGAAAACATGTTATGAACTATTCCAGCGACGTAAGCATAATTTGGAGTATCTTGAACCGTTGGCGCACCATGCACATTGTTGAAGAAGACTCAGACTGGGAAGTTCAGCAAGAAGGTAAATGAAGGTATCTTTCTCGGATACAACATACCAGATAAGAGAGTTTACAATAACTCAACAGGTCAAGTAGAAGTGTGATGCAACGTTGATGCTCAAAGATACACCACCCCTCTGTTGGCAAAGGACCCTTCTTCTTCTTTGACTATGATGGATTCTTTAAATCCTTCAATCTGCTACCTTCTCATACTGATGACGAGCTCTCTGCTTGGATGATGTACGACGTTCTAAACTCTCATCCACCAGACTCGACATCAACAGGTCCATTAGATGATACTTCTAGCCCTTGAGGGGGAGACCTTGAAGTAAGTGATTCTTCATCTGATGATGAAGCAGTTGAGACTGCTAATATGGACCAGGAGGAACAAGTTCCCACTAATGAAAGTACACAAGCATCAAATCCTGATGCCTCTGACACTTCAGAACCTCATACTCCAACAGCTACAGAGACTTAACCTGAGTATAACAATCTGGATAATGAGGTAGTTGTTCCAACGACTCTTGGATCTAGGCTAAATGATCCCTTGTACAATGTCATTGGGGATGTTCGATCGGGAGTATAGACAAGAAATCAACTATACTCAGCTGATTATGCCTCGGTAATGGAAAAGGGATATCTTCACGATGGTGCATATTGATGTTTTGTGTCTCAATTTGAGCCAAAATATGTGAGTGAAGCCTTAAACGATGAGGCATGGGTCAGTTCAATGCAAGAAGAACTCCTACAGTTCAAGAAGTTAGGAGTATGGACTCTTGTGGACAAACCAAAAGGTGCTAAGGTGATTGGCACTAAATAGGTGCTGAAGTGCAAGAAAGATGACCAAGGGCTCATAATCAAGAATAAGGCTCGACTTGTAGTTCAAGGATTTCAACAAGTCGAAGGCATAGATTACACTGAAGTGTTTGCACTGGTAGCAAGGATGGAAGCAATACGTATATTTCTAGCCTATGCATCCTACATGAAGATTAAAGTTTATCAACTAGATGTGAAAAGTGTATTCCTTCATGGTGAAATCCGTGAGACGGTCTATGTCAGTCAACCCGAAGGATTTGAGGATCCTTATCATCGGGATAGAGTTTACAAACTGGACAAGGCTCTTTACGGGCTCCATCAAGCCCCCAGAGCCTGGTATGAGAAACTCTCAACTCATCTTGTGAAACACGATTTTCATAGAGGAGTGATTGACTGTACATTGTTCATCAAAGAAAAAGATAGAGATTTACTACTGGTACCGATTTATGTGGATAACATAATCTTTGGTTCCAAAAATGAAGAATTATGTAAAGAATTCGAATCTGTAATGAAAGTAGAGTTTGAGATAAGTGCCATAGGGGAGATGAAGTTCTTTCTCGGCTTATTTGTGGATCAGACACCACAAGGAATCTTCCTGCATCAGACCAAATATGTAGGGTATATCCTTAGTTGATTCGAAATGGAGAATGCTTCGGCAGCTGGAACTCCATTTGCCACAAACCATGACATGGCACCCGATGAAAATGGTGATTTGGTTGATGCCACCATGTATAGAGGAATGATTGGATCTCTCATGTATTTCACAGCCTCGCGTCCTAATATCATGTACGCCACATGTCTCTACTCGAGATATTAGCCGAAACCAAAAGTAAATCATCTCATAAGGGTTAAAAGGATCTTTTGTTAACTGAAGGGTACTCCAACCCTCGGGTTGTGGTATCCTCATGATGATGACTTTGAGCTTACAACATATAGTGATTCGGATTATGATGGTTGCAAGATGAATTACAAGTCAACATCAACAGGATGTCAGTTCTTTGGCATATGGTCAGTCACCTGTAGTGTAAGAAGCATACCTCAGTTGCTCTGTCAACATGTAAAGCTGAATACGTTGCTGTTGCAAGTTGCTGTTCACAAATAATTTGGATTCAAAAGCAAATGCGCGACTACGGTTTGAAATTTCTAACACCCCTATTTTTGTTGATAATTCTACTGCAATTGCTGTAACCAAAAATCCGGTCCAACATCCTAAAACTAAACATATCGGTATTAAGTATCATTTTAACATGATTTTTTTGGAAAGCAATTAACCGATGTTGTTATAATTAATACTGATTTTCAACGCACCGACCTCTACACAAAAGCATTTGACAAACCTAGGTTTTTATATCTTTTAGAGGTTAATGGCATGAAAAGAAAAGTGATGTGATTCAAGAAGAAGAAAGTTCGTAGTCCGACTAGTATGTCTTATTTTCTTTTATTTTATTTTATGTTATTTTATTTTATTTTCCTGTCTATTAAAATCCAAAATCACAAAAAGATTTTTGGTTTTAGTATGTTAGGGGGAGAATAGCCTAAGGGTAGTATTAAATAGTAGTATTTATTTACTTTAAAAAAGAGAAAAAACAAGGGGGAAGGACAGGTTAGCTAAAAGAAGTGAAATCAAATCTGTAATTTTGATTCAAAGCTTCTGGAAAGTGATAGTACACAAGGAACTAATCGGTTAGGACTTCAAAACTAGTTTGCTCTAAATGCCGAATTCAAAGTACAAGTCTGAGAAGTCTAAGTACAATTAAAGAAAAATAATAGTTATACTAGTATGCTACTAAGGTAACATAGAGAAAGTAGACCTAGAGGTTACCAGTTCACTATATGATGTGTTGGTAGATTCAATACAATAGATAAGTAGACTTCATTGGTGAATTAAAGTTCAAACTAAATGTTCAACTAGCTGTGTGTTCTCATCTTATCCCTGGTTAACACAATCAATGTATTTCCATTAAGGGGTGACGAGCAAAATAACACCACAAATGTGTGTGGATGACCATAAATATGAGCAAAAACACATGTAAAAACTTCTAAAACCAATCAAGCTAATGACTCATGTTGTTGGTGCGTTGTGTGCAAAAGAAAAATAAATGCTCTAACAAGAAGATAGGTTGTGTGCCTCTCTGTTGTGCGGTGGCACTGACCTGAGGATAAGCATAACCTAAATATTCTAGAATCCATTGTTGTTTGCGCCTCTTTACTATGCGATGGCATTGACTGAGGCTTGGCATCTCTTTGAAAGCTCTTAAAATAGTTTCTTCTTGTCAAATACCCATAGACCGCTAAAAAATCTCCTGAGGAATGTTGATTACCATATAAGTGTGAGATCCACAAATGCTTGTTGATATAAATAAACATAATCAATCACCAACGTAAGTCAAAAATCTATGTATGGATTTAAGTGGACAAACATACTGACAATCATCGTGGCTTCAATTCTTGACAGTCAAAATCATTGTGTGTTTCTTATAGCCCTAGTATGATTTCTTGAAAGTGCTATTGACTCTCAGACAAAACAAGAATCTAGCATCAAGGTGCATATTAAAAGGGGTTCCCAAAAAATTCTGATCTACCTGTATGATTCTATAATGAATCTTTCTAGAAATGATAAAATCAACTTGAAGTTGTTCTGCTCAAACCCAAATACAACAAAATATGTCTTGTTCTTCTTTTAAATTTCAAAATTGTTTTCAATTTTCTAGTCTTTTGTAGTGTAGATGTCAGACTATTTAACTAGCTGAATTCTATGAATCACTCACTAAAAGTGGTCACGTCTGAGGTGACCATCAATTTTAAATTAAAAGGATCATGTCTAAGGTTATCAATCGGTCCCAAACTAAAAGGATCACGTTTGAGGTGATCAAATGGTGTTATAAGGTCATAATGTTTATCAAAGGTTAAAATTTTAAAGGATTGAAAGTGTATGAGGTCAACTCATGAGTATGAGCTAATCGTATGATTGAATCATAAGTATGAGTCAATCGCATGATTGAACCATAAGTATGAGTCAGTCACACGATTGGACCATGAGTATGGGATAACCATGCGATTGGACTACAAGACTGAACCAATCGTACGAATGGATGAAGGAGTATGAGCCAGTCGCATGACTGAACCCCAGTCGCATGATTGAAGCATGATTATGGACTTAGTCGCACAACTAGAGCATAAGTATGGGTCTAGTCGCACAACTGAAATTTAAAAAAGTATAAATAAGGAGGTCAGTCGGTCGTAACCTTTACCACCCCTCAAAGCTCTTTGAAACTGCTCATACGACGACACTCTGCCCAAATTTCATTTGCCTATTCTTACCTACTGATTAGTGTTTCTAACAGTTATTCAACTCATCTACATGTACGCTGCAACTGAAATCAGTCAAAATGAATGTCTTAATTGCATCTTTAAGGCCTGAAGATGCTAAAACCTAGAATCGAGAGTACTCTTAAGAATAGACCACTTAAATGGTCACACTTGTTGGTTTAAATGAATCTAAGTGTTAATTTGAGTCTCTACGGTCCAAATGAATCTAAACACTAAGTGTAATGTCTTGTTTTGACGAAGATTCAAATCTGTGGTGTTCAACAGTGAGATATACGAATGGACACGCCGATGAACTTCAGTCGTCAAAACTGACTCATACGCAAGACTCAATCGCACGAGTGAATTATGTGTGTGGGTTCAGTTGCATGACTGACTCAACCACATGGCTCATTGTACAACTAAGCACAGACGCATGATCAATCGTACGACTGAACTCAATCGTATTGTTTAGTCTCACAATTGAATCTGTAGAACGAAATCATTCAAAATTCACTTGTTAAGTCTAGCAAAAAATCTAACGTATATATTTCTTGTGTTGCAGCAATATGACTGAACGATGGATAATGAACACCAAGCACAACATATGTGCACACGTAGATGCTTTTCTAAGGATGAAGTACACTGGGGACATCAATGCAGGTTTGCTCAACAAGAGAATCTTATGCCCCCAATTCAAGTACTTTGCTCATGTCATCCTTAAGTGCATAGCGTCAAGGAAAGGAGGAATTGATGAGATGTCCGACCAAATACAGAATGCATACGTAGCACTTATTATAAACCACCTGTTCAAGTGCTCTCACATGATCTTCTCCTACTTGATGGAGAGGAAGAAGATGATGTTTTGGACAGAGATGTGAATAATTCTATGCAAATGGGTGGTGGTATGGATGATGAAGATTCTCAAGAAGCTAACGAGGTTATGTCACTTAATGTACAAGACATTGATGCTTATTGGCTCCAGTGGAATATCTCTCAGGCTTATGAATAGTAGATTGATCCACAACAGAGCCAAAAGCTTGTTGAAGAAGTACTAAAGATCCTAGATGTTTATGTATTTGAAATTTTTGTACTTAAATTATGTGTTACATTAATGTAATTTATGATTATTTATGTTTAAATGTCTTGATTAATGATTAATGTGTGATGAGTTGAATGTTTAAATCAAACCGATGACCAGCTAGCTGAGATATTCCGACTCAATCCTAATGAAATTGTCAAAGATGCTCCAGAAGTGGATGTTATGAGTGATGATGAGCTGAACGATGTAGATGACATGAGATCGAGGATGTCATAGCTGAGCATTATCCAGAGTACGCTGACCACGAAAGCAATGTTATCCCCAACTTGGGTGATACTTTTGGCAGTGCTACTTTTGATAGGTTTGAAGAAATGGAGAAAGAGAAAGAGAAAGATGAAAGCCAATCCCAAGTTTCGGATGCTAATGTTGATATCAAGAAAGCTGAATGGGCAGCTTGTTTTACAGAGATGAAAGCCCAACACGCGGCCCCAAAGCAAAATGCCTACACCAAGCTTTATAGAGTCAAATGACATCAGAAAGTGTCAGGCAAGATTATAACATGGGCATATTTTAAAGTTTTGGACGTATATGCTGTGAAAAGGGAAAAGGGGATTGAGTACTTCAGATATCCTCATGATCTAAAAACTCTTCCTGGTTTTGAGCTCAACCGACTGTCATGCTTAGATCTGCTGTATGCTAATCCAAGGAAGATGTCAGGTTGGTTTGAGACTGCGTTGAAGAAGGAATACCACACCAAGTGGGTAAACTTCAGACCTCAACAACCTAAGAGTACATTCGTAGGTCTGAAGTGGATCCTATATCTGGAAAGCCTAAAGTAATGCTGAAGTGGAGTCCCCCGCACACAATGCCAAAGATTCCCTTACGAGAAATGCCTCAGGACTTCACTCCACATTTCAAATGGTGGTATTATGACTGGCGGACGGGTGAAGCGGTCATAGTTTTGAACATAGATGGAAAAATAGATACTATCAGGGTATTCGACCCGATGTGGCTTACTAACTTGTCGAATGAAGATGTTTATACTTTATACAAGTGGCCATTGTTCTATGACACGCAGGATATTGTACAACCTCTACAGTTCCAACACGTGATAAGACTCTGCTTTGCATTTGAAATACATCCAGGAGTTACAAAGAGGATAAGTACAAGAAGTTCCAAGAACATATGAAGAGTGTTAGACAATAGAGTAAACTAGGCCCAAGGAGGAGTTTGTAGATACATGATGTTCCTAATTTATAATGTAAAAGTCTTTTATGTCTTACACATATGTAATGTAATGGTTGAGTGCAATATAATATGTGGTTGATGTTTATTAATGTTTAATTATTTCATATTATTATTGTGTATGAACTTATTATATAGGTTTGTGGTTGTTGTATGCAATTCTAAGTCAATAATAATTGAGTAATGTGTTCAACATAGTCAGATGAGTATTCATGCTAGTGGCCCATACTTATGGACCATACGCATGAATACATCATGCTTATGGTCCAGTCGCACGACTGAACCAAGAGACTGGATCAGTCGTATGATTAAGACATAAGATTGACTTAGTCGCACGACTGAACCTTCAGTCGTGCGTATGGATCAATCGTACAAATGAAAACTGCTAACCTATAAATACCACCTAATTCATAGAAAAACAGAACACTTGAAGAGATTTATGCATACACCTAAACCCTAGCCGTCCAGAGCGTCCCAAATAGCCTGTCCAAGTTCATAGTTCGTTTCTGATTGATTCTTATTCCTATTTGTTCTTAACATTTAGTTTCAATCTTATATCGATCGGGTAATCATTCTCACCGATTGGATCGCCAATCAAATAGGATTCTGCACTATTTGATCCGGTATAACGCAAAATCAGTTAGTACTCCATACGTACTCGGTCCGTCTAACAATTACATTATTTAATAATCTGATATTATTTAATTAATTATATTAAAAATATATTGTTTATAATATTTCAAATAATACTTGAATTTGTAAATAAGTATTATCTTATATAAATAGTTAACTAAATAAAGATAATGATAACGATAACGATAACAATAACAATAGAAATTAATATAACTATAACCAACTATGATTAGTGTTCAAGACAGGTCGGAGAAGAGCCTTACTAAAATGCGATGCATCGTGTGAGTTAACTTACTATCTATACTACCTAGCATTTTTTCAAAAGAAAAATAGACATTTCACTTAATTTAAGACACTTAATATAGATATATTGGGTATTCGGTATTTTGATATTTATGATTACATTTTATTATTTAATGACATATTATTTATATTAAAAGATTAAATATAAATATTTAATTTTCATGTTAAAAAAATGAGTAAATTACCATTTGCATCACTAACATTTTTTTTATTTTAACCACTTGTATCCCTGCAGTTTCAAAGTCTCAATTTGCCCCTTAACGTTTCCTTTTTATCTTCATTTAAGCCCAAAACACTAATGATGTTAGATTTTTTTGTTCACTTTTGTAAAATGACAAAATTACCCTTAATTAGCACTAGACAAAATCGAAGAACACCCATCTAAACTCAATCGATTAGCATTCTAATCAAATGCCAAATTACTCGATTTGGATAAAATATTGAACTCATTACTAGTTTCTATAGTTATAGATGACAACGATGAAAGGAAGACGATGACTGCATCCTATATTCTCCCAATTTCTCTAACTCCTCCCGGTATTCAACTCATACAACCGAGAAGAAAGATGCGTGTTGTGTTATTTTACAAGAAAGAATAAGAATTTGATAGATGAAACCGACAATAATTAAAATCCCCAATTGGTCGGATTGAATCGAGTGAAGAATGGATAAAGTTTGTGTATATTTTTTGAGGAAATATGAAGAGGAGTTTGCAGCCACATATAGGATCCAACAACAGATGTAATAATCAATGATTTTAGAGGTTAAATACCCTTTTTAGGCTAGTGTGTGTAGAAAGAAAGAAAGACTTGTACATAGTGAGAGTGAGAGGGGAATGCGTTAATAATGTGGAAGTGGTAGTGATGGGGATGGTTGTGGTGGTGATTGTGGTCGCGGTGGTGGTGATGGGGAACATTATGGTGGTGATGGGATCACGATGGTGGTGATGGGATCACGATGGTGGTGATGGGGTGGCTGCAATATGGTGATGGGAGTCATGATGATGGTGATGTGATCGCGATGGTGGTGATGGGGTGGCTGCAATGCGGTGATAGGAACCGCGATGATGGTGATGGCATTGCGATGGTGGTGATGGGGGTCGCAATGGTGGTGATGGGGGGTTGCAATGGTGGTGATAAGGGTCATGGTGGTGATGGTGGTAGTAGTGGTGGTGATGGGGGTCATGGCGGTGGTGATAGGAGTCACGACAGTGGTGATGGATGGCTCTAATAAAGGTAAAAGTGTGTGTGTGTGCGCGCGCATGTGGCGGGGGGATGATGTGGTGGTGATGAGGGATGTGGCGGTAGTGATGGGTGTGTTGGTAATGAAGAAGATGTTGATGAATGGTCCCACAAGTTTTATTTTTAATTATTTAATTCAAGGGGTAGTTTAGTCTTTTCAATAATAAATTTAACAGGAAAACTAACAGTGTTGGTCATATGTACTCAAATGAAATAAAAATAAAACAACATAGACTCAAATGAAGATAACGTGAAACGTCACGGGTCAGATGACAATTTTGAAACCGCAGGGATGTAAATGGTTAAAATGAACAAACGTCACGGATGCAAATGGTAATTTACTCTAAAAAATTTAATAACTCTAAGACATGATTAAAAGGTAAACCTATATAATCATTTTTGGATCAAAATAATTTATTGTGATTTTAAGGCCCTGAATCCGAAAACACTCACAGTTAGTCATTTATAACATGCAACATTGAATAAAAGCTTGTCTCCAAAATTCATTTAAACATATTAATTAAAATATCAAAATTGTTTTTCAATGAACATTTCATCAAAAATAAGGATGCAAGATATTAATGTTTCTCGGTAACTCCATTATCCATGTCTGCATCTCCTCAACATACATAGTTACTTGTCAACTATTATGCATATAAAGTTAGTAACGTTGAGTGAGTTCTAGTTTTATAATAAAAAATACTTTACATTCTTAAAATCCTTTGCCTTTTCATACGTGAGCACACATTAGTCCATACATATTAGCATGATTAATTCATTATCTTTCATCATCAATTCATTTATTCATTATCTTTCACTATAAGGAATAAGTGTCAAATGCTAGGCCCCCAACATAAGTTATGAGAGTGATTTTAATCTAAAGGCCAAGTGACAAAGACCTCATTCCGTCTGTGGTCGATCGCAAGGATTAGACCTATTTGAGTATCCTTCTACACTAAAAATAGATCCATGATTGAGCTAACAACCTATTGGTTGTGAACCGCCATTCATACATGGTAAATCTAATGCATTAGACCCTCATGTGCATTTTTCTAGGCCAGCTAAGTATCATATAGTTAAGCTAACAAACCCATATGGGGAATTATGAACCTTTATATATTTTACTTACAAGACTTTTATTCATTCATTATGTTTCACTTTTCATCAACTTTATTAGCTTTATCTTTCTCTTTCATTACATAATACTTTACTTATAATAGCACATAATACATTAAGTAAATTTTCGTTAAAACCTTTATATGTAAGATTAGGTTAAACCACAATGACAAACATATTTCGCATATAAACTCACGCGAGAACTTAGCCTTATGCGCAACATCAACACATGCAAAAGCATTAACCTACGTGAAAACTATACTATATATGAGAACAAACATTAGCATGAGAACATCACCAAAATCAGACCCTTGCATTCCTAGTTCCCCACAAGCAACAACATACCTCTTGTGCGAGAACTACCCAAGCGACATCATGAACCTAAACGAGTACTTTATTCATTTACCCATGAAAACATCACTAATTCATCAACTTGGACTCGAAAAAGATACATACTTGCACACTATGATCATCATTACTCATTCCATGGTACATAAACGAATCAAAGACTCAAAATACATACCTTAAATATCACCTCTTCTTGTTTTCTCTCTTCGACTTTCATCTCTCTCTCTAAATAGCAACAACGACAGTTCTTGCACAATGACGGGGGCAATGAGACACCCTTACCCTTTTATAGGTCATTCCTATCTATCACCCAGATTCTCGTGTGATAACTAACATATCATCCAAGAACATCATCTTGCGCGGGAACTTCCATTTTCTTTTGATTCCTTGGAAATTTCGGGGTGTTACAAGTCTATCTCCCTTTATTTTAGGGTTCGTCTTCAAAACCTGTTAGTCGTCGAACAACTACGAATAATGTTGCCTTATCTCTTTTTTAGTCTCACATATGGACTCTGACTCTTTTCTAATTCTCCATTGCACTTGTATAAGTGGAACCACTTTATTTCCCAGATACTTCTCTTTTCTATCAATGATAGCCATAAGTTGTTCCACATAATTCAATTCTTCATCTACTTCGATATCTTTAAGTGGCACGATCATATCTTTATCGGCCAAACACTTTCTCAAATGAAATAGCCTGGAACGTAGGATGAATCTCACTCAACTCATTTGGTAACTCTATTTGGTAGGTCACCTCTCCTACCCTTGCAATGATCTGAAACGACAATATATACATTAGGCTCAACTTCCCTCGCTTTTAAAATCTAATAAAACCTTTCCAAGGAGACACTTTTAAACATAACTTTGTCATCAACTTGGAACTCTATCAGTCTTTGCCTCTTATAGACATAGGTATTTTTTTGATCCTTTGTTGGTTTCATAAACATTTTAGTCTTATCCAACTTCTTTGACATTGCCTTAATTACCTCAATACTTCCAAATTCCTCTTACTAGTGTCATCCCAACATACTAGGGTCCTACACTTTCTACCATATAGCATTTCATAAGGGGGCATGCGAATACTGGCATGACAAATATTATTATATGAAAATTTGTTAAGGGTAAGTGCTCATCACAACTTCACCCGAAATTAACAACACGCGCCTTGAGCAAATCTTCCAAAGTTTGTATTATCCTCCTAACTGCCCATGTGTTTGATGATGGTAGACTGTGCTGATGAGTTGCCTCATCCCCATCGCATCATGAAACTTCTTCCATAACATGGATGTAAACTAAGTGTCTCTATCCGAAACAATAGACACCCGTTGATAAACAGATTCGCCAACCTTTGAGAGGAACACGTCTCTTGAATTGGGAGAAAATGAGAACTCTTCGTCAAATGGTCTACAATCACCCAAATTGCATTAAACCCTCTCTTCGTGCAAGGAAACTTTGTAATGAAACCTATCATAATATGCTCCCACTTTCACTCAAGAATATCCAAAGGTTTGATCTTCCTGTAGGGCTTCTAGTGTTTTATCTTCACTTGTAAGAAAGTTAGACATGCACTAACATTCTAAGCCATGTCTTGCTTCATCCCTTGCCACCTGTAATCCTTCTTCAATCATGGTATATCTTTATAAAACCGGGATGAATGGATTATTGATTCTTATGGGCGTCATACATAAATTTTCCCCTTAGATCCCCTTAGCTAAGTTATTACATTTGCTTTGATCTGGTTCTAATACCAAGGGTGTTTCCTAATTCTGAAATATGTCCATTCATTCATTCAAAATTAATTCTTTCACATTTAAGGCCTTATCTTGAAACTTTTTGATCTGCCTCATTACATGAGGCATCATACTCAATTGATAATGTAACACCTAACCTCTCATACTACCAATATTGTTTGCTTTGGCCACGAGGAGCTCACGGATTTGCTTTTAGTTGCCCTAATGAAAACTTCCCACGAAGGTCACCCATCCCTAGATTGTTGTCACCTAAGCACACTTAACTATGGAGTTCTTCTCGCATCTACAGCCAATGCGTCCAAAACACATTTGTGATGTTAGAGACAGGACATTCCTTATGAACTAGGAATTTCTCCTGTCCATGGCTTATATGGAATTTTCCTAGAGTGTTACAAACACTCTCCTTTTTTGACTCATCGTCCTTGATAATGTTTTCCCCACCCACCATTCCGATCGGCACATGAGTGGCTCTAATACCATTTTGTAACACTTGACCCCTCATGCCACGAATATTGTCTATTGTTGGATCAAGTAAGTCTAGTGCAACCAAAACCAAACACTTAGACTTTTTTAGTACAACAAATAAGGAAGTTCGAAGACAACTTCAGTACTTCCGAAGACATCTGCTTAACTTCCGAAGACAAGTCTAAGGAACTTCTGAAGATAAGCTTCAACTTCTAAAGACAAAGTCTCTGCTCTTCCAAGCTCAACACTTCAAAGAAATGAAGACTACAACTTTTAAATTATGAAGTCCCAAGGAGGCCTCGGAAGAAGTAGCCACTTTCGAAGTATAAGTGGCTTCGGAAGAACCATAACCTTCAGAAGTCACTACTGTGAACTAATGGACATAAGTATGGTCTTTTTAACACTCTACTACAAATCTTTAAGATACTGCATGGCATTTTCCCACGTCCATGTAGTTAACCAATTGTTATTCCACTATTCACACACTATCAGTTAGTATAGTTGCCAACTTTAGTTTGTGACAAAAGGTAAGTCATGGGCATGTCATGACTACCATATCTTAGATAATACTTTATCTAAGATACCTTAACTTTCGCTTTGTAGTATTTAGTCTAAGGTTTCCAGCTGGTATCAAAGTATATCCGGCTATAGCTAGTGGTATATATAGCTTCTCATTGTAACTCATATATCATGCTTATAAGAGTGTTGTAATACTTTGAGTTGAGAAATAATATATACAAATATCTTGAAAAACTATTCTCTTGTGTTTGCTTCGATTTACTTAGTATATTATCATCATCTCTTAGAAGGATTCTGCTTCATCACAAACCCGAGTGTTACTTAGTGAGTTTGAGAGAGAAATACTTGTGTTGAGTACAAAAACCGATCCTTCAATTGATATCAAGACAACCGAATGTGGAGATCTATCGCCAATGGCCCTTACAAGCCAAAGGTTACTGCACCTGCTGGAGGTGCGCCATGATAGAGAAGGCGGTGGAAGATTACACTGATAAAGACCATAGATGGCTTGATATTGATGGCTAGGCCATGACTTTTCTGATGATTGCTATACCAAACTCCATCATGGTGGGGTTTGAACATTACCAGTCAGCTAAAGAACTGTTTGATGCCTTAACCAACATGTACGCAAACTCCAACGACTCGAAGAAATATTCACTAAAGCAACAGTTTGAGAATTTTAATCATATTGCTAGAGAGACCATGAGCCAGCAATACTTCAGGTATGTGGATCTTATCTCCTCCCTTTAGTCTGTAGGAATAACTCCTGAATTGAGAGATCTCTCAAGGAACTTCATGAGTGCATTCCCTAATAAGTGGACGTTCTACTGTGTCTCTATCAAGAGGACAGAAAATCTAAACTGCGTCACCATGACTGAACTATACGACATTCTAGATGGATAGCATGTAGAATTGGAGAACAAGAGTGGCTGCCAAGTGAGTAGACCTTCAAGCCTCCTGCTAGCAACGCACTTATGGTTGCTGAAGCCTTAAGACCCCTATAATCTCAGCAGTATCTGACACATTCCCAACAACCATCATGTTCCTCTTGGCCTTACATTACATCTCTTGAGACTCCAAGGTCCCAATAGGCTCAGCCGAGTCCTTTTTAGGACAGTTGTGTTTTTTTCTCAGGAAGCCGACACTCAGGTGACTTTTAGCTTTGCTTTGAAGATCTGTAGTGTTTCAGCCCAGATAATGTGGAATACATGGACATAGTCCAATAAATGGCTCTATTAACCTACAGGGTGAAGAAGTTCTTCAAAAGAACTGGAAGGCAGTTCCCTCAGAACCCAACTAGCAGCAAGTTTGGGTTTGAAAAATCAAAGGCCAAGTGTTACAACTGTAACCAACTGGGTCATTTTGCTAGGGAATGCAAAGCTCCCAAATCACATCCAGGATCTACGCATGCCTCCACACATCCTACAACACCTAAAGTTGATGGAAAGTCAACTAAGACAGTTGTTGTGGCTCAAGAAGTTGATTGGAGCTTTATGGTGCAAGATATCACCCCTACTCAAGCCCTCATGGTGGGAAGAAACAACTCAAAAGTATATGAACATCTCTGTAGTCCAACCTGTATTGCTAAGGTTTAAATGTACCAGGACTATATAAGGAAATTAAATCTGACATTTAGTCCTTGAATATCTTAAAAGCTTAGTTTAAAAGGGCTAAACTTGACTATCAAAATAAATGTAAGGAGTTAGAAAACATAGTATCCTCTTTAAAACATGAACATACTAATTACAGGACTCAAATCAAGGATTTAATATCCAAATTAACTGAGGCTCAAGCCAAGCTAGAAATAGACGAGGCTCAAGCTAGGAAGCATGATATTTCTAAGCAAAACTTCCAAGCCATTCTTGCATCATCATCTCATTCAAGCTTTGTTATTAAAACAAAGGTGAGTTAGGAACTAATGAAATTGCTCCACCGCATTCTTATGAGTCTATTAGACAACCAAGGTGTGCCACTGAAGAGCAAGGGGTCCCTCTACTGACCCTCCTTCCTATGAGTCAAAGAGTGATGCAACCATCACATGGAAGAATTAGGTAATTTTACCCACTCCTACCGGTGATGATCACCCCTGACCACCAAAGCAAGAAGAAGCCAAGCTAAGGCAGCCAGAAATACTACCAAGAAAGTGGCTGAGTCTAAGCTGAAGATAGACCCAAAGCAAAATGTGTTCATTTCAACTGGATTCCAGGTGGTAAGAAACTCTGATTCAGGAAAGGTGTGTAGTACGAACACTCATGTCCTACCAAAGGATCAAAAGTTAAAAGGAAAGATTGCAGATGAAGAAAAGAAGAACAAGAACATGCAAATCTCAAGTTCCTAGAAAATTAACATTGCCTACATAATGTGTGGTCTGCATAACTAGATGGCCAAAGATTGTTACTACAATCCTCTAGCACACATTATACAAATAATGTTAAAAGAGAAGGAATCAAGGAAGGTTTCACATTTGGACCCTATCACATGGTTCAAGTGTTGAAGAAAGGAAAGTTTTATCTCGGAAGCAAAGTTTCTTTCAAAAGAAACTCATTCTTCTGAAGGGAAAATTACTTCAGAAGACAATTTCAAGAAAACTCAAAAGAACAAAATATTTCCTTTGAGACCTTCCGAGAAAAGGACTGCTTCAGAAGAAAAGGTGGTGAATGTCTCTTCAGAAAAGAAAGAAGCTTCGAAAGATCAAGGAAGATGTTGTAGCTCAAAGCTCTTCTTCAAAGACATCCATTGAACCTCCATGCATAAACTTTGATTTAATTATGTCACTGTCATTAGAATAACCCAAGACCAACAAGGCTTGGGTTTCCAATCAAAACTAATCTTCTAATCTTATATGCAGGGACATCCACATGACAAGAACAACATTATATGGATTATGGATAGTAGATGCTCTAGGCACATGATAGGGAACAAAACCCTCCTTCAACAATTTCAACATTTTGATGGAGGTCCTGTCCAGTTTGGAGGTGAGGCTGGAGGATATATTTCTGACAGAGGGAGTATATCCAATGGTAATTTAAAAGTTGACAAAGTAAACTTTGTCAACAGCTTGAACACAACCTATTAAGTGTTTCTCAATTTTATGATCAAATGCATCAAATGCTCTTCACAGATCATGAGTGCATTATCCTTAAACCCGGGATGACAATTCCTCAGGAATTGGTGCTTCTTAGATCTCCCAGGAGAGGGGATATGTACAAGCTGGATATGAACAATGCTTCCCCACTAGGTGAAGTATCATGCTTTCTTTCTAAAACTGATAGTGATGAGTCAACTTTATGGCATAAAAGAATGTGTCATGTGAATTTTAAAACCATGAACAAATTGGTTAAAAATAACTTGGTACATAGTTTGCCTAAAAAGGAATTTTTCTGCAAAGATAACTATTTTGCATGCCTGAAAGGGAAGCAACACAGAGCATCTCATAAATCCAAAGTTGTTAACTCTATCACCACTCCATTACACTTATTGCACATGGATCTATTTGGTCCCACAAGTATAATGAGCATTGGAAGGAAATCATATTGCATTGTGATTGTTGATGATTTTACAAGATTTACATGAGTATTCTTTTTAAGAACTAAAGATGAAACTGCTGAAACTTTAAAATATTTTATTATTAAAATAGAAAATCAAATTGATCACAAGGTAAAGATAATCAATAGTGATCAAGGGATTGATTTTAAGAATCAAGTTCTGGACTCATTCTGTAACTCAAAAGGGATTGCTAGACAATATAGTGCTCCTAGAACTCCTCAACAAAATAGTGTTGCTGAGAGGAGGAACAAGACACTTATTAAGGCAGCTCAGACCATGTTAGCTGATTTAAAGCTACCTCTAACATTCTGGGCAGAGGCAGTCAGCATTGCATGCTATGTGCAGAATAGAGTTCTTGTAGTTAAGCCACATGGAAAAACCCCTTATGATCTATGGAACAAGAGGCCACCGTTCATTGGCTTTCTAAGGTCCTTTGATAGCAGGTGTACCATACTTAACACAAAGGACAATTTGGCAAAATTTTCTGAAAGTTGGATGATGGTATCTTTGTTGGATATTCCTCCAACTCTATTGCTTATAGAGTGTACAATATTAAAAATCAACAATTTGAGGAGTCATCCAACATTGTAGTTAATGAGCACACTCCTTGTGTTAGGGGGAATGGTCCTAATCATTTTTTTGACTTAGAATTGTTTCCAAACTATTCTAAACCATCTTATGAGAATGTTTCAGCTATAATAGGTACTCAAAGTGACTCTGATAATGATCAACTGTTCGAGTTGCCCAGACCTTTTCCAAGTTCTCCAAGAGTCTTTAAACATCAAGCTCCCACAACTGGTAGATCTGATAGCATGACTATTTCAGGAACCAGTGGAGATTCAACCAATTATCAGCAAAGTGAGTCTCATAACTCATCCACTAGTAATGAACCATACCAAGATAATGAAAGTAGCATTTTGAAGGAACAGGAAACTGTAATTGCAACTTCTCCTTCATTCAATCAGTCCTCATTGGATGAGTGTGAAACATCAACAGGACCAAGTGTTCAAGCTCCTAAGAAAAATATGTCCAATCTTACCTATCTTTGCAATTGGAGGTGATTCCTAGGCTTAGGATTCACAACACTCATCTAGGAGAAGTCTTTGAAGGTGTGAGAACAAGGGGACACACTCATAATGGGAATGTCTGCCTGTACTCATGCTTTTTGTCATCGATAGAACCCAAGAAGTTAGAAGATGCCTTCAAAGATAGTAGCTGGGTTGAATCAATGCAATAGTATTTGCTTCAAATTAATAGACAAAAGGTTTGAAACCTCTGTCCACTACCATCTTGTCAAGTACCTATAGGCACCAAATGGGTATTTAGAAATAAAAGAGACGATAGAGCTTGATTATCAAGAACAAGGCAAGACTTATAGTTCAAGGATATACTCAAGAGGAAGGAATCGATTATACTGATGTCTTTGCACCTGTTGCAAGACTTGAGGTAGTTAGTATCTTCCTTGCTTATGTTGCATCCAAGAACTTTACTGTCTACCAGCTTGATGTCAAGTGTGCATTTCTATATAGGAATATAGATAGGGAAGTCTACGTGTGTTAGCTTCTAAGATTTGAAGACCCACAGCACCCCAACTATGTGTGCAAGTTGGATAAAGCTTTATATTAACTACACCAAGCACCTAGGTTGTGGTATGAGACCTTGTCTCAGGTTTTTCAAAAGAATGGATACACTAGAGGTACCATTGATAAGACTCTTTTCATAAGGAAGTCTGGGAAAGAAATTTTGCTCGTTCAAGTCTATGTTGATGACATTATATTTGGTTCCTCAAATGATCAAATGTGCAAGGACTTTGACAGCATTATGGAGAAAAATTTGAGATGAGTTCCATGGGAAAATGGACTTTTTCCTTGGAATTCAGGTGAAGCAGATGAAGAAATGGTTCTTTTAGAAAGATTTTATATGAAGGATTATCAATCTAAGTATGTCAGTGACATTTTAGAAAGATTTTATATGAAGGATTGTAAGCTAGCCAAAACACTTATACCCAGAAACCATAATCTTTGTCTTGACTTTATGGGGGAGGATACTAATCAACATCAGTATAGGGAAATTATTGGTTCTCTGATGTATCTTAAAGCAAGTAGACCTAATATTATGTTTGCAACTTGCATTTGTGCAAGATATCAGGCTGCTCTAAAATTGTCTCATCTAGTTGCTACCAAGAGAATCCTCATATACCTCAAAGTAGCATCCAAACTAGGTCTCTGGTATCCAAGGAACAACAATTTTAATCTCTATGGCTATTCAAATAGTGACTATGGTGGCTATAATATCAATAAGAAATCCACATCAGAAGGATGTCAATTTCTTGGTGGAAGGATCATCTCATAGCAATGCAAGAAGCAATCCTGTGTTTCAACATCTACTTCTGAAGCTAAATACATTGCTCCTGCTAGTTGTTATGCTCACTGTTGTGGATTCAGAACCAGATGATAGACTACGGATTCAACTTCATGAGTACTCCTATCCATATTGACAACAATATTGCTATCTCCATAACTGAAAATCCAGTGAAGCACTCCAAGACAAAGCATGTTGATATCCAGTATCATCTCACTAGAGATATTCATGAGAAAAGTCTGATTAAACTAATTAAAGTTGACTCAAATGAACAATATGTTGATTTGTTCACCAAGGCCTTTGATGAATAAATATTTAAGTATCTTATTATAGCTATTAGGATGATAAACCTTGATTAGTTTATCTCATTTGAAAACCTTTTTAAAATGTGTAATGTCTTTTGTCAAAACATCCTAAGCCCTGTTACAAAAGGTCTATTTGAAATTCTTGTAAGTATAAATTCTTCCAAAGAGGAATTAACCCTCGGAAGATGTCATATATATCTTTCGAAGCAAAATTCCTCCAAGGAAAATTTTCTTTTCAGTAGAGTTTTTAGTCGCGGAAGAAGCGATTGATTGCATATAAGATCTACTTCCGAAGCTTATAAAACTCTCCATTCAGAAGGAAGTTTTACTCTTGTAGGTAAGATATTTACCTTCAGTATTAAAATTTCTTTCGGAAGAAGATTACCTTTGGAAATGCTTTATACTCGAAACGGAGATCTTACTGTGTAGCAGAATATTTTAGGCCCCACGTAATAAAAAGCAAAGATTTTATTAATCATGTCGGAATCTTTTAAATGGTTTTTAATCTTACCGCCCATGTCACATCTTACCCCAAACCATCTTTTTACCTTATCCAACCCCAAAACCGCCATTTCACCCATTTAAATAAACTCGACTCTTCATTTTATTCTTTTTGCCAAATTTACTGCCCACAAGCTTCCTTCACCTCCAATTCACATAAATTCAAACTCGTCTCTCTACAACCTTTTTCCTATAATGGCGCTTAACCCTCAGCACAACCAAATCACACTACTCGATTCATCCAAGGATGTTGACTTCTCAGATATCATCTCTTTTCTCACCAATCTACCTATTACAACGCTCTGATTGTTAACCCTACCGTTTACTCAAATCATATGGCTAAATTTTGGAGCAACAGTAAGATTGAAACCCTAAATGGGGTTAGGTAATAAGGTCAAGCATTTATGGTCAGGAGTTGATCATTTCTTAACAACTCATCAGGGAGAATCATGAGCTTTACGATACAGGTGCTCCAACTGAATTCCCCAAGTCAGACCTAGATGAAACATATACCCAAATGAGATATGGTGGAGATGTGGACATGTCTACTATTCACAAGTTCAATTTTTCATACAACTGGAAGTTCCTGCTCCATTTTGTTCTCTACTATTTGTCCAATAAGTTTGGGGGATGGGATCAAATCCCATATGAACTAGGGTGTCTAGTTCATGGGTTGGTGAAACATCTCCACTTTAATTACTCATGGTTTGTGCTAACTAACCTTATAAGAAACCTTAAGAGGGACACATTCTTCATGTATCCTAGGTTCCTTCAGCATATGATCAACTGTGAGTTGGACGAGAGTCAGCTTGTCTGTGTAGCTATCCTACTAGTTCCTCAAATCAGGTCAACCATCTTCAAAGTCTTGAACAGAGTGTCCACCAACAATACTGGAAGACATACTGATCTTCTTCTAGGAATGATTGAGCCAATGGCTCCTGGTGACATCCCTTTAACCCCACAGGTGATGAACCCACCCAAGCAACTACCCTCATTTTGCCATATCTACCTTCTCATCCCATTATAATTACCTACCAGAGATGATCTCTAGCCCACATCAGTAGACCCCAACTGAGGTGAGTCCCACTAGAGTGGAATGGACTCATGTAGATTCAGCTACCACTACTACAGGTGCCTCATTGGGCCCACAAGGTAACATTGCTGACACTGAATCTATGGCAACCAAGTATGATGAATCTGAAAGAGACATCATTATGCATGGGAAACCAGGGCACCAAGAAACCACTTCTGGTGGTGAGGATGAACATACAAGGTATCTTACCTCATCTCCCCATGATTCTTCTCAAGAAGATGAGGGAAGTATGCAACTCACCTTAAACGACCTACTCACTAAAGTATCAAACCTTGATTTCAGGGTTAAGACTTTAGAGGATAGGTCCGGCACTCAACAACTTAAGATTGAAAATCTCAGGGCTAAACTAGCTAAGAAACAGACTGAGAGATCTGTTTGGGATGTACCAATTCAGGTCTCAGTGACTTCTTGCTCTAGCTTAGCTAGCTCTCAAGATGATGCTATCAAAAAGAGGGAGAAAGTTTAGAGACAATATCACATGACATCCACCAGCTCAGCCATCTCTATGCTCTCTTCAAGATATCCTACTCAGCATTCAGATGTTTTCCCAGAGCCCCCTCCAATCACCCTCTAGTAGACCCAAGGATGCTCAAAGATCTAAACAAGTTTCTTAGGGATTTTCATGTGGCAGCCAGGTCCACATGTTGTTGTGGCCTACTTTAGAGCTAAGAGCTTTAGAGGCTGAATACACCTTCTGCTACTGTTGAGGAAGTTGATCAACCTAAAGTTCACATGGAACCTGAGATTGATTACAAAGGGAAAATGGAAACTGATGGCCCAGTAACCAAAACAGTTGGGACAGATAGTGTATTGCCACAAAATTGTGAAGCTAAAATCAAAGCTGTGAAAGAACAATTTCAATCTTCTGAAGCTGAGATGGAAGCTGCGGAAGGGCCTTACTCCTTGTTCGAGATGTACCAAAGAGAACAGGGGATGACTTTCACATCCACTCCACAACCATAGCCTCAACCTAAACCTATCCCTTCTCCTTTCCTTATTAAAACTGAACCAATCTCTGAGCCTTACACCCCTGAACCCACATCATCAACCTTACCCCTTCCTCGCCCAGTCAATCCAAACAACCACCAAAACTACCCATCCTCAAACCAAAACCTTACCCAGAACCCATCCTCATCCACCAAACAACCACCCAAGTCATCCTCTCATTCATCTAAGCCTCTTTCCTTAGAGGAATTTAAGGAAATCAAGAGGAAGCTCATCAATTGTACATCATTGAGTGATATCTCTTGTGAGGAGGAGTCTGTCAAACTGACTTACACTGACAACTCCTTAATTTCCCTCAAACTGATCTCCCAAAAGGAACACTAGACCAAGCCATCAAACTTCTTGGCCTCAACTCTGATTCATTGAATGTTGAAGAGAAGAAGCTCAGAAGAAGGCTAGTGACTCTGCTGGATACAAAGAAAGGCAACAAGATTCCTAGCCAGCCTCTTGTGCCAAGAAAGAAAATCATCCAGTGGAGGTTCGATGACTCCTCTCATAATTTTATTATGGAGAGAGAGAATGGAGAGAGCAACAGGCTGAATGCTCCTTCTCTACTACACTCAAGCAGATTTATTATAGCTGAGTTAGCAGAGAAGCCAGTCTCCAATCCCTCCAACTCCGACATAGCCGCTCATATCAAAAGTCATTTGAGCAACCTTCATCTTGCTGAGAAAACAACAAAAGCTAAGATTGAAAAGGAGTTGAAGCTGAGAGAGAAGGAACACAAAGAAAGATCAACCAGTAAAGGCAAAGCCTTTTTACAAATGGTGGAAGGCCCGGATTTAGAACTAAAAGTTAGATGGGAGTATGACTATAACTCCTATCAACTACCTCTCTTCAGAGGGACTCAGCAGAGAGTACATATTATTCAAAGTGACAGACTGGATCTCTTGTCTACGAATCATTTGTACAAATTTTTCAGCACTAATTCTGGGAAGAACAAAGAAATAGACAAGTATCTACTTTCCATGGTGCTGAAAGTTTTAAGGAGCAAGAACAAGTGAGGTTTTGGTAGCATCAGCCTAGGGGAGTTTGTTGGATCAAGTAAGGCTGGTGCAACCAAAACCAAACACTTAGACCTTTTTAGTACAACAAATAAGGAACTTGCGAAGCCAACTTTAGCACTTTCAAAGACATTTGCTGAACTTCCGAAGACAAGTCTAAGGAACTCTTGAAGATAAGCTTCAGCTTCCAAGAAAAAGTCTCCACTCTTCTGAAGCTCAATACTTCGAAGAAATGAAGACTACAACTTCCAAAGTATGAAGTCCCAAGGAATCCTCAGAAGAAGTAACCACTTCTGAAGTATAAATGGCTTCGGAAAAACAAGTTCTTTCGAAGCCAGTTAACCTTCGGAAGTAGCTACAATGAACCAGTGGACATAAGTATGGTCTCTCTAACACTCCGCTACAAATCTTTGAGATACTGCATGGCACTTTCCCACGTCCATGTAGTTGAACATACTTTATTCCACTGTTCACACCTTATCAGTAAGTACAGTTGCCAACTTTAATTGGTGACAATAGGTGAGTCATGGACTGTCATGACTACCATATCTTAGATAATACTTTATCTAAGATACCTTAACTTTAGCTTTGTAGTATTTGCTTTAGGTAGTGTTTGTTTTTTGGAAAAACATCTTCCCCACCTCTTCATCTGCGCACATGTAGACGCAAGAAGAGGTTTTGAGTGTGCAGACTGTTTGATTTTTGGAAGACGTTTCATTAAAAACATCTTCCTAACGTTTGCGTGGAGAAGACATGGACCTAGCACTTTTGAGGTCTTCTAACCTCTTCTCCAGTTTTCAATACATTCCCACCTCCCCCCATCCGGCCGCCCCACTTCCCCCACCTGCTGGACCACCGCCGCCCCACCCCCCACCGACCGGACCACGCTACCCCTCTTCCCACCTGTGCCTCCTCCCCCCTCCTCTCACTTGCGCTCGCCGTCCGCCTCCCCCTCCCTCCACATGCGCCCACCGGCCACCTCCATCCTCTTGCACCTACCCGCCGCCTCCCCTCCCCCCACCTGCGCCCGCCGGCCGCCTCCCCCATCATACGCCGGCTGGCCGCCTCCTCCTCCCCTTACCTACGCCGGCCAGCCGCCTCCCCCCATGTGCGCCCGCCAGCCGCCTTCCCCCACCTGCGCCCGCCAACTGCTTCCCCATCCTAAGCCCGTCGCCCACCTCCTCCTCCCTCACTTGCGCTCGCTAGCCGCCTCCCCTCACCTGCGCCCGCCTGCCCCCCTCCCCCCACCTGCACTCCCAGCCCTCCTCCCCTAAGAATTCATTGGTTGTGAAATTGTTATATGACTATGAAAATATTAAAAACAAACATTCTTTATGGTCCACAGACTGCAGACTGCAAACATTTGGTCCACCTTTTCTGCTGCAGATGTGGTCCACAGACTGCAGACGTTTTCCTGTAGTAAAAACAAACAATACCTTAGTCTAAGTTTCCAGCTGGTATCAATGTATATCAGGCTGTAGGTAGTAGTATATATAGCTTCTCATTGTAACTCATATATCACGCTTGTAAGAGTCTTGTAATACTTTGTGTTGAGAAATAATATACAAGTATTTTCAAAACTATTCTCTTATGTATGCTATGATTTACTTAGTATATTATCATCAACTCTTAGAAGGATTTTGCTTCATCATAAACCCTAGTGTTACTTCATGAGTTTGATAGAGCAATACTTGTGTTGAGTACAAAAACCAATCTTGGTTCTACTTTGATCATGATTAGCTCACGAATTTGCGTTTGGTTGCCTGGGTGAAAACTTCCAAGGGAGGATACCCATCCTTGGATTGTTGTCACCTAAGCACACTTAACTGTGGAGTCCTCATCTCATCCACATCCAATGCACCCAAAATGTGTTGGTGATGTTAGAGGTAGGACATTCCTTATGAACCAGGATTTTTCTCCTATCCACGACCGATGTGGGATTTGCCTAGAGTGTTAAAGATAAGCTTTCACCTAATTTGGTTTAGACCTTTCCTCACGACTAAAGGCATCAGCCACTATATCGGCTTTACCCTAGTGCTAATGAATCTCAAAATCGTAATCCTTAATCAACTTCAACCACTTTCTTTGTGTCATGTTAAGATCCTTCTGTTCAAAGAAGTACTTAAAACTCTTATGATCTATAAAGATTTGCACTTGTTCCATACAAGAAATATCTCCAATTTTTCGGTGAAAAACCACGGCTGCCAATTCCAAATTATGAGTAGGATTATTGACTTCATGAATCTTTAGTGTTTTAGAGGCATAGGTTGTAACCTTTTCTAGTTGCATCAACACGCAACCGAAACCTGAATATGAGGCAACTGAATAAACTTCAAGATAGGAGCTTGAGTTAACCTCGTCTGCAATTCTAGAAATACGTTCTCCTGATCTAGACCATATTAAAACTTCACATCCTTACAAGTCAACATTGTTAAAGAAGAAGATACTTTAGAGAAATCCTGAATAAATCTTCTATAATAATCCGTCAAACCAAAGAAACTGTGGATATCAAATGGCGTCTTTGGGGATTTTTATTGTATCACTTCTTCAACTTTTTTGGGGTCCACCATTATCCCGTTGGGATTAATCACGTAGCCAAGAAATTAGACCTATCATAGGCCGAATGCATATTTAGAAAATTTTACATACAACTTCTTATTTCTAAGTGTCTCCAATACTTTTTTGATACGACCAGCATACTCCTCCTTGCTTGTTGAGTAAATAAGGATATCATAAATGAATACTATCATTAATTCATCCAACATCAGTCTACATACTTGATTTATAAGATCCATAAAAAAAGTTGGCGGGTTTGTTAAACCGAAGAACAGAACGAGGAATTCATAATGCCCATATCGCATACGAAAAGTTGTCTCTTCTGCTCTTTCACTTTCAACTGATGGTAACCAATTGAATATCTATCCATGAAAACCAACTAGCACCCTATAGCTAATCAAACAGCTCATCAATCCTTGGTAAAAGGTACCGATTCTTCACTATCAACTTATTCAGCTCGTGATAGTCAATGCACATACTCATGCTCCCATCCTTCTTCTTTACAAACAAAATCTTAGAACCCCACGGAGAGATGCTCGATCAAATGACACATTTATCTAATAGGTCTTGCAACTAAGTTATCAATTCCTGCATCTTAGAAGGAGCTAGGCAATACGATGCCTTAGAAACAAGCTTAGCTCCTAGTAATAAATAAATCTGGAACTTAATCTCATGGTCAATTGTTACACCCAACAGATATTCAGGAAAAACATTAGGGAAGTCACGCACAACCGATACGTCAGACAATTATGGTTCTATCGTATCTGTATCTTTCACATACGCCAAATAAGCATGCATCCCCACCTTAAACACTTCTCATCCGTAATCATTGAAATCACCTTCGGACCCGAACAAGCCCTATCCTTATTAATCGTAACAAAACTAACATCATGTACGGTCAATCGAATCATCTTCTTGCAACATACGATGTTAGCCTCGTAATCGGCTAACCAATCCATCCATACGACTTTATCAAATCCTCCTAAGGTCATCACAAATAGCTTAACTAAGAACCTATGGACTTTTAACTCTATGCCATAGTCATCTATGACATTAGATATTCTTGTGGACTTACCAAAGCATGTTCTACATTAAATGTCTCATCAATCTTTCTACTTTTATCAGGAAATTTGTCACACAATGTAGAAGAAATAAAACTCCTACTAGCACCAAAATTGAAGAGTATAGAGGCACAAGTATGATTTACTAGAAATGTACCTAACACCATGTCACTCTAGCCTCTTCCAGGGTCATAGTGAAGGCCCTCGTCCTAACATTTTGTCCATCCTTTCCATCTTAATCACTTTTCTTGTCTCGAAACCTTTTTCCCTCCGGTTTCTACTATCTTTACTCAGATAACTCATTTCCCCATAACTAAAACACTTGATTTTTTCTACATAATCCTTAGCCATACTCACCTCCTACCCACAACTAAAGAACAAATTCCCCTTACTTACATTCACCCAGATGATTGTTTTAACATTTCCTATAGTCCCTTCACCCACCCGAACCAACATTGACCACCTTGTGATCATCCACTCTCACCTTCTTACCACTAGATATAATATTACCACTTTTATACCTTTCCCATTCCTATTCTTGTCTCCACTCCACTTCTTCACCTCAACAATAGTCACATCCTCTCGCTCATCATAAAGCATTTCGAGCAAATCAACTACCGACCTAAACGTACTTGGGTAGGTGGCAATCCTTTGTCTATGGATATCCACTAGCAAACCCTAAATATGCTCCAAATTGGTCATGTACTACTGATGGGTCATGCAACCCGCCTCAAATTGCAAAAATTCCCGTTTAATCTTATTTTGTTCCTAGTGAGGACATAATTCTTCGAACACAAGTTTCTTCAACTCACTCCACCTCATCTTGCTTATTGCCCTACTACCATCAGCCTGAACAATATTGTCCCATCAATATATGATTGAATTACTAAATGAGTGGGTAGCAAACTTCACCTCTTGATCCTCCCTACACTAGTTGATATCCAATAAACTCTAATGTCTCTCACCTACTGGTGAGCAGCAATAGCATTTCCATTTCCAACAAGTCATAGGCTTACACCTCTAGAGTGCCCCATAGTTAATTGTTGATTTGATTGGTTATTTTTCATGTTAAAAGAATATTATTATTGGTTTTTGATATTAAATAGTTTATGTGTTTTTTATGATAGCAATATTTATTATGTTCCTCATATACTTTGATTGATCATTTAATGCTATTCTATTAGAGTATAGGTATTTTTTTGTTATTACTATGTGTTTTGTGAGATTTTGTCACACCCCCGCTAAAGTGAAAACACAAGAATGTAAATAAATTAAATATCAAGAACAACATTGTTATAAAAGAGTGTTTGGAGTTTTAGTACAACAAATGACACTTATGTTCTGTAGCCCTAATATTTATCACTTAGAGCAATATCAATGATGCTAAGAGGTTTTCCAAAGATAACATGTAGCTCTTCCAATCTAATACTAGTCGAGATGTCATTGGTTTATCATTTAGAGCAAATATCAAATGATGCTAAGAGGTTCTCCAAAGATAACATGTAGCTCTTCTAGTCTAAGAATTTCCTCGTATACTTTGATTTATTCAAAAAGTCTTCGGAAGAAATCTGTCTTCTAGTGTTGGCTTCGGAAGACTTTGTCTTTGAAGCTTCGGAAGGCTTCATCTTTGACTTCGGAAGATATTGGTCTTGGCTTCGGAAGATTTCACACTTAGATTGTTTTCTGTTGCTAGTGTGAAACTTCCAAAGCATTCTACTTTAGTACACTTGTGCATGCATTCAGGAGAGGCTTTGGGTGTTTGGGTTACATCAAACTTATATTAAACCTTACAAAATCCCCCTAGGATGATGCTACCAAAATACTTTGAAGACTTCAAATATTTACAGTTCTCATTATGATGATAACCATCCCTTTCTTCATGAGATGATCAAGATCACTCAGACTCTCAAAGTGTCTTCTCATGTCAAAGAGATCATGCATGGGCAGATTGAATATGTCTTGCCATGTGTAGACATTCTCAATACCTTGATCTCTGATGACATGCCATCTTTCTCGATTTGTAGTGTATGTCCAGGACAAGATAGGTATTCTTGATACTAGAGGATTTGTTTGAATAGGAGATGATGGAGCATCCTCTAGTTGCACATCCTCATGATGTTCTGACTCATCCTGAGGTTTGGAGAAGGATGCTTCTTTCTTCTTCTTCTTCTTCTTTGACTTTGGTCTTGAAGCCATCCTTTTTCTCCTTTTTGATCCTTTTAACTGAGAAGACTGGTTTGCAGCACCTGATTGATCTTCTTTGTCTTTCTCAGTTGGGTCTTCCTCCTTTATAGGTTCAGAAGGAGAATGAGTTTGACCCTGCTGTGGATCAAAAGATGAAGCTTGCTGAGTCTCAGCAGGAGGTCAAGTTGTGTTATCTCAGGTTGGTCAACCTATACCTCCACTTCAGGTGGGGCTTGACTTGGAGGGGAATGTATGTTCATTAGCTCTCCACTCTTGATCTTCTGCTTGATTACCCTGATATGCTCATCCATAGTGGACAAAGACATAGGGCCAAGACTCCTTCCGGAGAATCCATACAACTTCAAGAAGCTCATCATCCTTTGCCTATTAGCAAAATTTTTCATACTTTTTTGGATGATGGCTCTTGACTTTGCAGCCTCTTCCCTTAGCTTTCTTTTGGTAATCTTTCCTCTTTAACTATCTCAAGTTCAAATTGTTTGAGGTACTCAAACTCAATATAGTCATAAGGTAAGGAAAGAAGTGTAGTAGCCTGATAGAGACCTATGGCATTCAGGTAGTTGATTATTTTGATCCTATCATTTTCTTTGTCTACTTGAGGTCTTGTATTACCACATCCTCTTGTACAAGACATTCTTGAACTGGGGAGAGAGTAGGCATATGCTTGTATAGTCTTTTCTTTCTCCTTTCTTCTCTAATTTGAAGAAGTAGCTTTGCATTCTCTGCCTCTTTTCTCTCCTTTGACAATTCCATGTCAGCCAGTTCATTTAATTCACCTAAGGGGAGAGTGATGATATTATCAATGTCATAGTTCTTGGTCTGCAAGTAGTTGATCCTGAATGCCCTTAACTCATCATCCTAAGTGTTTGGCCTGGGGGAAGCCCTAATAGCAGCTTCCATGAGTCTTTCAGACCTAGTAAAGGAACCTTTTCCCCTCAACTTCCTTTTCCTCTCTTTCTCTCTCCTCCTCCTCAATCTCCTCAAAAGTTATTTTTCTTTTCCCTTGTCACTCACAAACCTTTATGACTCAGGGTGGGGAGAGATTTGGCCTTCATTGCTTGGTGCAGCTTCCAAGCTCTGGCCAGAGAGAGTTTGAGATGCACCTTCACCAGCAGGTGTCTCATAAAGGGAACGAACCTCTGCAACAATTGATGATGGTGAGACACGGCTCTTAGGTTCTACCACTGGGCCTTCAGTCAAGGTTTCCCTTATGAAACTAATCTTAGGGTCTGCCTCAACATCTAGTTGACTAATGATATTACCTGATTGCCTTAGTCTCCTTTTGAAGCTAAACTTTGTAGTGATTCTGTATTGAATTCTTTGAGCCAGCTTGTCAGCTTGTCTTAATAGGACTTGGTTGATAAGTGGCATGCTGACATGATCAAGACTTTCATAGAAGCTCAAGGTCTGAAAGTTGAAGACTTCTTGCTGCCTTTGAACTCTTTAAATGATGAGGGCTTTTCTGTTTTCATCATACATCCACCTAATAATGTGATTTGAAGTTGGTGGAGATGATATTGCCCTTGGTATACCTTCCTCAAAAAGACTCTAAATGTAGGAGTCTATGGAGTCCACATCAATGTGGACTTGAGGAAGTTGCTGAGTATGCACAATTGCAAGTGAGGATGGTGAGTCCACAATGTCCATTCTCCCTGAAGAAATCCTAGGTTCTGTAATTGTAATGACTTTCTCTTCTTTTTTGGTAGCATCACCCTCTTGCATAGGTGACCTAGGAGTTAGGTCAATCACACTCACATGTTGTTGTGTTCCTGGTTGAGCTCTTCTTAAAGGTCTCCTAGCTAGTTGTTCCCTGAGATAAGATATCTCAAGTTGCTAATGATTGACCTTGTTTGTAAAGTAGTCACCTAAGATTCAAGGTGACTGACCTTGGAGAATAATAGGTGCATGTAGGTAACAATTTTTGCACCTTTAGCCTTAGATTCCCCACATCTTCATCTAAAGAATCATTGGGAGATAAGATGATTGGACCAAAGTCCTCACTCTCACCACTAGCTTCAGGTTCTTGGCTGCTGGATTTCCTCTGCTCACTAGCAGCCTCAGATGAGGTGTTAATGGGCTAAGATGCCATGGTTGAGGTCTTAATGATGTAATCACTTACAGAAGTGAGAGCCTCTTCCATATGGATATTCTGAACAGGTTCAGAAGTATCCACCTTAGTGATGGGTGACTGATGTGGGCTAGACATAGGAGACTCAGGAGCACTCATATCTCTTTGAGAAATGGAAAAGAAGAGAGAGTCATGGTACTCACTTAAACCTAAGTCCTCATCAGTATAGAAGTCAAGGTTAGAAATAGGTTGGTTTAAATCTAAAGGCTGGGGATGGTAGCTATCCCCTGAAGGTTGTTCACTTGAGTGTTGAGACTCAGAGTGAAGGCTTAAGGCAGTTGGGCTTGTGAGCTCATCAGGCTGAGCATGAGGAACCTAAACACTGATCTTTGAAATAATGGGAGTGCTTTGCTCCTCAGGGAAAGTAGGAGCTCCAATATCCACTTCCTCCTGTATGGGTGAGTATATAGAGGCCTGCACAGACTGAATAGTTTGAGGAGGGGTTTGTTTGGATTTTTTTGGTAGGTGAGGGTGATTTGTGGCTGTTTTGGTGGTTGAGATGTAGAAGGTGTGGGTTCAACACTAGCTGGTGCTGCTAGGTTGTCACCTTGAGCAATGAGCTCTAAGATTTTTCGAACAAGGGCTGTTTCTACCCCTGAGAAGCCAATAGTTGGCTTCCTCAAAATTTTAAAGATATCGGGCTTCATCTGTCCTAGTTTAAGAATATTACCTATTCCCCTAAACTATGAGCCCAGTTCATAGTTAAGAATGTATTGAACATATCTAGGAACATGTTGCATTCTAAGGAGTCCAAGTTTGCAAGTAAATTAGTATAACCAATTGAGAATACCTGAACTTGATCCCTTGAACCATCCCATGCACTATGAAGGAGAGATCCTCAGGAATCTGGTCCCACCCTCAATGCTTGTTAGACAAGCTGTAGATAACCACATGAAGTAAGTATTTCCAATTGGATAAGACCTTTCCTTTCTTGAAGGTCTTTATAGAGAAATATCCCTCATAGCCCATCTGCTCAAAGGAGTGGTTAATAGCTTCTTTCGGGAAGAACACCTCACCTTCTTCATCATCCAGCTGAAGATGATTGTCGATGATGGCTGGAGTGATGAAGATTGTTCTCCCTTGCACTGTGGCAGATAGTTCCTTCTCCCCATCCATAACGACCTCTTGGCAAGTCTTTCAAAATTCAAATAGATGATTCTCATACGAAGTAAGAAAAATGTTAAGGGAGGTGAAGTAATTTGATAAAGCCAAGAAACGGAAAACCTTTGAGAAATGTGGATCTTTCTCAGAGTCTAGCAGAGCAACTTGGTTATGTTGCCTATGTAACTGGATGGAGAAATCAGGATCATTTCTATGGTTAAAGTTGGCCATTCTGAGAAAGCTTAAAGATGAAGGAAGTATGAACTAAGGCTGTTTCAGAAAGAGATTGGGAATTTAGGTTTGGAGGAAAGATAAACATGATAGAAAGAAGGGGAACCGTTGGGTTTATATGTGAAAAGGATTTCAGACAAAGTTAGTGATAGAGGATAAACTTGAAATCCGGATGTCGGTCCCACCTCCGAAACAGTGGTTTACTTTTTGCTCAAAAGGTAGTTATCTTGGAAGTCAGAAAACTTTCGAAGGTAAATTGTCTTTGAAAGTTTTAATGAAAAAGCTTCCGAAGACAAAATGACTTCGGAAGAATTTCCTCGTATACTTTGATTGATTCATTTAATGCTAATCTATTAGAGTATAGATTTTTTTGTTATTACTTTGTGTTTTGTAAGATTTTCTCACACCCCGCTAAAGTGAAAACACAAGAATATAAATATATTAAATATCAAGAACAACATTGTTATAATAGAGTGTGTTAGGACCGTGTACGTACGGGATACCAACAGATTCTGCGTTTAAACCGAATCAAATAGTGCGGAATCCTATTTGATTGGCGATCCAATCAGTGAGAACATTAACCTGATCGATATAAGATTGAAACTAAACGTTATGAACGAATAGAAACCGATCAGGAATGATCTATGAACTTGGACTGCTTTCTTAGATGTTCTGGACGGCTAGGGATCGTCATAAGATCAAGTGTTCTTCAATTCTTGAAATCTTCTAGTTTTTCCACGATTTAAGTCATATTTATAGGTTAGGGGTTTCCATTCGTACGACTGAACCATTAGCATGGTTCAGTCATGCGACTGAATCATGCGATTCATCCATACACACGACTGAAGGTTCAGTCGTGCGACTGAGTCAATCTTATGTCTCAATCATACGATTGATCCAGTCTCCTGGTTCAGTCGTGCGACTGGTCCATACGTATGATGTATTCATGCGTATGGTCCATAAGTATGGGCCATTAGCATGAATACTCATCCAACTATGTTGAACACATTACTTAATCATTATTGACCAAGAATCATGTACAACAACCTCAAACCTATATAATATGTTCATACATATACATTATACTTTAACACAATAATAATATGAAATAAATAAACATGAATAAACATCAATCACATATTATATTTCATTGAACCAATTCATTACATATGTGTAAGACATGAAAGACTTTTACATTTAAGCTCATAAACTAGGAACATATGCATCTACAGAGTGTTTGGAGTTTTATTATAACAAATGAAACTTACGTTCTGTAGCCCTAATGTTTATCACTTAGAGCAAATATTAAATGATGCTAAGAGGTTCTCCAAAGATAACATGTAGCTCTTCCAGTCTAAGACTAGTCGAGAGGTCCTTGGTTTTCAATGCTTAAAAAATATGCTTAGAAAAGTGTCAAGTAAATAGTTGGTGGTTCGTATCTTTTAATGTTTCAAAAACGTCTCACATAAAAGACTTTTTTACCGTATAATGTGATTTGTATTTAGTGTTGCCAATTAGGGACAATACAACTAATGCTATAGTTACCATGAGTTCCCATTACCAAATTTGATTGATTTTGATATTGTGCTTCAAATATGAAAAAAATAACATTGGTAAGTTTACAAGTTTGGTAGATACAAAAATAATTTCCAATTGGACCACAAGACTCCAATGTGTCTATCATTAATTAAAACAATGTCATCTATCATTAATTAAAACAATGTCATAAGTCCATGCTAACATGTAATGCTTGATGTTTATAGTTACACTCAGGCCTAATTTAATGATGCAGTCGGAAATAGAAAGATAGTTAATTGAACCTGTTGATTCACAAGAATACCAGGAGCAATTCTTCTAACTATAGTTGATTCACAAAGAATACCGATAATCAGGGTTTACACTAACATAAATGTTAGGACCTGGTATTTGAACGAAATACCTAGTGATTAGCATGTAAACTAGATCAAATAGTGCGGAATCCTATTTGATTGGCAATCCAATCAGTGAGAACACACGAAGAATCAATAAAGAATTGAAACTAATGTTAGAAATCGATTGGGAATCGATCTAATGTGTTCTATGAACTTGGAGAACGAATTGGGAGGCTTCTGGACGGCTAGGGTACGTCTGGAGTCGTAATAGAATCAATTCCTCTTTTTTTCACAAATTGGATTGTATTTATAGGTTAGTATTGTTCATTCGGGTGACTGGACCATAAGTATGGTTCAGTCGTGCGATTGAACCATGCTGTTGATCCATCCGCACGACTGAGTGTTCAGTTGTGCGACTGAGCCAATCTTATGTGTCAATCATACGACTGATCCAGTCTCCTGGTTCAGTCATGCGACTGAGTCAATCGTATGAAGTTATTCATGCGTGTGGTCCATTCGCATGGGCCATTCGCATGAGAACTTCATTATGTTAAGTTTGAATGTGTTAATTAATAAACATTATGTGTAACCATTCAAACAATCACTAACCTAATTAACCAATTCAATATCGACTCATTAATGAAATATTAGACATTACAAATCACAAACAATCAATATCATTTCATTAATCATATCAAATTACATCCAAATCAGATAAACAAGATCTATTACATTTCATATCATGATCTAGAGACATACATGTATCAACAAAGTCTCCCTTGGACCTAGATCTCTCTAATGTCTTGTTTTCTGTATCACCTCCTCATATTTCTTGTACTTGTCCTCTTTTGTGACTCCCGCATGAATCTCAAACGTGAAGCAGAGTCTTATGACATTTTGGAACTGGAGGGCTTGTACAATATCTTGCGTATCATAGAACAGTGGCCACTTGTATAGCGTGTAGACATCATTTGCTGACAAGTTAGTAAGCCACATTGGGTCGAATACCCTGATCGTATCCATTTGGCCCTCTTTGTTTAGGATTATGACTGCTTCAGCTGTTCTCCAATCGTAGTACCACCACTTAAAGTGTGGAGTGAAGTCCTGTGGCATTTCCCTGAGTGGGATTCTTGACATTGTGCGCGGAGGACTCCACTTCAACACTATCTTCGGCTTTCCAGTAATGGCATCAACCTCAGACCTTCTAATATACCTTGTAGGCTGTTGGGGTCTGAAGTTAACCCACCTGGTGTGGTACTCCTTCTTTAGGGCAGCCTCGAACCAGCCTGACATCTTCCTCGGGTCAACATACAAAAGCTTTAGTTTGGTTAGCTGGTTGAGCTCAAAACGTGGTAGAGTCTTCAGATCATGTGGGAATTTGAAGTACTCTATGCCCTTTTCCCTCTTAACTGCATATACGTTAAGATCCTCAAAATACGCCCACGCTATGATCCTGCCAGTCACCTTATGATGTTTATTGACGCTGTAGAGTTTGGTGTAGACATCCTGTTTCGGTGCAGCGCGTTGGGCTCTAACGTCTTCAAAAGACGCAGCCCACTCAGCCTTTCGGATATCAATATCATCATTTGAGGCTTGGGCCGTTTCCTCTACTTTCTCCGACTCTTGCTCCATCTTGTCTAACACCTCAAAAGTATCGCTGACGAGGTATTCACCCAGATTGGGGACCACATTTCCCTTATTGTCAGCGTACTGAGGGTAATGCTCGGCAGTGACATCTTCAATCTCGATTTCATCAACATCGTTGAGCTCTTCCTCACTGGTCGAGTCGCATGTCGGAGCATCCTTCACTATCTCATCTGGATTGAGCTTGAAGATCTCTGCGAGTTGCTCGTTTGATAGGTCGTGAATTATTTCCCCTTCTTCAGGGGTATAACTCACCGATCTCCTTACGATTCCTTGCAGATCAAGAATCATTGTTAGCTGAGTCTTGACTACTGAAGGGGAGCAACATCAAATTCATCCCTTTGGTAATTTGGATCTGTTTGATTTACACATTCAACATATCAACCATTAGTAATTAATCAAAACAGAAATGCATTAAACTTAGTTTAAACATTGAATACATAGGTTTCAATACATGATTCAAATACAAAAGTAACTAAATACATAAACATCTAATCTTTACTTTTGTCCTTTATCATCGTCTCGTCACTTGGTGTAGCAGAGAAAGAAGCTGGTTGGTCTTGTCTGTTCTTGGACATCCTCTTTGACCTGAAGCAGAGGCCGATGTAGCTGCATCTCCTCTTATTGTATCATCATCATCATCCTTCTCCTTTGTCCTTTCTTCTTCTATCCCCTCATCCTCCTCTGTCTCATCCTTATCATCCTCATCATCATCTTTATCATCTCCGTCTCCCTCTTTGATCTTCAAAGGCTCCTCCTTAGATCCCTTTAGCTTTAACATGATCGTCTTCTTCGCCTCCTCCAACTCCTCTATCTTCTTGTTGATATGACACTATGTGCTTGGAGTTGGGCTATCTCATGGCTCTTAGCAGCCATTTGTTGGGCCTGTTCCTCTGTCACTCGAGCCTGCTCTTCTATCTGGTAAGACTGAGCAGTAGTAAGATCAGCAAGCTGGCGGATCTGAGCCGCCTTCTCCTCATCTGCAGCTAATAGGCGCATCACCATCCTATTGAGTGCAGACAGCTGTTCCTCTACCCTAATTGGAGGTAGAGGTGATCCATAAGTATGAGATGGATGGGCTGAGGATCCAGCTTGGTGGGTAGTGGTGGTGGTGGTGGCTATAGTGAAGATGGGTCTGTGAAATAGTGGAGGTGGTGTGGGAGTGAAAGATATGGTGGTAGATGGAATATGTATAGTAGTGGGAGGTGTGGTGGTGGTAGTAGTAGCTGTGGTGGCTGTGGTGGTTGTGGTGGTAACGAAGGTGAGTCATCTTTTCTTCTTCTTCTGACCATGGGGCTAAGCCATCCTTTTCCTCCTCGTTCCTGTTGAGGTGGATGCTCCCCCTACAACCCTGCTAGCTGACTTCGGTGCATAACTCGGATCAATGGCTGTCTCTCCTGAGTCTCTTGGGCGTTCACCAACCGCCCTTAGCCCATGTTCTGTGGGAACAACCTTGCTTCCCACAATACGTGTCAAGGGCTCCTCTTCCGACTCCTCTTCCTCCTCACCAGAAACAAAATCCTGATGGAAACCAGCAGACTCGGCTATGTCTCTAGCTGGGGCGGACACTGGAGGTATAACATCAGAAACTGAGCCTCTTGGTGGAGTAGGCATATCATCCCCAGCATCCCCACTATCATCATCATCAGAGTCATGCTCTGGGAGCAGTAGCCTCTGGTCATCAGAATCACTGTCATCATGACGCCATTTGCGTCTCCCCGGCGCCACATATCTCTCGTAGGCCAAATGGCCAATCAACCTCTTCACCTGGGGCTTCACTTGCTTGCCCCTATACACCCTCATCCGACCGAAGTTCGTGTCATCCATAATCTCCAAAGCAACTGCATCATGAGTCTCCTTGGGAAGAAGTGGTAGCTTCTCGTTGAAGATCAGCTGTAGAAACCTGGGGTACATACAAAATCCTTCCTTCCCCTTTGCCTCCAGGTTCTTCATAAAATAAGAGAAGATCATACTCGAAAAGCTGAAAGGGTGGTTCAGCACCAGTGCCACGTAGGCATTCTGAATCTGGTCTGATAGATCATCGAACCCACCCCTCCTCGAAGCAATGCACTTTAGGATCACATGCGCCAAGTACTTGTACTGGGGGCACAGGTTGATCTTATTGAGCACACCCGAGTTTATGTCCCCAGCGTACTTGATCCTGAGGAAGCAGCCTCTCACAGTCAGTGGATGTAATCTGGTGGGGTGATTCGTATCGTCCCCAAACTCAAGAACTCTCTGGATATCAGCAGAAGTAACCTCGATATCATGACCCAGAATGGAGCTCCGTATACTGTACGGCTCACGAGAGCGATCAACTATGGCATTCTCCAGAATGCCTGGTGTAATGACCTGTAGGGCGTGCAAGGTGTAGATATAGCCTTATGTATCCGGGAACGTCTAAGGAAAGCTATAATCTCTGTGAACTCGGCCCCGTTCCGAGTAGTATGATCCAAGTGAGCACATATGTTGTGCTTTGGATTAATGGACCATCTATCAGCTATTTTCCTGAAACACAAGACACAGAACCATTAGTACATAATACATCAAAATTCAGTTCTAAGTGTAATGTTTAAATTCATTCTGATTCATTTGTGCGAATGAATCATGCGACTGAAGTCAGTCGGTTGTTCTTTCATGCGACTGAGCTCGTTCGGGTGAATGAGACATGCGACTGAGTTCAATCTGTTGACTGAGTCTGCGATTGGTTCAGTCGGCCGACTGAGCTCATTCGTATGGTTCATTCGGCCGATTGATCCAATCGCAAGTTTCAATCGTGCGATTAGAGTTCATCCGGACGACCAGTCGTCTGTCCCACTGTTCAGTCGCCTGCTGTTCGAATCTTGACCAAAACAAGTGATTTAACATGGGTTACCGGTTCAATAGACTCACCATTTAGACACTAATAACCTATTAAACTTAATTTTAATATTTTGCATAGTTTAGGTTGGTTATTAGGTCATTTATAGTCCATTTCTTGTTTTCATTAGAATATCACCAAATTAGGGTTCCATTCCTTCTGTTTTCGGTGCGATATCAATGCCATCTACCTGTATATAAGTCAACGAACGTCGGAAGATCAACAGCAATGTGAAAACAAGGTCTAGAGAAATTTTGGCAGAGTAACGGGAAGAAATGCGATTTCGGAGTGATGAGTAAAATGCGATCGACTGTGGCCCTTTAAATACTGAAACTGAGCTCAATCGGCCGGCTGGCCTCATTAGCTCAGTTCATTCAGGAGACTGAGTTTCAATCGTGCGATTGGCCCCGTCAGTCGCATGCAGTTGACCGACTGAGGTTCAGTCGGTTGATTGACTCAATCGTGCCCTTTCATTCGCACCTTTAGCTAACCGACTGAGTCTCAGTCGGTCGACTGATTCATTCGTCCCCTTCCATTCGGTCGAATGGAACATTCTGATAAGCCATTCAGATGAATGGCTCAACCTCATGTCCAGTCGTGCGAATGGGAGCCATTCGCATGGTTGGTCCATACTCATGGTCCAATCGTGCGAATGGGTGACACTTAGTAAATTTTCTGCCATTTTGAATATTTTACTTTTAAGACCCTTTTAACTTTTGAAATTAACATTATGAGCTTTTGATCATCTCAGACATGATCATTTTAACTTCAAATTTTTTTATTTTTATTTATTTTTATTTTTTATTTTATTATTATTTTTTTAATCACCTCAGACGTGATCCTTTTAAACAATTTAGTCACCTCAGACGTGACTCTTTTAAACACTTTGTCACCTCAGACGTGACTGTTTTAAACTTTGAAAACACATATGGTCATCTCAGACATGACCCTTTTAGTGAGTTGATCCCTTACCGATTTTCATGATGTAGTCCGGCAAACACACAAAACTAAAAGACTAAGTGAATTAAAAAAACTAAACTAACGTACAAAAAATAAAACTTGTTTTTGATTTTTTGTGAGAGATAAATCCTAAGATGGAAATCTACGGGATTTGGTTCTGGAATAGGCAGCTTCAACTTAGATTGACCATACCTGGACCAATTCAATTTTGGAATCATACAGGCAAGTCAAATCATTTGGCACTTGTTATCAAAATCTTTTGATGCTCTATTCTTGGTTTTCATCCAGAGTCGTTAGCAACTTTTAGGAAATCATACTGGAACTATTAGATTACCACATTGATTTGAACTTTCAAGAATTGCAGCCACAATGATTGTCAATATGTTTGTCCTCTTAAATCCATACACAGACTTTTGACACAAACTGGTGATAGATTTAGGTTTAATTATTTCAACTAACATTTGTGGATCCCACACTTATACAGTAATCAACATTCCTCAGGAGCTTTTGAGCGGTCTACGGGTATTTTTACAAGAAGAGACTATTCTTGGAGCTTTTCAAAGAGAAGCCAATCCTCAGGTCAGTGCCATCGCACAGCAGAGAGGCGGCAAAAAACAATGAATTCTAGAATATCTAGGTTATGCTTATCCTCAGGTCAGTACCATCGCACAGCAGAGAGGCACACAACCTATCTCCTTATTAAAGCAGCTTAATTTTATTTTGCACAAAATGCACCAACAACATAAGTCATTAGCTTGATAGCATTTTTCTTTAATTTTTTTCGTGCTTTGCTCTATTCATGGTCATCCGCACACATTTGTGGCGTTTACATGCTCATTACCCCTTATTGGAATATTGTTGATTGTGTTAACCAGTGATAAGATGGAAGCCCACAGTCAGTTGAACAACTTATTTTGATCTTGAGATCACCAGTCAGGTCTAATCATCTATTGTGTTGAATCTACCGACATATCAATTGTGGTCTAGCAACCTCTAGGTCTACTCTCGTTGTGTTACCTTAGGAGTTACCAGTTTTTCTATCATCTTCCCTTTTATATTGCTTAGACTACACAGACTTATACTTTGAATTTTTTTATCTTTTCTAAATTAAAATTTTAAAGTCCCTCTTGATTTGTTCTTGTGTACTATCATATTCCAAAGGGTTTGAATCGGTATCACAGATATGATCTACCTTATATCAGCTTCCACTCCTTCTCCCTCGTTTTTTTAATGTTACTTGCTGACTTATTCTCCCCCTAAAATACTAAAATCATAACTGGTTTAATTATTTTAGGATTTTAATAAACAACAAAATAACACGAGTTTAATTTAAACAGACTAAAATAAATAAAATAAAATAAAATAGAAAATAAAAAGAAAAATTAACTAAACTACATCGGACTACACATGATCATCATCAGGAATAACATCACTTTTCTTTTTAACGTCGTTGACCTCTAGCAAATATTGAAAACGTGGTTTATCAAAGGCTTTAGTATAGAGGTCAGCGCATTGAAAATCAGTATTAATTTTTACCACATCAATTAAGTTTTTTTCAAGACAATCTCTTATGAAGTGGTATTTAATACCGATATGTTGGTCTTTGGATGTTGAACCGTATTTTTAGTTACTGCAATTGCAGCAGAGTTATCAACAAAAATAGGAGTACAAGAAAACTTTAAACCGTAATCCCGCATTTGTTGTTGAATCCAGATGATTTGTGAACAGCAACTTGCAGCAGCAACGTATTCGGCTTCACAGGTTGACAATGCAACCGATGTCTGCTTCTTACACTGCCAGGTAACTAATCTTCTCCCAAAGAATTGACACCCTGCTAATGTAGACTTGTAATTCATCTTGCAGCCCCCGTAATCCGAGTCACTATACGCCGTGAGCTCAAAGTCATCATCATGAGGATACCACAACCCAAGTGTGGGTGTACCCTTCAGGAACTGAAACCTGTTGCTCCTGACTGTTCTGATCATCTTTTTCAGCCTCATCTTCAGAGGAGGAGTCACTGTCGTCGACTACTTCCCCTGACTGAGTAGATGATTCTCCCTGTGAAGTCGATGATGTTGAATCAAGAGTTGGTGTATTCAAGATATCATCCATCATATTAGTAGCCAACTCATCATCAGAAGGAGAGATAAGGATGTTGAAGGACTTAAAGAATCCATCATAGTCGAAAAAATAGGTAGGTCCTTTGCCAGTAGGTGGTGTGGTATATCTCTGAACATCAACATTACACCACACTTCTACTAGACCTGTTGAGTTATTGTAAACTCTCTTGTTCGGTATGTTGTATCCTAGGAAGATTCCTTCATCAGCCTTCTCGCTGAATTTACCTTCTTGAGTCTTCTTCAGGAGTGTACACGGAGCGCCAAATGGTTCGAGATACTCTAGATTTGGTTTACGACGTTGTAGTATCTCGTAACATGTCTTTCCATGGCGCTTGACTATCAGAACTCGATTCAGTGTATAACATGCATTGGCCACTGCCTCATTCCAGAATTGGATAGGCAGTTTTGAGTCTGCCAGCATTGTCCGTGCTGTTTCTATCAAGCTTATGTTCTTTCTCTCAGCAACACCACTCATCTGAGGCGTGTATGCAGAAGTGAATTGATGCACAAGTCCCTTTTCCTTGCAGTAATCCGCCATCCACTGATTCTTGAATTCAGTTCCGTTGTCTGAGCGAACTTGTCTCACCTTTAGCTTGTAGAGAGATTCTAGTGTGGTCACTAACTCCTTGAATGACTCAAATGTTTCTGATTTGGACTTTAGAAACATTACCCAAGAGAATCTTGAGTAGTCATCAGTAACCACAAAACAGTACAAGTCGCCTGCAATGCTCTTTGTACTGACTGGGCCAAACAGATCCATGTGAAGAAGGTCAAGAGGAAGTTCTATTGAATGAACTTTCTTTTCCCTATGAGACTTCTTCGTCTGTTTGCCTTTCTTGCAAGCTACGCAAAAATCAAGATGTTGGAAATTCATGACATTAACTCCTACCACAAGATCCTTCTGGATCAAGTGATTCATCTTCCATTGATTGATGTGATCCATTCTCCTATGCCAGGAGATGGAGTCCTTCTTAGTGGCTTTTGATAGAAAGCACTGAACTTCATGATCCATTGTAGAAGTTATTAAGAGATCCAAAACATAAAGGTTTTTATATCTTGAAGCTATCATCAGCACTTGGTCTTCCGGAATCACGTAATCTTTCTTTAGGACGTAACACTTCTTGTTGTCGAATATGACTTTAAAACCTTTATCACAGATTTGGGAAACAGAAAGTAAGTTGTTTTGAAGTTGCTGGACGTAGTTCACCCTATCAAACTTAACTTTCTGATTTCCAACTTCTCCCTGAGCTGTGATATAGCCTCCCTTGTTTCCCTCAAACGAAACATGCCCTCCTTTTATTTGCTTTACGTTTGATAAAAGAGCCCTATTTCCTGTCATGTGCCTGGATGCTCCGCTGTCTACAATCCACGTGTTGGTTTCAGCACTGTAGTGAACACCCTGCAAACATACCAAGTAAAACCGTTAGTTTAGGTTAGGAACCCAAGCCTTTACTGGCTTGGGTTTCCCAGAGGCATCACACATCAGAAATTCAACCCATTGACCCTTAGAAGGTGAGGGTAGCTCAGGTTCCTTCTTGTCATCATTATCAGACACAAAGGTTGACTTCTCTTTCCATAAGCCAGATTTGTGCAATGCCTATTTGTGATAAACAATCGACTGGCTAACGGGTTGAACTTTATGTTCACTAGTTCTTCTAGGTGGACTTGAAGAACTACTCTTAGAAGACCTAAGTTTTGAGTCCTGAAGGTCAATCTTCTTCCTAGGTGTCTAATAATAAGAACAATAGGAAGCAATGTGTCCACATTCTCCATAGTTGTAGCACGACCTGCTATAAACTTTATGATTAAACATTCTTTGTGGAGACGTGTGTGACACTCTAGTAACAAGACTCACTTTAGGTTTTGACTCTGGTCTTGTTTAACAAAGTTAACTTTTTAACATGTTTAACATCTTTTTCCTTTTGGTTAACTGGTTTTTGACTTAAAACATGTGAAAGATTAACATTAGAAGTCTTTTTAGGTTCTGATTTGACTCTGTTTGACCCTGACTTTAAGTTAACCTTTTCACATTCTTTTTCCAGATTAACACAAGGCAATTTACCCTTTGCCTTTGAAGTGGCCTCCTTTTGTTTGTTTCAAGATACAATAGATGAACATGAGGAATCTGGATCACTAACAAGAGGAGTAGACACCACATGATCCTTGATGGGGTTATTATTTACTGGTCTACTCTTAGTGTTCATCAAGGTCTCAGGTGGTGGTGGAACCACTTTGTAACCCAAACCCTCCCCGTTGTTTCTTTCTCTCACTAAGTGTTGGACTATGTGTGATGAACTTGTCCAACTGTACAGTTCTGTTTTAATGAGTTTACTTCTACTTCTAGAACTGCCTTTTGCTTCTTAGTGTCTTCTAGGGAGTTTAGATAGTACCTAATGTCATTAGCTTGGTTAAATGCAACTGCTTCGGTTTCCCTAAGCTGTTTAGTCAAAAGGTCTATCTTTTCTTTGTAACTATGCTCATTTTGTTTTAATACTCTATTAGCCTCAGTGCACAGTTGCAAATCTTTTACTAAGTTATCATTATGATCTAATAACCTAGCAAATTTCTCATCTATGCTATTTCTAAACGTATTACAATCAGAACAAGCATTATTATCAAACATTTGGTCAGTGGTACTTACCTGAGTTGGTTTAGAAGAGTTAGCCATCAACGCAGCATCAGATGTCTCTGGTTTTGGTGATTCTGTCTTTTCTGTCTTTGTTGTGGTAGTCTCCTCTTTAGGCTTGTAGCTGACCTTAGTTGCAGTTGTCTCTTCAATATTTGACATCGCTATCTCAACTGCTAGATCTCCTTCACTCGTGGAATCATCGTCAATGTCTTCTACACTTGCAATGTTTGATTCCCCTGGAGAGACAAACCTAAAGCTCCAGTCCTGTCCTTCATCATCATGAGCAGTCAAGGCTTTTGGATCCTTGCTTGATGAAGTAGAACTAGTAGCTTGCTTGTCTTGACGAGTGAAGGACGAGAATGGGTTCCCGTTACCCGTCTTCTTTGGCTTAAAACATTCTCTCTTGAAGTGCCCCTTCTCTCCACAGTTAAAGCAGGTCACTTTGCTCTTGTCAAAGCCAAATGTGATATCCTTAGTAGCTACCAAGTTCTGTCCGGTCTTTTTCACAAACTTCTTCGCCCTCTGGACAGCACTAGCTAAGGCCCACATTATGTCCATTCTCTCAAGCTCCATTTCGTCCACCTGCTCATAGTCCTCGTCTGCCAGATGGCAGTTTCCAATCTTCCCAGCAACAAGTCCATCATAAGAATGAACCACTGCAGCCAAAAGATCTATATGTTCTCGAGCTACTTCTACAGACACATTGCCGAGGTTCTCGGTCTTCAGTCTAGTAGCATTTGTTTGAGATCCAATATGATGGGTACAAGAAGACCCCGACATGTCTGATCCTGAAGGAGAAGCATGTGAAGGACCCGATGAGCTAGACACAAATGCAGTCTGGAGAGGTGCTCCAGATGTCTTAGCTTGAGGCTTGGCATTGTACAAAGCTGGATTCTGAGTATACGAAGAATTCTGAGCTCTGTACTTCATCCTAAGGGCTTCTTCTCGTAGCTTTAGAATGAAGTCATTTATATCCAGCTTTGCCAGCATTCCATTCTGTCTCAGGTTAGACACGAATGAAGCCCACTTTTCCGGCAATCCGTCTGCAAAGTTAGTAACTTTCTCTTCCATGGTAGTAGCCATCCCATGTGTATGCAGTTCACTCATCAGATGGTAGAATCTATCTATAACATCATCCAAACTCTTGTTTCCCATCGATGAGAAGTTATCGGATTCCTTCTGTAACTCCTTAGCCTTGATTGCCTTCAATGAAGCATTCTCGTCGTACCTCTTTTCCAGCTCATCCCATAGTTTCTTGGACTGCTTATTCTCTGAGTACTGGTAAAAAATATCTTTAGGGATAGACTGTGTAATCAATGCATAAACCCTCTTCTCTGCATTATATTTAACTTTCTGCGCGTCTGTCATCCCTCCTAAGGTTAGCTTTACTCCATCGGCTCCCACCGGCGTACTATACCCAATCTCGATAGCTTCCCACAGATTCGGATCCACTCCATTGAGATAGATCTCAAAGCGTTGTTTCCAGTGGGGAAACTCATCTAACGTTAAGAGCTTTGGTGGTTTATTATGATTACCCACCTCACTCTCAAGTAACAGCGGGTTCTGGATCCTCGAGTCCTTCCCAGCAGTAAATGCTTTCATTTGATCTTCCATGGCGAATAACTTTAAGTCTACTAAAACAAACTGTCAACTGGTGTGACTGAAGGATGCGATTGGGCTATCCGTGCGAATGAACTATGTGAATGGTTCAATCGTGCGGCTGAACTAAGCGATCGGTTCAGTCGTGCGAATGAAGCTGATGCGTATGAACACTACGAACGAATGGTTCAATTGTACGAATGGAGATGCGACTAGGTCCAATCGTGCATCTGAGCAATGCGAATGAGGTCCAGTCATGCGAATGGCTCACTCGTGCGACTGAAGCTGTTGTTTTGCGAAAATTTCTAGGTTAAACGTGTTTTAGCCGTAAAAAATCGAAATTTCGCAAGGTCTAATCGCCTAAGTCCGTAGAAACCAAACTTTGATGAGCAGGGAACGTCCAAGATCACTTTTGACACAAAAGATTGCGTTTTTAGTGCAAAAACACAAACTTTTTATCAATCTTGATTGAATCACACGTAATCAAGAGCCAAGGCTCTGATACCGATTGTTAGGACCTGGTATTTGAACGAAATACCTAGTGATTAGCATGTAAACCAGATCAAATAGTGTGCAATCCTATTTGATTGGTGATCCAATCAGTGAGAACACACGAAGAATCAATAAAGAATTGAAACTAACGTTAGAAATCGATTGAAAATCGATCTAATGTGTTCTATGAACTTGGAGAACGAATTGGGAGGCTTCTGGACGGCTAGGGTACGTCTGGAGTCGTAATAGAATCAATTCCTCTTTTTTTCACGAATTGGATTGTATTTATAGGTTAGTATTGTTCATTCGGGCGACTGGACCATAAGTATGGTTCAGTCGTGCGATTGAACCATGCGGTTGATCCATCCGCACGACTGAGTGTTCAGTCGTGCGACTGAGCCAATCTTATGTGTCAATCATACGACTGATACAGTCCCCTGGTTCAGTCATGCGACTGAGTCAATCGTATGAAGTTATTCATGCGTGTGGTCCATTCGCATGGGCCATTCGCATGAGAACTTCATTATGTTAAGTTTGAATGTATTAATTAATAAACATTATGTGTAACCATTCAAACAATCACTAACCTAATTAACCAATTCAATATCGACTCATTAATGAAATATTAGACATTACAAATCACAAACAATCAATATCATTTCATTAATCATATCAAATTACATCCGAATCAGATAAACAAGATCTATTACATTTCATATAATGATCTAGGGACATACATGTATCAACAATAAACTGTGATAGAGAGAAAAACATATTTTTTATAAACTTCAATGATATTTCATTCATCCCTTACAAGAATATAAATAAACAAAACTAAATTCGAATGGGCCACAAAACATAAACGGGCCAAAAACTAGGCCAAACGCAAAGTCCAACAAAATATAAAAATAAGACAAAAATTAAAATAACTCTTAAAATAAGTTCTTTTTGGGCCGAAACGATGACCCAAAACGGTGAAGCCCCTTTATGGTCATTTCAATGAAGTCTTTTTTGATAAGCGATCTTTGGCCTCCAAAAAGGCTAAAGCTTGCTCATCCACACTTGGGCCCACATCACCTAATGTTCTATCACATCACCTAATGTTCTATCACAAAACATTGTAATAAAAACATTGTAATGAAATAAAAAATTATACATGGTTAGAGCTACTAACCACGGGTAGGGCGTCAACCTAAATAGATCTATCTATAACTTTTACGCTCATCCACAATTAATGGTTAAAAGTACCATAGACTTATGTGATAAAATGTCTAGTCATGTAACAAGGTAGTCGTGTTTCTACTTGTGTCCAAAAAAATATGTTTTTGCATATATTCTCTCGAAATGATTAGAAGAAGTTTAAAATAGTGGGACTCACTAGGGTTCGAAGTCTATGTATAATGGACTGTGATAACCAACATACATAGGTCCTAATAACCAAGACCCAAAATGTGTGTTTACTCTAACATGACCGTCGTTTTCTTGACTTCGTAAAATATTATATTTATGTAATCATCTTTAGAAAAACAAGCAATCATGTTACCACTTATTGCCTTGATTAAAATGTGTTTTCTCTTGATTTTCATCTATATTTAACATGTTAAATGCTCAGTTAGTTTTCAAATCTGTAAAGTATCGTAAGCAAGCTTTTCCCCAAAGTATGTAAATAAAAAGGAGCTATGAAAACTCATCTGATTTTTCTTACAAAAGTACATGCATGTCAATATTAAGAGGTCACAACTATATATAGGAATTCACCAACTAGATTCCTATTTACAGATGATTTTAGTCTCTAGTATTAACACAATGTTACTACACGTATGATTAAGCTTTATTTAGTTAAAGTGTGATAATCGACTACCATAGTCGGATTGTATGTCGGGGGCTGGTATGATGTTACTTATATCAGGGAGTCTGTTAATCTCACTTTGTATTACTCATGACTCAGAGAATATAAGTGAGTGCATGTAAACATTTTGCTTCACGTATAGGTATTTATTAGAATTCTATAATGGGTATAGTACAATCACATTGAGTGTAACTGGTATACTTGTTTAGATAATAGAATTGTTATTTTCATAATAAAGCTAACAGTTAGTTTTATGACAATAATGTGAGAAATAATATTAATCTGAAATAAGGAATTTGTATTAATACTAATTTATCAATTAATCAATTATATGTATATCTATATGTGTGTGTATGACTATAAGTTGTACTAAAATATGTTTGTTAACATCGGATAATACGCACACCAAACTGTAATATAGTTAAATATTTTGAGTTGCCCATAATTATCTCGAAATTTCATTGATTATATGTGGTGTATAGGTACATAAGTATAATTATCAAATATGTTAACTGCTATTGAAATACAAGTAGATTTTTATATAGAAGTTACGCAACACGATTATTTTTTAAATAATATATAACATGTGCGTGTTACGATTATCTCATTTTAGTAGTGGCACTTGCACGTCATCGTTGAGGGTTCTTAATAACAAGTAATTATTTATTTATTGTTGTGTAATGTATTATCCTTTTCAATGACAAAACTATTCAATTGATACTCGTTCTTGTTTTAAAATTCATGCCAACTAGTTCTTTACCTAGGCATGCGTTGCGCATGGCATTGTGCACAGTGTGATAATATATAGATGGCAATCGACCAGACTCGTTTTCGAACTAAAACGTAAGATGACTCGAATTTACACCGTTAAATGAAAAGATATTATATTTCAGTCATAAGTATCCCAAATAATAGATCTTCCTCAAGACGATTGAACCTACAAACTTATGGACATCCGGTGACCTGCAAATCAAGATTCCATCAATAAGTCGCCCCAGTTCTCCAGCGTTCTTGAAGAATGACAAACGACTCATGGCTAGCAAACCATTTGTGCTTTTCCAAAACCCAGAAGGAGATACAAGTTCACACACAAAAATTCCATCGATTTGTTTTCCCTTCCATTTGTGTACCCTAGAAGCATACCAACAATGACCTCTGACCATCTACACCTTCACACAAGTCTGCCACTATGATTGTCGAAACAGTAGGAAGACAGAGAGTTGTAGGGTCAAATTATCTGTTTGATACAAGTTAGTGCTCGACTTATGTTCCAATTAATTATTTATATAAATTATGGATGTTATTTGACTCGGATCAAATCTCATTTGTCGATTTCTGTAATTGTGTGTGTATATGTTCATATTACCCGCGATTTTGTTTTGGTAATAAGTAGGACATTGATGCTTACCCTACATGAACGACGTGCTATTTCCTCTCTTTATTGTTGTTTATTACATGTATGTTTTAGGATTTCTCTCACAAGAGTGGTTTCCTTCATCATGACCGGAAGGCTTTACCATCAGATTAATTTAAGATGATCTTTATCATTTGTTCTTAGTTTATTACATTTATAATAACCTGTGTATTTTATGGTTGAAGGTTGAAAATTAATAAATATTAATAGTTACTTTGAATATAACTGAAGAAATTTAAATATATTTCTTTTGTTTTTGATGAAATGTGATTATAACACTGTAATATGATGACATCATAAGAGTTACATTTATATGTTTAACCTCCTACATATTGGTTAAGCTTATGTAGATATTCTTAAAACCATCTATTAACATTAGATTTTGCATAAAATGATTTGGTCTTTGATTGTGTTTAATTACCTTACAATAATCACATATAATATTTACATGTTGTAGATTTCAAAACTCTGTGAGTTAGTCATATGGTTGGGTGTTAATGATCAAGTATATGGATTCCTTAGTAAACTCTTTATCTTAATTTATTGTCTTCTACAAGACTATAACAACAGATTTGAGATGTCAAGTTCAGAGTAGCTTTTTGGTTTGAACAAATTGTGAAGCTTAAGCACCGTTATCAGGGTTGCTAACTAGAAGTAAAAAGTGTTTAGGTTATGGCACTTCTATCTTCTTTTTAGACTGCTAAAGTTTGTGTAACTGTATAATAACTGATTTTAAATAAAAAAAAAGTTGTTAGGAGCTTAAAATGATCACCAAAAAGCAATAAGTGTTGAAGTTATACAACCTTTTCCTTTCTTTTAGTAATCAGAAATTCGAACTAAACGTATGCTTTAGAGTATGAATGCATTGTATATGAATATATGCATATTTATAATAATTTAATATTTTTGTAGTGTATTGAATATTTTTGCTAACATTTTGTTGCGTACAATATTGTTATAGGGGTGATGGTGCATATTACAATGGAAAGTCCAAAGCAACACTTAAAGGTTTTTCAACAAGTTTGTAAGAATGAAAAACTTTTTCCAACTCAGCCGGCCGCAAAGCGCTGTAGTTTACACTAGTTATATAACAATATGAAATTTCAAATTCTAAATTTGTAGTAACTATCTAAAGAAATTTTGTAACTTTAAAGAGAAATTGCACTTGCCTTCTCTTCTATATATGGAACACTGTAATTCTTTAGGACCATATATGTTTACTATATTAAGAAAATGAAGATGAACATAGTAAGCTCTCCGGGCAAAACCGTCAACCAATACTGAAAATTCCTTAACTTTATTGTTTGGTAAATGAACTATACATCATCACCCTCAGTTATCATCATCCCCTTCAAAATACATCTGTCACCAAGTATGCATATTAATCAGGTTCTACCATGGTTTGGGCTCCATTATTCACAAATAGAACTATTTCATTTGATGTTAACCAAACTTACTATCGGCGCATCACTTAAGGTAAATCTACATAATAATATGAAGTACTAATCTACTATATTTTATATCAACACTTTCTCTACGATTGGAAATAGATGATACACAATTAAAGTGAAAATTAGTGAAATTACTAACTTGTGTAGTTCATTTTCATAACCCCCTTCAGAATTAGCCTAAAACTCAAATCAGAGACTTTATGATTAGTTCTATCGCATTTTTAGGTGAATCGAAACTCGAAAGCAATAACCTAAAGTCCAAAAGGCTAGAAAAGTTTATGGTTTCCAAGGCCTTTTATTTTTAACTAAATCAAAGATCTTGAAGAACACAAAATGTAATATTCACTTAAATGCAACATGTTAAATCAGCATAGCACCCGTATCTCAGACCATTGAATAGACCGTAGATTTATCATCTTCATCGGTAAATAAGGTTCCATCGTGTACCGTATATAGGCAGTCGGCACTCCATCGACGACATAAGTCATTTGCTTGATGTTCATCGGAGCTGCGCACAACCACCACTGCCTTCCATCAACCCCAGCTCGTCATTTGCTCCAAACCCCCTTCTGCATTGTCGCCCTCTCGATCCCTTGCAATGAGAACCTATTCGCCACCACCATCCTTCACCATAAGCCCATTTGTACTCCTCCACATACCACCATGACCACCGTCATCAACTGCAGGATCGGTTTTGATACTCAACACAAGTATTTTCTCTCAGACTCACAAACAAGCACTCAAGAAGCAGAGTTCTTCTAAGAGTTGATTATAATATACTAAGTAACACAAGAAAAGCACAAGAGAATAATTTCAAGATACTTGTATATATTATTTTTCTACTAAAAGTTTACAAGACTCTTATAAGCTTACTATAAGAGTTAGAATGAGAAACCATATATACTACTATCTACAACCAGATATACTTTGATACCAGCTGGAATCCTTTAACTAAAGCAGATACTACAAAGCTTAGGTTAAGGTATCTCAGATAATGTCTTATCTAAGATATGGTATTCATGAAATGTCCATGACTTACCTTTTGTCACCGACTAAAGTTGGTAACATGTACTAACATATAAAGGTGAACAGTGGAATAAAGTATGGTCAACTACATGGAATTATGGGAAAACGCCATGTAGTATCAAAGGTCTGCAACGAAGTGTCAGAGACCATACTTATGTCCACTAGTTCATCAGCAACATCTTCCAAAGGCTAATTGTCTTCAGAAGAACAAGTTCTTCCGAAGCATTTTATACTTCGAAATAGGCTGCTTCTTCCGTGGCTTGGGAACTTCTACTTCGGAAGTCATTGTCTTTGAATTCTTCAAGTCTTGAACTTCGAAAGAAAAGACTTTGTCTTTGAAAGTTGGAGCATTTCCTTCGGAAGTTGATTTTGCACTTTGTCTTCGGAAGAACTCCATATCCTTCAGAAGTTCCATACTTAGCTTCAGAAGTCCCTTATGAGTTGTACCAAAAATAGTCTAAGTATTTGATTTTAGTTGCACCAGCCTTCTTCTTGATTCAACAAACTCCCCCTAGGCTGATGCTACCAAAACCTTACTTGTTTCTACTTCTCAAAACTTTCAACACCATGGAAAGCATATACTTATCTGTTTCTTTGTTTTTCCCTAAAGTGGTGCTGAGAAGTTTGTACAAATCATTCGTGGATAGGAGATCCAGTCTGTCACTTTGAATGATATGTACCTTCTGTGTGTAACATCCGGTTATTTTTAAAAAGACAAGATATAGGAATAAAAAGAAAGAAAGGCAATTAAGTCCAAGTGGAGGGACTAAAAGTGTCCAAAAGGACAAAACTTTGAAAAAGTTGGTGTAAAGGTGGGCATGGCCGTCCACCCTCACTTCACATCACCTGGATTTGCCTTAGAAATATTTAAGTGTAATCCATGCACCTAAACAGTAGCCCATGCGCCTAAGATTACCTTAGAAATGTTTAAGTACAGCCCATGCACCTGAACAGTGGTCCATGCGCCTAGAAATGTTAGCCGGACGACTAAGTGTAGGGCCATGCGCCCTAATAGTGCCCATGTGCCCAAGTGGCTCATGCGCCTTAGTGCTCATGCGTCCGAATTATCCATGCGTCTAAGTGTTAATACACACAAATAGTGCCCATGCGCCTGAATAGTTCATGCACCTAAAGTGATAAATGATTAAGTGTTGGCTGATGCGCCTACATAGTGATGAAATGCCCGAACAGGGCTCATGCGCCCAAATAGTTCCCATGCGCCTAAGCACTTAGAAATTTTTACAGAATTTTTCTGGGAGTCTGTGCTTTAGGGTTTTGACCAAGGTTGACTAAGGGCTTATTAATGATAATGTTTCATGCATGATATGATTACTTATGATTGTTCCTTGTTATTGTTATTGCTATTTATTATTATTACTTATAGTATGTGACTTTACGTGGTATGTTATTATCGTAACGTAAAGTATATCGTAATTATAAAGTGTAAGAGCAATAAAGAAAAAAAGAGGAACATTAATGAAAATGTTAACAAGTCTTGCAAGCTTACACGAGGTACACGACCATGTTGTCGTTAGCTCAATTGTGTTGCGGGTTAGCTACCCTATTATGCACACAGGGTCAATCAATTGAGATTGGCAGGACCTTTGTAGCGTGCCTCGGGTGATTGAGTTGGCCTTGTACACAGTACACAAAACCCTTTCGAGGTATACATTTGACCCTTTCGAGGGATACATTTGACCCTTTCGAGGGATAAAGTTGACCCTTTCGAGGGATATAGTTGACCCTTTCGAGGGATATAGTTGACCCTTTCGAGGGATACAGTTGACCCTTTTGAGGGATACAGTTGACCCTTTCGAGGGATATAGATGGCCCATCACCCGTTTTCCATCACGCATATAGTTAGGGTATTGCTCATTGGTCCATACAGAAAGTGAAACATAAAGATAAAAGTTTACAGAACAGACAAGGCATACAGTAAAGAGAACGAACAGTACTTGTTCATATAGTTAATACGTGCTCGTATATACAGTACAGAGTTGTATTTTACAGAAAATAGTATTTTCTTATACAACATATAGAAAGCATTTTATTACTTTTAAAACTAGAACTCACTTAGCAACGCTGACTTTACATTTTCAGTTGGCAGGTAATTATTGCTGAGGATGGCACGAGGGTGAAGCTACTCGGCAGGAAAAGACTGACATCCATTTGTATTCTGTGTTGCTATTGTTTTGTAATGCGTTAAAACAATTCTTTTGTAAACAGATAATGATGATGTGTTGCTTAACAACAGTGTTTTAAATGAAATGAATGGTTTTTGATAAATCATTTCCGCTGCTTAAAGTTTGTATAATTATAATGTGTAGTGTTTTAACTGCTGTGGTTGACCAACTGTGAGGTGCCCGGGAACAGGGCATTACATGTTGAGTCCCTCTGAAGAGAGTTAATTAAAAAGGGTTATAATCTTGGTGTTTGCAAGATGAAGGTTGCTTAGATGATTTTTGATGTGAGTAGTTGTTTCAGAGTTGGAGGGATTGGAGAATGGCTTCTCTGTTAATTCAGCAATGTTGAATCTGCTAGAGTGTAACAGAGAGGAGGCATTTAACCTGTTGCTCTCTCCATTCTCTCTCTCCACAACAAAGTTGTGAGAGTCTTCATCAAACCTCCACTGAATAATCCTTTTTCTAGGCATAAGGGGCTGCGTAGGAACCTTGTCCCCTTTCTTTGTATCCAGTACAGTCACCAGCTTTCTGCTCAGCTTCTTCTCATTATCGTTTAAGGAGTCAGAGTTAAGGCCAAAGAGTTTAACAGGCTGGTCTAGTGTTCCTCTAGGTAGATCAAGGAATTGATCTCTTGTGAGGGAACATGAGGATCCATCAATGTTAGTCAGCTTGACAAAATCCTCCACACATGAGATGTCACTCAAGGTTGTGCATTTCTTGAGCTTCATCTTGATCTTCTTAAACTCCTTTAAGGAGAGATGTTTGGAAGACTGAGGGGATGGTCTGGATGGTTGTTGGGTAGGTAAGGTGTTTGGGTTCTGGGTAAGGTTTTAGGTTGAGGGATGACTAGTTGAGGTGGTTGTGGTGATAAGATGGGTAGGTGGTTGGTGTAGGTTTAGTGGTGTGAGGTTTAGAAATGGGTTTATTTTTGATGGGGAAAGGAAATGGGAAAGGCTCAGGTTGAGGTTGGGGTTGAGGTGTTGGTTTGAAGATCATCCCATATACCCTTCTATACATCTCTTTCTTCTTTCCCATGCGAATGTCAACCTTGATGTCACTGACAAGTCGTTAAAGTGTCTTTTGAAACATAGATCCCACCTACCTACCAAATAAGCCATGAGTCCGGAGATATTCCTTCATCCAGGCTTTCTCACCTATCTTCTTGGCGGCAGTGACCCCTGCTTCTTCTTCTTCTTCCTTCTTCTTCTTCTCCCTCAACATTTCTCTCGCTCCTTTCTTTCTCTCTTTCTCCAGTTGATCCCGCTCTTTGTTGAAGAGCCATAGGATCGTATCATTATCATGTGGAGATAGTTCTTGAAGAGAGAAATCCCCGGAGGTTAGAAAAGATATCCTTTTCTTCTGGAGCTGCAGATCAGCTTCCCTCTTCTCCTTTTCTCTTTCCTCCTTAAAGGCCAACCTTGCTGCTTCTTCCTTTTGTTCAATCTGTAGCCTAGTTGCCTTTTCTAGCTTTACTAACTCCTCTAGTTGTAGCAGGAGTATATCTTCACTGGAAGCTCCAAGCTTGATGAGCCTATCAACGATCTCCACCCTCTTTTTGTTATTGACTGCCTCCTGGTTACCTACACATGCTTTGGAACTAGCAGCTAAAAACTTCCCAGTTGGGAGTCTACCTTTTCTTTTAAGCTTGTCAATCCCCTCCTCCTCCTGAAGCTCAACCAAAGTCATCTTCTTCTTTCCTTTATCATCTTTGGAAGTGCTTGACTTTGGTGGTTCTTGGATGGAGGGTTCAAATTAAGACATGGTGGATGGAGATAGTGAAGAGCTAGGGGTTGGTTGAGAAAGGTCTCACTATTCACCTTAGATTCCAGCTCTAGAATTGCATCTGTGATGATTAGATCCTCAGACAAAAAGAACAGTCCTTTCGCAGCTTCCATCTTAGCTTTAGAAGACTTAACTTGTTCTTCCGAGGCTTTGACTTCAGCTTTGGAAGTTTGAGGTAATGCACTATGTGCCCCAACTGTTTCAGTTGCTGGGCCATTAGTCCTCATTTCCCCCTTTGAATTGAATCTTAGGTTCCATTTGGACCTTAGGTTTACCAACTTCTTCAACAGTGGTAGATGGTGCACTTAACCATTGAAGCTCTTCAGCTCCAAAATACATCACAGCCACATCAGGGCTAGGCTGGTCTAGAGAATATATTAATAGAAACTTGGAGAAGAGCCTATAGAGATCTCTAAGCATCCTTGGGTCCATTTAGGACAACTTGGGAGGGCTAAGGAAAAACAGTTGCAATGGGAGCCGAATATCTAGTAGATATGGAAGTCAAATCTTGGCTTGGTGGTTACTTAGATGTTTGTCTCTGAATACTCTCCCCCTTTTTGATAGCATCATCTTGAGAGCTAGATGAGCTAGAAGAAGAGGTTAATGAGACCTAAATTGGTACATGCCTAACAAATTTCTCAATATGTTTCTCAGCTAGTTAAGCCTTGAGACTTTCAATCTCAAGTTGTTGAGTGACAGACCTATCCTCTAAAGTCTTAACCTTTGATTCAAGATTTGCGACTTAGAAAGTAGGTCCAGAATGATGAGTTGTATACTACCCTCATCTACTTTTGAAGAATCATGGGGAGATGAGGTAACATACCTTGTATGTTCACCGTCACCACCAGATATGGTTTCTTGGCACCCTGGTTTCCCTTGCCTAAGGAAGTCTCTTTTAGAGTCATCAAAAGCCACGATTTTCATAGATTCAGTCTTAGAGGTGTTACCACTGTTCTGAGGATCCAATGAGTTTTCTTCAGTAGTGGTAGCTGAATCTACATGAGTCCCCTCCATATCCATGGGACTCACCTCAGTTTGTTTTGACTGATGTGGACTAGAGATAAGAGATCCCTCTAGGCTCTGTTGATCCATGAGAGAGTGTTGTGGATCAACTTCATTGCCATGAAGAGACGTAATCTCCTTATCAGTTTTGAATAAAAGGTCAGTAAAGGATATAGAAGTTAAGCCTAGTGACCCAGGACTCTAGTCATTGTCTAGTGGCATTGAGCCTTTGGTAGGGTTGTCCCTTCTTGGTTTCTCAGGAGAGTGTTGGGACTCATCCGAAGGGCTTGCAGCCTGGGTTTGGGCCTTAGGGAATTGAGACTGAGGAGACTCAAATCTCATATGAGGTCGAAAAAGAAGGATGGGGAGACCTCTAATTGAGTGGGAGCCCATGGTTCCACTCTAGTCTTTTTATGTTGAACAGGAGGGACTTGCTTAATTAGAGTAGACTGATCAATCGTTTGGATCTCTGATATGTGTGTTTGATGGGGTGAACTGGCAAAACAGGGTAGTTGCTAGTGTGAGTTCATCACCTGTGGGGTGAACAAGGATGTCACAAGGAGCCATTGGCTCAATCATACCTGGAAGAAGATCAGTGTGTCTTCCAGTGAAGTTGGTGGACACTCTTTTCAAAATCTTGAAGATGGTCAACCTTATTTGAGGGACATACAGAGTAGCTATACAAACAAGCTGACACTAGTCCATCTCATAATTGATTATGTGCTGAAGAAACCTAGGATACATGAAGAGTATATCCTTTTGGAGGTTTCCAAGAAGGTTGGTTAGCACAAACCTTGAATAGTTGAAGCGGAGGCTCTTCACCAATCCATGAATTAGGCAGCCCAGTTCATATGGGATTTGATCACATCCCCCAGACTTGTTTGACAAACATTGAAGAACAACATGAAGTAGGAACTTCCAGTTATAAGAAAATTTGAACTTCTAAACTATAGACCTATTTATATCTCCATTGTATCCTATTTTGAACATAGGTGTCATCAAGGTCTGATTTGAGGAACTCAGTAGGAGCGCCGTTATCATGAAGCTCCAGATGCTCTCGGATGACCTGTTCGGTAATAACCAACCCTGGCCTGAAATGTTGGTTCGAATAACCCTAGCTCCATTGAGAAGCACTTCCTGACCGTTCCTCCAGAAATCTTCCATGTGGTTCAAATAAATAGTGGGATTCATGGTCAGAGGAGTGAAGTAGGGAGATTGGGTGAGAAAGGAGATGATATTAGAAAAATCAACATCCTTGGAAGAATAAGGAATGTGAATTGGTTGTGTTGAGGGTTGAGTGCCATTGTGAGAAAGGAGATGATGAAACAAGTTTGAGCAGGATGAATTTGGGGTGAAGGAGGCTTTGGATAGTAAATTTGATAAAAAGATTAAAGTGACGAGTCAGGATTATTTAAATGGGTAAAATGGCGGTGTGGGGCGATGAGGTGAAAAAATGGTTTTGCGTTAGATATGACGGTGGCAGCAAGGTGAAAAACCATTCAAAAGATTCTGACATAATTAATAAAATCTTTACTTTTTACTGTGTGGGGCCAAAAGCTTTTTGTTACAGAGAGAAGTTTTCTTCCGAAGGTAAGAGTATTTCCGAATGATTTTCTCTTCCGAAGCCAAAACTTATTTCCAAAGGTAAATGAATTTACTTCCGAGAATAAGAGTGCCTTCCGAAAGAGAAAGTCTTCAAGCTTCGGAAGCAGTTAAGATATGCTTCCGAGGCTAAAAAGTCTTCGGAAGATAAAACTTAAATTGAAAGAATTGCCTTCTGAAGATAATGAAAAGTTCTTCTGAGGATAATTTTCTCCTTGGAAATACTTACACTTAGTCAATTATGAAGAAAAACCTTTTGTAACAGGGCTTAGATTGTATTTGACAAAAGACAAGACACATTTTAACAAGGTTTTAAAATAAGATATATAAGTCAATGTTTATCATCCCAATAGACATAATGAGATACTTAAATCTTTGTTCATCAAAAGCTTTGGTGAACAAATCAGCATATTGTTTATTTGAGTCAACATTAACTAATTTAATCAGGTTTTTCTTATTAATATCTCTAATGAAATGGAACATGATATCAATATGCTTTGTCTTGGAGTGCTTCATAGGATTTTTAGTGGTCGAGAAAGCACTGTTGTTGTCAATATGATAGGAGTGCTCATGAAGTTGAATCCATAGTCTAGCATCTAGTTTTGAATCTATAGCAGCTGAGCACAGCAACTTGCAGCAGCAATGTATTCAGCTTCAGCAGTTGATGTAGAGACACATGATTGCTTTTTGCATTGTCATGAGATGATCCTTCCACCAAGAAATTGACATCCTCCTTATGTGGATTTCTTGTTAATGTTGCAGCCACCATAGTCACTATCTGAGTAGCCATAGAGATTAAAGTTGGAGTTTCGAGGATACCAGAGACCAAGCTTGGTGCTCCTTTGAGGTATCTAAGAATTCTCTTGGCAGAATCTAGGTGAGAAACCTTTAGAGCAGCCTGATATCTTGCACAAATGCATGTGGCAAACATGATATCAGGTCTAATTGCTGTGAGATACATTAGAGAACCGATGATTGCCCTATACTGATGTTGATCAGTATCCTCCCCCCTTAGAGTTAGGACAAAGGTCATGGTTTTTGGGTATGGGTGTCTTGGCTAACTTACAAACTTTCATATCAAATCTTTCTAAAATATCAAAGATATACTTAGATTACTTGATAAAGAACCCTTCCTTCATTTGCTTTACTTGAATTCCAAGGAAAAAGTCAATTTTTTCATAGAACCCATCTGAAACTTCTTCTTTATGATGCTCTCAAAGTCTTTACATATTTGGTCATTTGAAGAACCAAATATGATATCATCACATAGACTTGAACGAGCAAAATGTCTTTCTCAGACTTCTTGATAAAGAGAGTCTTGTCAATGGTTCCTCTAGTGTAACCATTCTTTAGGAGAAATTGTGACAGAGTCTCATACCACAGCCTAGGTGCCTGGTGCAGCCCATAAAATGCTTTCTCTAATTTGCCCACATAGTTGGGATGATGTGGGTCTTCAATCCTGGAGGTTGGCACACATAGACCTCCCTATCTATATTTCCAGATAGAAATGCACACTTGACATCAAGTTGATAGATAGTAAAGTTCTTGGATGCAACATAAGCAAGGAAGATTCTACTTGCCTCAAGTCTTGCAACAGGTGCAAAGACATCAGTATAATCAATTCCTTCCTTTTGGGTGTATCTTTGAACAACCAGCCTAGCTTTTTTCTTGATGATCAAGCCACTATCATCTCTCTTGTTTCTGAAAACCCATTTGGTGCCTACAGGTACTTGACCATATAGTAGTGGGCAAAGGTTGCAAACCTTTTTTCTGTTAAATTGAAGCAACTTTTCTGGTATTGACTCAACCCAGCTACTATCCTTTAAGGCTTCTTTTATTTTCTTGGGTTCCATCTGAGACAAGAAGCATGAGTACAAGCAGACATTCCCATAGGGAGTTTGTCCAGCTACTATTTCAATGTCATTCAATGAGAACTGATTGAATGAAAGAGAAACATCATTAGCATCAGTTGACTGAGAAGTAGTATTAACACTTGCCTGTTCCTTCATAATACTACTTCCATTAATTTGGTGTTGTATGTTAACAGTTGATGAGTTATTGGAATCACTTTGCTAATGACTTGTTGAAGCTCCATTGGTCCCTGAAATGGTCATGCTATCGGATCTACCAATGATGGGAGCTTGGGGTTCAGAGACTCTTAGAGAACTTGGAAAAGGTCTGGGTAACTCAAATAGTTGGTCTTCATCAAACTCACTTTGAATACCTATTCCTACTGAAACATTCTCACAAAATGGTTTAGAATAGTTTGAAAACAATTCTAAGTCAAAAATATGATCAGGGCCATTCCCCTAACACAAGGAGTGTGCTCATTAACAACAATGGTGGATGATTCCTCAAATTGCTGATTTTTGATGTTATAGACTCTATAAGCAATAAGTGGAGGAATATCCAACAAAGATAGGATCATCTGACTTCTCAGTAAATTTTTCCAAGTGTTCTTTGTGTTAAGTATGGTACACCTGCTGTCAAAGGACCTTAGCAAGCCAACGAATGGTGGCCTCTTGTTCCATAGCTCATAAGGGGTTTTTCCATGTGTCTTGACAATAAGGGACCCTGTTCTGCACATAGCATGCATGCTAAATGCCTCTGCCTAGAATGTTAAAGGCAACTTTGAATCAGCAAACATGGTCCTACCAGCCTCAATCAGTGTTCTGTCCTCCTCTTAGCAACACCATTTTGTTGAGCAGTTCTAGGAGCACTGTATTGTCTGGTAATCCCTTTTGAGTTACAGAATGAGTAAAGAACTTGATTCTTAAACTGAGTCCTTGATCACTCCTGATTACTTTTACCTTGTGATCACTTTGATTTTCAATTCTAAGAATAAAAGATTTTAAAGTTTTAACAGTTTCATCTTTAGTTCTTAAAAAGAATACCCATGTAAATTTTGTAAAATCATCAACTATCACAAGGCAATATGATTTCCTTTCAATGCTCATTATACTTGTTGGACCAAATAAATCCATGTGCAATAAGTGTAATGGGATGGTGATAGAGTTAACCTCTTTGGATTTGTGAGAGACTCTATGTTGATTTCCTTTCAGACAAGCCACACAATTGTCTCTACAGAAAAATTCATTTTTGGGCACGCCATGTACCAAGTTATTTTTAACCAATTTATTCATGGTTTTAAAATTTACATGACACATATGTGTATGCCATAAGGCAGACTCATCACCATCAACTTTGGAAAGAAAGCATGATATTTCACCCAATGGGGAAGCAATGTTCATATCCAGCTTGTACATATCCCTTTTCCTGGGTGATCTACGAAGCATCAATTCTTGAGGAATTATCATCCCAGGTTTGAGGATGATGCACTCATGTTCTATGAAAAGCATTTGATGCTTTTGATCATAGAATTGAGAAACACTAAGGAGATTACGTTCAAGCTGCTTGATAAAGTTTACTTTGTTGACTCTTAACAAGCCATTGGATACACTTCCTCTGCCTAAAATGTATCCTCCGATCTCACCTCCGAATTGAACAGGACCTCCATCAAAGTGTTGAAATTGTTGATGTAGAGATCTATTCCCGGTCATGTCCCCGGAGCATCCATTGTACTATCCAGACGTTATTGTTCTTGTCTTGTGAAAGTCCCTGCATATAAGGTAAAAAGTTAGTTCCGATTGGAAACCCAAGCCTGGCTAGTCTTGGGTTATTCCATTGATGATGACATAATTGAACCAAAATGAATCGTAGAGGTTTCAATTAATGTTTTTGAAGAGGAAGGAGTGGCTGCAACATATTGTCTGATCTTCCACTCCTTGAGACAAAAGCATAGCTATCCTGAAAGGAACTGGGCTGAGCTTGTTGAGACCTTCGGGTCTCAGGGAATGTGATGTAAGGCCTAGAAGAGCTGGAGGGCTGCTGTGAGTACGGCAGTTGAGGGGGTCTTGAGCCTTCAGCAACCCTGAAAGCGTTGCTTAAGGAAAGGCTTGAGAATCTGCTTCCTTGACAACCACTCTTTTTTTCGATCTCCACACGACATCCATCCAGAATACCGTATAGCTCAGTCATTGTGAGTGTGTTCAGTTTCTCTGTCCTCTTGATGGAGACACGATAGAATGTCCACTCATTGGGAAGTGCACTCATTAATTTCCTTGAGAGGTCTCTCAATTCAAGAGCTATTCCTACAAACTAAAGGGAAGAGGTAAGATCCATGTAACTGAAGTATTGCTAATGCAAGCTCTCTCTAGCAGTATGAGTAAAGTTCTCAAATTGCTACTTCAGGGAATATTTCTTTGAGTCATTAGAGTTGGAGTACATCAAGGTTAAGGCATTAAACAGTCCTTTAGCAGTTATGCAATTCTCAAACCCCATCATAATGGAGTTGGGAATTGTTGTCATCAGGACTGTCATTGCCTTTTCATCAATGTCTATCTGCTTGCGGTCTTCTTCAGAATAGTCCTCCACTGCCTTTTCTATCATGGCACCACCACCAACAAGTGAAACCACCTTTGGCTTGTTAGGACCATGGGCAATGGATCTCTAAATGCGGCTATCTTGATATCTGATTGTAAGGCCCCGTTCCCGGGACGCTTACAGCCGATAAATCATTGCACATAAAACATACATTTGCATTTATCATACATAAATATTGCAACGGAACATTCGAAAATGACATCTCATTTCATCATAAAAACTTTTGCAAAATAATACATCGTTAATCAGTTACAAAATACATAGTTGCATTACATCACAAAAGCATTAAATAATTGGATGTCATCCCAAAAGAGCTGAGTAGCCACCTCGTGCCATCCTCAGCAATCATTACCTACCAACTAGAAACACATCAAAGTCAGCGTTCCTGAGTGAGTTTTAGTTTTATAATAAAACATACTTTTCTTTCGTTAAAACCATTCTTTACATTCATGCGTTCATACATCCTACGTACACATAGAAAATATCATTATTATCTTCATTATTCGTTCTTACATTCATTACATCTTTTCCTTTCATCAACACCATGAACTTTACCCTTCATGCTCATGGTACTGGGCCTAAACCTATCATAGACCTTCAGTCACGATGCCCAGCACCTCTGGCTATAGTACCTAAGATAAAGTTTAGGTATACCATTGTCATGTGCTATGCCCTTCATGCTCATGGTACTGGACCTAAGCCTATCATAGACCTTCATTCACGGTGCCCAGCACCTCTGGTCATAGTACCTAAGGCAAGCAACAATGGTTCCATACAAATGGCCAATCACAAAGAAAGACCCCAATGTGCATCCTCCCGGGGTAGCGAACCCGCACGCTGTTGGGCTAACACCTTTTAATGGTGTGTCCTAACATACAAGGCTTGCAAGAATTTCTTTACTTTCATCATTTATTAATGCATGCATTCTTAAATCATGTTCCTCTTTCATTATCTTTCGCTTTACGTTACATACTAATTTCATTTCATTCATTAACATAACACGTAAAGCCACAAGAAAGATGAATATACATCATAATAAGGAACATAACATACACAGTCATCATTATCATACAGGACAACATCATACATACATAACATGCATAATCATGCAACATCATCATCATCATGCCCAGCATACTCTCTAAGGCATCAATAGTCATCTTACATGAACTTATGAGAACTTTCACATCAAAACTTACATCTTCACTTCCCTTGAAAGTCAGTACATAAACTACACTTCCTCGGGTTCACCAGCCTTACTTGGGCATATAGGCACCCTTCAGTCGCATGGCCTTCAGGAGACTGAACATCATCCGATTGGACCAATGCGTTTTTAAACTAATGCGAATGACACCCAATCGTGCGAATGAAACTAGTGCGTATGGACTCCATGCGGGTGAATCCCATGCGAATGGACCTAATGCGGATGAAACTAATGCGAATGGGCATTTATGCGACTGGGCTCTCAGTCATGCGAATGAACCCTCAGTCGTGCGAATGAACCCTCAGTCTTGCGAATGAACCCTCAGTCGCACCTCAATCGGCCGTATGGTCTCCATTCGGTCGCATAGCCCTAGCTGGTGCAGAATGCAGTTCATCCTGAACCCAATCTGCCATTTTCGACCTCCAAGCTCATCTAAACCCATTCTAAGCCCAAATCAACCATCCTAAACCTTAGTAATGCATACCACAACACCATTCAAGTACACACAAGCTCAAAAGCAAGGCCCAAACGAATCATACACATACCCACACATACACAAACGGGTCAAACACACACACACACACACTCAAAAACCCGATTTTCAGATGTGTTCCAGCCCCAAATCATTTCCAAAACGTGTAAAAAAGGGGTCCTAGAACTCACACAAACGACCACAACGAGAAGAGCTTCAATTTGACACACTTCTCAATTATTTTCACGCTCGAATCCACTCGAACCAAGCTCGAAACCCCTTTTCTCCTTTTCTCTCTTCTTTGGCTGATTTTGGTGGGTGTGGGGAGAGAGTAAGGGCTGCCCTCTCCCTTAAATACTCCCACTCACCCAACTTTTTCTCGTTGGCGAGTTGGTCCCTCGACTTTGGACTTTATTTCTTTTTCATCCTTCGTCGGCTTCAAGATAAATAAATAAGCGGGTGTTACACTGATGAACCCTTCTATACCTTTGCTCCATTTTCTGAAGTTCTCTGGGTGATGATGGGTGCTTTAGTAATCGTCCCCATTTCACATTGCGTATGCGAACCCATTCAAACCAATTCGCATTTGAGTCATCAATGTTGATGGACCTTTTTTCATGCTCCGATTCAAAGCTCATTTTGAAAACAATTTAAATTAGGCATATAGTTCCTTAGAATATGATCTAATATTTTTGTACGCATTGATAAGATTCAAAGTATAAGAAGAATCACATAAGGCATATAATCACATAATCAAGTATAAACATATAAGGCACATAAAATCCTATATAAGCATATAAAATACATGAGAGGACTCATGAGTAAGGTACTTAGTTATAGTCTAGGTCATTCCATTTTTAATAACCTAATTTCCTATAACCATGGCTCTGATACCAATCTGTCACACCCCGACCGACAGCGAAATCATCGGGGCGGACGAATGTGAAATGATTGTTCATAGCACAAGGAATTAAATTAGTTGGAATAATACTAAATACCATTATTCATTAAACAATACAAGTCAATTAAGTCATTACAATACCCAAAAATATAAACAACAACATAAGATGTTTAATTTATCTAAGTTCAAGTCCTATATGAGCAACAAGAGTTCCTCAAGTATCAAACCTGAAACATATTAAAAATAAAGGGTCAACTTTGAAAGTTGGTGAGTTTCCATGGGTTAAAGAGACATACATATATATATATATATATATATATATATATATATATATATATATATATAAGATTTACAAGTAGCAATTCATGTCAATGGTTAGGAATTATGCAAGTTTATAGAACACATATAGCTACAATCAAACCTCGACAGATTACAAGTTTACAAGTTTATACGATTGGCTAAGTCTACTTGGTTCCCATGATGAACAAGTCATACGTCATCAGGAGCCGACAATACATCAGCTTTAGCATAAAATAGGCTTGTCAGGCCCATAGATCTATGACATCAACAGGCTAGCAATAGTTAATGATTGTCAACATATAATGTATCTCATATAACACTCACAATAAACCAAATAACCATGACAAAAAGTTAAGATGAATTGCATGTGCGTTACAAGTATAAAAAGTTTACAAGGGTAAGTTGATAAGGTTAAACATGTTTCACCCCAAAAGGTGTGAAACAAAGTAAAAAGGGGGCATGGAGAACTCGCATGGAAAACTCACATGATATATATATATTATATATATATATATATATATATATATATATATATATATATATATATATATATATATATATATATATAAGGTGATGATAAGAATTTAAATGAGGCTCTAACGATTCTTTTACAAGTTACCTAAACGTATTCATTCCAAGATTAGGTTCAATAATAAGATTAATAATTAGACGTGAACTAGGGTTTCAATTAGAATTTGGGGTTTTGATAATTAGGTTTAAATACAATACTATAACCAATTATATTTTGATTTCATAAAGATGGAATAAGCTGATAATAATTATGATTTAAAACAATAATGAATCATTAGTGAAATGAATAATAATATCGCTTAAATATTAATAATAATTGATTAAGTAATGATTGAGTATAAAATAAATAATGTAACACCTGGTTATTTCTTTTAAAGTTAGTAAAGAAGAATAAAGTGAAGAAAGAGAAAGAAAAGCCATTTAATCCAAGTTGAAGGGTTAAAAGTGTCAAAGTGACAAAATCTTTAAAAAGTTGGTGATAAAGGTGGCATGGCGCCCACACTCTCCTCACCCATCAACTCCCAGGTTTTTGAAGAGAAAGAGAGAGAAGGCAGAAACTTTGGATATTTTGAAGAACAAGAAGAAAATGATCAAATCAAGGTAAGAATTTGTGTGTTTATGATGTTCTTAACTGGGCTTAGCTTCGGTTATATGCTTATATGTGTTTGTATATGTTCGGGTATGTTTTTGGTGGGTCCAGACGGTTGAACTCTATTACAAACAGGTTTTGAAGAAGTCATAACCGAAGGCTGCAAAGGTGAGTTCTAGAACCCCCTTTTTACTTGTTTTAAACTGTTTTGGGGCTGGAAATGCATGTATGAACTTTTTATAAAAGTTGGGTTTATACCCGTATGTATGTATGTGTGTATGTATTTTGGGGTGGGGTTTGATTTCGGGCTATGTATGTGTTTGCTGATGTATGGTTGTGTTTCTAAGGATTAGAATGTATGATTTAAGCTTAGAACATGATATGTGATGTTTGGGGACTGAATTATGATGTTAAGTGTGACTTAGGCTACTCATGCGCCCAACTGTAAATAACTACCTAAGTGTTCCCATGCGCCTAAAACCTCATGCGCCCAAATAGTACTCATGCGCCTATAAATAAGCTGAAATTGACTAAGTGTTCATACGCCCAGATATCTCATGCGCCTGCATAGTGTTCATTCGCCTAGAATTGCCTAGAATAGACTATGTTGCTCATGCGCCCCAATAGTGCTGATGTGCCTGAAAGTTTCCCATGCGCCTAAGTGTTCCTCATGCATCTGAAAGGCCATGTGCCTGCATAGTGCTCATGCACATGCATAGTGCTCATGCGCATGCATAGTGTTCATGCGCCTAAAGACTTAGATTATTTTCGAACTTTTCGAGGAGAAAAGTGAAATGTAGGCTTTGACATGGGAGGTTCCCGGGGGCTATGTATGTTGACTTTTTGAAGTCATATATGATGTATGGCGCAATGTATGATGTATGATATGATTTGATGATGTATGATTTATGCTTATGCGTGATGGTATGTATGATGTATGTTATGCATGTATGATAATGTTGTAACACCCGATTATTCTTTAAAATGAAAAGAAAAATAAGAAATGAAGAACAAAGGAGGGAAACATCAATAAACCAAAGTTGAGGGGTTAAATGTGTAAAAAGGACAAAAATACAAATAAGTTGGTGTAAAGGTGGGCATGGCCACCCACCCTCACTTCCCATCACCTTTTCATTGCGTTTTAGAGAGAGAGAGAAAGGAAGAGAACAGAAACTCTCGGCTGAAAAAAAAGAAGAAGAAGAAGATTGAATTCAAGGTAAGAATTCAAGGTTTTTAAGTGTTCATGTTAGGTTTTTGTCTCGGTTATATGCTTATATGCTTATGTGTTTGTGTGTGTGTCCGTGTGTATGTTTTTGGTGTGTTTTTAGGTGTTTAAACTCATCTGCAAACGGGTTAGAAGGAAGAAACACCCAAAGTTGCACCAGGTGACTTTCTAGAGCCCGGTTTTACTTGTTTTAACTCTTCTTGGGGCTGAAAATGTATTAAAACAAATTTACAATGTTTGTATGTTCTTTAGGTGTTATTAAGTTGTTCATGTTTAGAATAGCCTTGGTAAGCTTAGAATCAATAGGCTTGATGTTTGGGTTTGAAAATATCCTAGAAACATGCTGAACAGAAGGTTCATGCGCCTAAATAAGGCCCATGCGCCTGGAAATGCCCTAGAAATAATTATGTGTAACTCATGCGCCTGAACAGTGCCCTCATGCGCCTAGAAAATTAGTCGGACGACTAAGTATAGGGTCATGCGCCCCAATAGTACCCATGCGTCTGAATAACCCCATGCGCCTAAGTTTCCATACGCCCGAATAGCCCATGCGTCTAAGTGTCCATGCGTCCGAATGGGTCATACGCCTGAATAGTGTCCATGCGCCTGAATGGTTCATGCGCCTAAGTGTTAAAGCAGTTAAGTGTTGGCCTGATGCGCCTGTATAGTGATGAAGCGCCCAAACAGGGCCCATGCGCCCAAACACTGTCAAAGCGCCTAACACTTAGAATTTATTATAGAATTTTTGGGAGTTTGTGCTTTTAGGGTTTTGACCAAGGTTTGAATAGGGCTTATTGATGATGGGTTTCATCCATGATTATGATTGTTTTATGATTGCTCCTTATTATTATTATTATTAGTATTAGTATGTGACTTTACGTGGTGTGCTTATAATCGTAACGTAAAGTATTACTAATAATAAAGTGAAAGAGCAATGAAGAAGAGAAGTGGAACTTAATTAAAATGTTAACAAGTCTTGCAAGCTTACAGGAGGTACATGGCCATGAGGTCGTGAGCTCAACTGTGATGCGGGTTAGCTACCTTCAGATGCACATGGGGCCAGTCAATTGAGACTGGCGGACCTTTGCAGCATACCCTAGGTGTCTGGGCAGCCTTGTATACAGTATGTAGAGCCCCTTGTGGGAAAGGAGGGCCCAGCACCATTTTCCCCGTGCACATAATTTAAGGTATTGCTCATTGGTCCACACAGACAATGAAAGATAAATATAAAATAGTACAGAGTAATCAAGGCATACAGTAAAGAGAAAAAGCATTACCTGATTGTTTAGTTAATGCGTGCTCATGTATAAAGAGATGAAGTTTTCGTAGAAAGAGTATTTTCATATATATACTGACAGAAAGTAGTTTATTACTTCTAAAACTAGAACTCACTCAGCAACACTGACTTTTATACATTTTCAGTTGGCAGGTAAATATTGCTGAGGGTGGCACGAGGGTGAAGCTACTCGGCAGGGAAAGACTGACATCCATTCATACTTATTATCGCTGTTGTTTTGTAATGCAATTAAACAATTATTTTGTATTCGGTTAACCAATAGTGTATTGCTCAACAACAGTGTTTTAATGAAATGAATGGTTTTTGTTAAAATAGTTCCGCTGCTTAAGATTGTAGATTTTTAATGTTTAATGTATTTAATGTTGTGAATAACCAACTGTGAGGTCTCCGGGAACAGGGCCTTACAAGTTGGTATCAGAGCCAAAGTTTAAGAGAATTAGGTTAAATAAAATTTTAAAACCTAAACTTAAACTGAAAATAGGACAATTGGAGTGATGTCAGCCCTAGTAGCTACGTGCCATCAGGTATGTCTTTTCTTAATGTTAACCGGTATTATGTGCGCATGCTATTTGATTTAAGTGCTCTTAGTAGATTTAGATACTGATTAAGTCAGGATAGGAAATGCTTGGGGTATGAAGAGTAAAGTAAGTGGTAATCAAAACTGGCCACTGTAATTAGGAACTTACTATACTTGACATAAACTGAGTTATTACCTTGAATGACCGCGTTAGTATTTGAATCTTATAGCGTGTTAGAGGATGGCTGGACAGAAATCTTCCAAGACTCCTAGAGACAGAGGCCGTCCACATGTGACTAGGAGTAATGCTAAGGCTCCTGAGACGACCCATGAGAACCCTGAGGTTCATGGCCGGAGTGAAAAAATGAGAATGTTATCTTGAATGCATCAGCTAGGGAGGCGATTGCTGATGAAGTACACCAGGTCATGCAGACAGTGTTACCATCTGTGGTGACTGAAGTCATCAGGGTTGTGAGAAGCGAGGAAAGAAAGGGAAGCAGAAGGGAGGAGGAACAACCAGAGCCTGAGACTATGTTGTCCGATGAGGAGGAGGATGATGTAGTGGGGGTAGGAACCGGAGGGTGCAATTATGGGGCATTCCAAAGGTGTAAGCCCTCTACTTTTGATGGCAATGGCAATGCTGCTGCCGCTCATCATTGGGTGAGGGAAATGGAGGCAGTTTTGGAGATCAGTGAGTGTCGCGAGGACCAAAAGGTGAAGTTTGCGACTCACTCTTTCATCAATTCAGCACTGTGTTGGTGGCACAATATTGTCCAAGCTGAGGGTGCCAGAGCCATCGGGAAAATGCGATGGAAGGAATTTAAGTAGTTGGTGATCGAGGAATTCTGTCCTCGTAGGGAACTCGATAAAATCGAGAGGGAGTTCTTGCAACTTGAAACGAGAACCATGACCCACCAGCAGTACACCACTAAATTCAACGAGATGGCGAGGCTGGTGCCGGATCAGGTGTCGCCAGTGTCAAGAAAGATTAAGAGGTCCATCCAGGGACTGCCGGCTGACATTCGCAGACACCTGATTGCTGCTCAGCGTATGATGAGCGAGAGGAGACTATGGTGGAGGTGAAGAAGATGAATGGGGATGGTAAGAACTGGAATAGGAAGAGGTTTGGACATGGTGGTTTCACTCCAAACAACAAGAAGATGAAGGTGTACGACCGTGGGGTGTCGTCAAAATCATGGCGGAATAAGTGTGGTAGTTGTGGAAGGGAGCATACCGGTGAGTGCAGAATGGGAATGAATGTACGCTTCAGATGTGGCAACCCTGGCCACATCGCTAAAGACTATAGGGTGCTGAAGTGCTATAACTGTGGCGGAGAGGGCCACGCGACTAAAGACTGTAAGAAGCCGAGGGCGGAGAGCTCTGGAGCAAAAAAGAAGCCGGAGGAAGGAGGGCAGAGGGCAGGTGCTAGAGCTTACACCATGACCCGGGAGGAAGCCAGAGCTGATCCCGATGTCGTGTGAAGTATGTTTCTAGTAAACCAAACTTGTGCCTCTGTATTGTTTGATTCCGGTGCTAGTAGGAGTTTTTTTTCCACTACTTTCTGTGCTAAGTTGCCTATTAGTAGTAGAAATATCAGTGAACCATTCGATGTAGAAACCGCTATTGGCAAATCCATGAGAATTACTGATGTTATAGAGGACTGTGCTATAGAACTAGAAGGTCATAGGTTTGCTGCTAGGTAACACGTGATGCCCCTAGTTGGATTTGATGTAGTACTAGGGATGGACTGGTTAGCAACCTGTGAAGCAAACATCATATGTCGCAAGAAGATGATTTGATTAGTTGCGCCCGATGGGAGTTTGGTTACGATTTATGGAGATCGCGTTACTACGATCCGAAGATGATTTCGATGGCAGTGGCGGGGAAGTGCATGAAACGTTGATGTAGTGCCTACTTGGCATACGTGAAAGATGTGGACGCGTTGGTATCGCAATTAATTGAAGGTGCCAGTGGTGTGCGACTTTCCGGACGTATTCCCGGAAGACTTACCCGGTGTGCCACCGGATCGCGAGATTGAGTTCCAAATTGATTTGATACCCAGTGCTCAACTCGTTGCCAAAGCACCATATCGATTAGCTCCGACTGAGATGAAGGAACTCATGAGCCAATTGCAGGAGTTGATGGATAAGGGATTCATTCGACCGAGTATCTCTCCGTGGGGTGCTCCGGTATTGTTTGTAAAGATAAAGGACGGAAGTGTGCGAATGTGCATTGACTATCGAGAGCTGAACAAGTTGACGGTGAAGAATTGGTACCCGTTACCAAGGATTTATGACTTGTTCGACCAGCTCCAAGGTGCCAGTTGGTTCTCGAGAATAGATCTACGATCTGGCTACCATCAATTGAAGGTGAAGGAACAAGACATTCCCAAGACAGCTTTCCGTATGCATTATGGACACTACGAGTTCCTCATTATGTCTTTTGGTCTAACTAACGCGCCAGCTGCCTTTATGGATTTGATGAATCGAGTGTGTCGGCCGATGTTGGATAGATCAGTGATTGTGTTCATTGATGATATCTTGATCTACTCGAAGAGCGAAGAAGAGCATGCCGGTCACATTCGGGAGGTGTTGGAGACATTAAGAAGGGAGAAGTTGTATACCAAATTCTCCAAATGCGCGTTCTGGTGGTGCGAAGTTCAATTCTTGGATCATGTGGTGAATCTTGAGGGAATCATGGTAGACCCGACAAAGGTGGAGGCGGTTATGCAATGGAAGCCTCCAAAGACGCCATCTGAGATTCATAGTTTCTTGGGGTTGGCGGGATATTATCGAAGGTTCATTCATTACTTTTCCAAGATCGCTTCTCCACTAACCAAGTTGACCCGGAAGGATGTAAAGTTTATATGGGGTCAAGCTCAAGAGAAAGCATTCGAGGAGTTAAAGACAAGGTTGACTTAAGCTCATGTCCTGTCATTACCCGAAGGAAGCGAGGATTCGGTGGTCTATTCAGATGCTTCCCACTCGGGGTTGGGGTGCGTGTTAATGCAGAGAGGGAAGGTTATAGCCTATGCATCCCGACAGTTGAAAGTTCATGAGGTCAATTTTCCCACTCATGACTTGGAGCTAGCAAACGGGATCTTTGCGTTGAAGATTTGGAGGCACTATCTCTACGGGACGAAGTGCACCATTTTCACTGACCACAAGAGCTTGAAGTACTTCTTCGATCAAAAAGATCTGAACATGAGGCGGAGAAGGTGATTGGAGCTCATAAAAGATTATGATTGCGAGATCCACTATCATCCGGGCAAAGCCAACGTGGTGGCTGATGCCCTTAGTCGGAAAAAGAGGCCCGAGCCAATTCGGGTGAAAGCGTATCAACTGATCATGACCTCTGATGTAATGAAGCAAGTCAAAGAGTTTCAAGATGAGGCACTGAAAGAAGATCATCTTAACTCTGAAAGGATGAGAGGTCTAGTTGGGGAATTGGGTGAAAACACATTTGGTGTTAAAACTCGGTTTGAACGGGTGTGGATCCCTCGTTTTGGGGATCTACGAGTGAAGATTATGGATGAAGCTCACAAGACTCGATACACCATTCATCCTGGTGCCATGAAAATGTATCAAGACATGAAGAAATATTATTGGTGGTTGGGTATGAAGCGCGATGTGGTGGGGTATGTGAGTAAGTGCCTTACTTGCTTACAAGTGAAGACCGAACATCAAAAGCCATATAGGAAGATCCAACCTTTGGACATACCGGAATGGAAGTGGGAGCACATCACCATGGATTTCATTACGAAGCTGCCACGTACTCTGAAAGGGTACGATGCCATATGGGTGATTGTTGACAATCTAACGAAGAGTGCTCACTTCCTACCGATCCACGAGACATATTCATCTGAGAGGTTGGCAGATCTACTCATCAAGGAAAATGTAACTCATCATGGTGTGTCGGTGTCTATTGTATCTAATCGTGACACCCGGTTTACATCCAAATTCTGGAATAAATTCCACGATGCCATGGGGACGAGGTTACATATTAGCACGACTTAACATCCCCAAACCGATGGTTAGTCAGAAAGGACCATTCAGACACTGGAAGACATGCTTCGGGCATATGTGATTGATTATGGGGGAAGTTGGGATGACCACTTACCGTTAGCCGAATTCTCATACAACAACAACTATTAGGCAGCATTGGCATGCTATCATATGAGATGCTATACGGTAGGAGATGCAGAACACTTGTTTGTTGGGGTGATATTGGTCAGAAGGAATTGGAAGCGTGTAGGTAATTAAGGCTATGACTGAGAAGCTTGAGAAGATTAAAGCCTTCATGAAGGCAGCCAAAGATAGACAGAAGTCGTATGCCGATAAGCGGCGCAGACCAATTGAGTTCCAGGTGGGTGACCGGGTTATGTTTAAGGTCTCACCTTGGAAGGGTATTATCCAATTCAAGAAGCGGGGCAAGTTGAGCCTATAGGGCCTTTCCGAATCATTGCTCGAGTAGGAGAAGTGGCCTATAGATTAGAGTTACTAGATGAGTTAAGTAGAATTCACCTGACATTCCATGTATCTCATCTGAGAAAGTGCTTAGCTGATGAAGACATGATTGTTCCACTAGAAGACATTGAAGTAGGTGAAAGGCTCAATTATGCGGAGCAACCAGTGGCAATCATCGATAGAAAAGAGAAAAGACTAAGAAATAAAGTGGTTCCTCTTGTGCGTGTACAATGGAAGCACAAGAAGGGATCCGAATCTACATGGGAGACTGAGGAGGAGATGAGGCAGCATTACCCTCGTCTATTTGAAGAATAACAGGTTTCGGGGACGAAACCTATTTAAGGGGGGTGGACTTGTAACACCCGGTTATTCTTTAAAATAAAAGAAAAGTAAGAAATGAAGAACAAAGGAGGGAAAAATCAATAAACCAAGTTGAGGGGTTAAATATGAAAAAGGGACAAAAGTACAAATAAGTTGGTGTAAAGGTGGGCATGGCCGCCCACCCTCATTTCCCATCACCTTTTCATCGGTTTTTAGAGAGAGAGAGAGAGAAAGGAAGAGAGCAGAAACTCTTGGTTGAAGAAATGAAGAAGAAGAAGAAGATTGAATTCAAGGTTTTTAAGTGTTCTTGTTGGGTTTTTGTCTCGGTTATATGCTTATATGCTTATGTGTTTGTGTGTGTGTTTGTGGTTGTGTTTTTGGTGTGTTTTTAGGTGTTTAAACTCATCTACAAATGGATTAGAAGGAAGCAACACCCAAAATTGCACCAGGTGAGTTTCCAGACCACGATTTTACTTGTTTTAAACTCTTCTTGGGGCTGAAAATGTATTAAAACAATTTCACAATGTTTATGTTTGTATACCTGTATGTATTATGCATGTTTGATGATGTTCCTTAGGTATTATTAAGTTGTTCATGTTTAGAATAGCCTTGATAAGCTTAGAACCAATAGGCTTGATGTTTGGGTTCGAAAATATCCTAGAAACATGCTGAACAGAAGGTTCATGCGCCTAAATAAGGCCCATGCGCCTGGAAATGCCCTAGAAATAATTATGTGTAACTCATGCGCCTGAACAGTGCCCTCATGCGCCTAGAAAATTAGTCGGACGACTAAGTATAGGGTCATGCGCCCCAATAGTACCCATGCGTCTGAATAACCCCATGCGCATAAGTTTCCATACGCCCGAATAGCCCATGCGTCTAAGTGTCCATGTGTCCGAATGGGTCATACGCCCGAATAGTGTCCATGCGCCTGAATGGTTCATGCGCCTAAGTGTTAAAGTAGTTAAGTGTTGGCCTAATGCGCCTGTATAGTGATGAAGCGCCCAAACAGGGCCCATGCGCCCAAATAGTGTCAAAGCTCCTATCACTTAGAATTTATTACAGAATTTTTGGGAGTTTGTGCTTTTAGGGTTTTGACCAAGGTTTGACTAGGGCTTATTGATGATGGGTTTCATGCATGATTATGATTGTTTTGTGATTGCTCCTTATTATTATTATTATTACTATTAGTATGTGACTTTATGTGCTATGCTTATAATCGTAACGTAAAGTATTACTAATAATAAAGTAAAGAGAAATGAAGAAGAGAAGTGGAACTTAATTAAAATGTTGACAAGTCTTGCAAGCTTACAGGAGGTACACGGCATGAGGTCGTCAACTCAACTGTGATGTGGGTTAGCTACCTTCAGATGCACACGGGGCCAGTCAATTGAGACTGGCGAACCTTTGCAGCATACCCTAGGTGTCTGGGCCAGCCTTGTATACAGTATGTAGAGCCCCTTGTAGGAAAAGAGAGCCTAGCACCATTTCCCCGCGCACATAGTTTAGGGTATTGCTCATTGGTCCACAAAGACAGTGAAAGATAAATATAAAAGAGTACAGAGTAATGAAGGCATACAGTAAAGAGATAAAGTATTACCTGATTGTTTAGTTAATGCGTGCTCATGTATAAAGAGATGAAGTTTTCATAAAAAGAGTATTTTCATATATATACCTACATAAAGTATTTTATTACTTTTAAAACTTGAACTCACTCAGCAACGCTGACTTTTATACATTTTTAGTTGGCAGGTAAATATTGTTGAGGGTGGCACGAGGGTGAAGCTACTCGGCAGGAAAAGACTGACATCCATTCATACTTATTATTGTTGTTTTTTTTGTAATGCAATTAAATAATTCTTTTGTATTCGGTTAACCAATACTGTATTGCTCAACAACAGTGTTTTAATGAAATGAATGGTTTTTGTTAAAATAATTCCACTGCTTAAGATTGTAGAATTTTAATGTTTAATGTATTTAATGCTATGAATGACCAACTGTGAGGTCTCCGGGAAAGGGGCCTTACAGATGCCCTATATGGTGATGTTGTATGTTCATGTTTATGTTCCCGTATTATGTATGATTATTTTCCCATAGCTTTACGTTGAATGTTAATGAATGAAATGAAAAGTATTATGTAACGTAAAGTGGAAGATAATGAAGAGGAACGTAAAGAAAAAATGAATGCATGCATTAATGAATAAAGGAAAGTAAAGAAAGTCTTACAAGCACTTCATAGAGAAACACAATCAACAAAGAGTGTCAGTTCAACGGTGTGTTGGATAGCGACCCCAGAAGGATGCATACCGAGGTCTTTCTTTGTGATTGACCATTTGTATAGAACCTTTGTCGCTTATCCCTAGGTACTGTGGTCATGACACCGGGTGCCATGACTAGGGGTATATGATAGACCTCATCCTAGTACCCGCTTTATGCATGACGGAGGGGTATAGCACATGACATTGGTACACCTGAATTTACCCTAGGTACTGTGGTCAGGCCACCGGGCGCCATGACTGGGGGTCTATGATAGACCTCAGCCCAGTACCCGCTTTATGGATGACGGTGGAATAAAGTTCATGGTTTTGGTATGGAATGAAAAGAAGTAAAGATGAACGTACAAATGAAAGTAATTTATGAAAGTGAAAGAAAGTGAATGACAATGACGTACGATGAATGAATGAAAGTTAACGCATGAATGATGAAGATAATAATGACATTATCTATGTGTATGTATAGTGCATGATCACGTATGATTATAAAGAACGGTTTTAAATGAAAGTAAAATATGTTTTATTTTAAAACTAGAACTTACTCAGCAACACTGACTTTTTATGCATTTTCCAGTTGGCAGGTAAAGTTGCTGAGGATGGCACGGAGCGGCTACTTGGCTCTTTTGGATGGCATTCTTTTGTTTAATGTTTCTGCATTGTAATGCGAACAAATGATATTGTGTAACGAATGTTGTATTATTTTGCAAAAGTATTTTTAATGAAAATGTTGTTTTTAATGTTTGCTGTAACGTTTATTTCAAGTTAATGTAATTATATGTTTTATGTGCGATGATTGGCCAGCTGTAAGTGTCCCAGGGCCTTACGAATAATTAATCTAAAAATTAATTATTTAAAACTTAATCAAAAATAATTAATTGGATAATTAATTATTTAATTGACTTGCAAAATAACTTAAAAGTATTTAAGTTTGATCTATAATATTTTTTAAACTTTTGATTATTATTATAAAGGTTTCATAATATTAAAACCTTTCAAAAATAAACAACTAAGATATTATATGATTTAGAAGTTTTAAAAATTAAATAAAGATTAAAAAAAATAGTTTTATAGATATTTAAACTTTTAAATAAATTATATATATTTTTTATAAAATTAAAATCTCAATTTTTTATATTATTAAACTATTTGTTTTAAAATAGTAGATTATATTGTTATATTTTTTTAGAAATTAGATTAATAATTTCTAAATTAAATTTAAGTATTAACATAGTTTTTATTTTAATTTAATAGAATAAAAGTAAATTTTTGTGATTTAATTTATAAAAGAAATATTAAAAAAAATGATTTGAGGGTGCCAGGGTTCGAAACCGGTCCCTTCTGGATATGCACATGATGTTAACCAGTGGGCTATTAGATCTGATTTTATTCCCCGTTTAATGTGTAAGAGTTTTGAATATGAAAACCCCCAAGTCTCAGAACCCTAGTTTCGATTTGTATCAAACTGAACATTCAAATGATGTAGTTAACGAAATCAAACATAGGGCTTTGATTTTTTGTATAAAACCGAGTATGATGGTGTGATTAACTTGCTTGTTTAAGGTCAATTTGATGATATTCGATGGTAGAACAGGTCGCGACTAAGAACAGATTTGGTCGAGAGTGTGATGATTATGTTGGTTCAATTGATGATAGATGAAGCTTTAGGGATCAATGATGAGTAGAAGCCCTCACTAAATTTTGATTTATATGGTGCGCAAGATGGAATTTGTTAGCATTGCAGGTGGCGATGAAGGTGATGATTGAAGGTTGATTGTGTATGTTTGGTAAGTGAAATTGGAGTTGAAATTAGTTCAAATGGGTTGATTAGGGGCTTTCCTCTTGATTAATTAGTTTCAGTTGTAATTGTTTCAATCCAATCGACTTAAAGTTTTAAATCCATGTTTCGATTTCAAGTACCCCACCATAATAACTGATTTAATTCAATTGGAAACCGTCATTGAGTTCGAACTGACACACGATTGAATAGGACCGGTTAATTTGACTTGAAACGATGAAATTTTGAGGTTTTAATCTCGTCGGAGTTTGCCGGACTTGTGGCCGGAGGTTTGGTTGGCAAAACGAGAATGAGGGGTTGGTTTGGGTATTTTACAATTTGGTCCTTGAAGTATTCATTTTTGTTATTTTATTCGTGAACTTTTATATTAAGTTTCAGAAATTACAAGTTAAACCCTAGACTTGTAACACTAATTTAAATAATAAATCAAGTTAGTTATTTATTTATTTTTAACTTTTATAAAATTTGTAACTTTATAATTTGATTAACTTCATAATTACTAATAAAACTTTATAAGTTTATCAAAATTCACTTTATAACTTTATAAATTTTAATAAGTCTTTTCCCTTTAGTTATTATTGTTAAATGATTCTTAATCTTTATAACTTTATGAAAAGAATTATTTATAAATCCATAAATTATTACAAGTTGTTTTAGATTATTAATAAATGTATAGTTTAAAAAAAATAAATTACACATTTAATGTATTTGATCCATAAAATTATTAAGTAAATTAATAATGGAAGTTCAAAATAGATTCGGGTTTGGGTTTAATGTAAGGCCCCGTTCCCGGAGACCTCACAGTTGGTCATTCACAGCATCAAATACATTAAACATTATAAATTTACAAGCTTAAGCAGCGGAATCATTTTAACAAAAGACATTCATTTCATTTTTTAAAAACACTGTTGTTGAGCAATACACTATTTTTTAACCGAATACAAAAGAATTATTTAATTTGCATTGCAAAACACAGCAATAACGAGTATGAATGGATGTTAGTCTTTTCCTATCGAGTAGTTTCACCCTCGTGTCATCCTCAACAATGTTTACCTGCCAACTGAAAATGTATAAAAGTTAGCGTTTCTAAGTGGGTTTTAGTTTTAAAAGTAATAAATACTTTCTGTAAGGTATACATATGAAAATACTTTTTTTACGAAATTTCATCTCTTTATACGTAAGCACCGCATTAACTATACAACCAGATAATGCTTCTTCTCTTTACTGTATGCCTTGTTTACTCTGTATTCTTTCATCTTTATTTTTCACTGTCTATGTGGACCAATGAGCAATACCCTAAACTATATGCGCGGGGGAAATGGTGTTGGGCCCTCTGTTCCCTCAAAGGGCTCTCAATACTGTATACAAGGCTGGCCCAGTCACCTAGGGTACGCTACAAAGGTCCGCCAATCTCAATTGACTGGCCATGTGTGCACAATAGGGTAGCTAACCCGCATCACAGTTGAGCTAATGACAACATGGTCGTGCACCTCCTATAAGCTTGCAAGACTTGTTAACGTTTTATTTAAGTTCCACTTCTCTTCTTTATTGATCTTTCTCTTTATTATTATTAGTAATACTTTACGTTACGATAATAAACACACCACGTAAAGATATACACTAATAGTAATAATAATTATGGAACAATTAAAAAAAATCATCATCATGCATAAAACCAAGCATTAATAAGCCCTAGTCAAACCTCGGTCAAAATCTTAATAGCACAGACTCCCAAAATTTTCGTAAAAATTCTAAGTGTTTAGGCGCACCAACACTATTTGGGCGCATGAGCCCTCTTTGGGTGTTTCATCACTATGCAGGCGCTTCAGCCAATACTTAACCGTTTCAATACTTAGGCGCATGAGCTATTCAGGCGCATGGATACTATTCGGGAGTATGGTCAATTCGGACGCATGGACACTTAGGCGCATAGGGTTTGGGCGGTTGGGCATACTTAGGCGCATGGGCTATTCAGACGCATGGGCACTATTGGGGCGCATGACCCTACACTTAGTCGTCCGGTTACATTCTAGGCGCATGAACCACTGTTCAGGCGTATGAGTTACACTTATACATTTCTAAGGCAATTCCAGGTGCATGAACCTTATTTAGGCGCATGAACCTTCTTCTCAACATATTTCTAGATATTTCCGAACCCAAACATCAAGCCTAATTGTTCTAAGCTTACCAAGGCTATTCTAAGCATGAACGACTTAATAACACCTAAGGAACATCATCAAACATGCATCATATATACGGGTATGAATACATAAACATTTTAAAATCGTTTAAATGCATTTTCATCCCTAAAGAGAGTTTAAAACAAATAAAACCGGGGTCTAGAAACTCACCTGGTGCAACTTTGGGTGTATTTTCCTTCTAACCCGTATGCAATTGAGTTCAAACACCTAGAAACCCGCCAAACACACACACACAAGCACATAACCGAGACAAAACCCATCATAAACACTTAGAAACTTCAAATTCTTACCTTGAATTCAGCCTCTTCTTCTTCTTATTCTTCAAACCGAGAGTTTTTCTGCCCTTACTCTCTCAAATCCGATGAAAAAGTGATGTGAAAAGAGGGTGGGCGGCCATGCCCACCTTTACACCAACTTCTTTGTACTTTTGTCCTTTTTACACTTTTAACCCCTCAACTTGGGTTAAATTTCATTTTCTATTTTTATTTTTTATTTCTTATCATTCCTTTAAAAGAATAATCAGGTGTTACATTTAAGCTTTGAAAATTGGCAGATGTTATAGTGTCTCCTACTTTAAGAAATTGTGTCCTGAAATTTAATCACGAGAGGACTAATTTCAAGGATATGAAGAGACTTGGATTTCATGTCACATTCGCAAGTGACACTTGGAACATTTAAATTCAATGAGTTTAGTTATGATGTTTTACTATGCTTAAGTTTGTTAAATTTCATAATTCATGATTTTATGTATTTCTTGGCAAAGGGTAACTTTTATATTTTAGACTATTCAAGACGATTAAGAAGGTTTTGTCATGAGGGAAACACCGAGTATTAGTTTGATACGAAACTCAACCTAATGAACAGGAGAAATATTTTTTAGACACTTTTGGATGAGATAAGAATTCATAAGAGCTTCTCAAAGCAAAAGACTTCGACATGGTTCTTAGATAATCGATTCGTGTTTACTATATCATTGAGGTTTCAAAGTTGTATTAGTGTAACGTTGATACAAGAATCATGTTTGTTAAGATTAATGGATTCAGTTCAGAATATTAGTAAAATTGAAATAAGGTTCCAAAATAAGTACGAGCTTAAGGGGAAAACTTTTTGAGAGATTATTAAGAGTCATTAAGAGAAATGGGATAATGAGTTTTAAGATTCAGGAGGACAAAATTAATGATAAAGCAATAACAACAAGATATTTCAAGTGTAATGTTTGGTTTACAAACCAAAGCAATACGTTGACTTATCAAAGTATTAGGTCAATCACAACCTTAACAAAGACATGTGTACCTATAAGCGGACACTCACCCTAAGGGTTCCCACGTAAGGTAAATGGATCCATCTGTTGATTTGAATTTATATGAATACCTTGCCTAGATAGAACACCTTGAGATACAGGCATCACACTCTTCCAGCATTACATGTTTCAAGTTGTAGGACATAGACTTTGACAAAACCTAAAAACCACGAATAAAGATTCAAAGCTCATTTTGAAAACCATTTGATTTAGGCATATAATGCCTTAGAATATGATTTAAGATTTGTGTGTGCATTGATAAGATTCAAAGTATAAAAAGATTCACAAAATGCATATAATCACATAATCAAGTATAAACATATATGGCACATAAATCCTATCAAAGCATATAAAATACATGAGCAGACTCATGAGTAAGGTACTTAGTTATAGTCTAGGTCATTCTATTTCTAATAACCTAATTCCCTATAACCATGGCTCTAATACCAATCTCTCACACCCTGATCGACGACAGAATCATCGGGGCGGACGAATGTGAAACGATTATTCATAGCATAGGGAACTAAATTAGTTGGAATAATATTAAATACAATTATTCATATAACGATACAATTCAATTAAGTCATTACAATACACAAAAATATAAGCAACAACATAAGATGTTAATATATCTAAGTCCAAGTCCTATATGAGCAAGAAGAGTTCCTCAAGTATCAAACCTGAAACATGTTAAAAATAAAGGGTCAACTTTGAAAGTTGGTGAGTTTCCATGGGTTAGACATATATATATATATATATATATATATATATATATATATATATATATATATATATATAATATTTACAAGTAGCAATTCATGTCAATGGTTATGAATTATGAAAGTTTATAGACCACATATAGCTATAATCAAACCTCAATAGATTACAAGTTTACAAGTTTATACGATTAGCTAAGTGTACTTGGTTACCATGATGAACAAGTCATACGTCATCATGAGCCGACAATACATCGACTTTAGCACCAAATAGGCTTGTTAGGCTTATAGATCTATGACGTCGTCAGGCTAGCAATAGTTAATGATTGTCAACATATAATGTATCTCATATAACACTCATAATAATACAAATAACAATGACAAAGATTAAAGATGAAATGCATGTCCGTTACAAGTATAAAAAGTTTACAAGTGTAAGTTGATAAGGTTAATATGTTTCACCTCAAAAGGTGTGAAATAAAAATGAGGCATGGAGAACTCACATGGAAACTCACATGATATATATATAAGGTGATGATAAGAATTTAAACGGGGCTTCAACGATTTGTTTTACGAGTTACCTAAACATATTGATTCCAAGATTAGGTTCAATAATAAGATTAACAATTAGACGTGAACTAGGGTTTCAACTAGAATTTTGGATTTTGATAATTAGGTTTAAATAAAATAATATAACCAATTATATTTTGATTCCATAAAGATGGAATAAGCTAATTAATAATTATGATTTAAAACAATAATGAATCTTTAGTGAAATTGAATAATAAATATCGCTTAAATATTAATAATAATTTATTAAGTAATGGTTGAGTATAAAATAATAATTAATCTAAAAATTAATTATTTAAAACTTAATCAAAAATAATTAATTGGATAATTAATTATTTAATTGACTTGCAAAATAACTTAAAACTATTTAAGTTTGATCTATAATGTTTTTTAAACTTTAGAGTAATTATTATAAAGGTTTTATAATATTAAAATCTTTCAAAAATAAAGAACTAAGATATTTTATGATTTAGATGTTTTAAGAATTAAATAAATATTTTTAAAAAAATAGTTATATAGATATTTAAACTTTTAAATAAATTATATATTTTTTAATTTAAATCTCAAAGTTTTTACATTATTAAACTATTTGTTTTAAAAAAGTAGATTATATTGTTACAATTTTTCAGAAATTAGATTAATAAATTCTAAATTAAATTTAAGTATTAACATAAATTTTATTTTAATTAAATAGAATAAAAGTAATTTTTATGATTTACTTTATAAAAGAAAGATTTAAAAAATGATTTGAGGGTGCCCGGGTTCGAACCCGGGTCCCTTCTGCATATGCACATGATGTTAACCGGTGGGGTATTAGCCCAAATCTAATTTTAATCCTGTTTAATGTTTAGAGTTTTGAATATGAAAATCCCAAAATCTCAAGAATCCTAGTTTCGGTTTGAATCAAATTGAACATTCAAATGATGTAGTTAACGAAATCAAACATTGGGCTTTGATTCTTTGTATAAAACCGAGTATGATAGTGTGATTAACTTACTTGTTTAAGTTCAATTTGATGATATTTGATGGTAGAACAGGTGGCGGCTAAGAACAGAATTTGGTCGAGAGTGTGATAATTATGTTGGTTCAATTGATGATAGATGAAGCTTTAGGGATCAACGATGAGTAAAAGCCCTCAATAAATTTTGATTTATTAAAATTCACTTTATAACTTTATAAATTTTAATAAGTCTTTTACGTTTAGTTATTATTGTAAAATGATTATCAATCTTTATAGCTTTATGAAAAGAATTATTTATAAATCCATAAATTATTACAAGTTGCTTTAGATTATTAATAAATGGATAGTTTAAAAAAATAAATTACATATTTAATGTATTTGATCCATTAAAATTATTAAGTAAATTAATAATGAAAGTTCAAAATAGATTCGTGTTTGGGTTTAAACTTTAAAAATGAGCGGATGTTACATCACACACACTACAAGAACGTCTCTACAACCCTATCATCACCTACATCACCACCACCAATCACCATCACCTACACCCTACCACCATCATCCTCAATGCCATGTTTCATCCCATCAGCCACCATCCACACTACCTGAACAACCAGCACCATTGTACCACCTTTATGGCCATCATCACAATATCCTTCACTATTGTGATCTTCATGCAACCACATTCCTTATTTTCACCACCAACCCTAACTAACAACACTTACTTCACAAAACCACCGTCGACTCCTAGACCAAGAGACACCACAACTGACAACCACTTCAATAACTAAGTATCTTAACAAACACCATCACCACAATAGTTAACCATTACTAGAACCCTAAAACCGTTGTCAATCACACAACCACAACCTTTTGTTCCACCCTAGGATTTAATAATGAGATTTAATGGTAGAAAGAAAGGAATTTATAGGTAGGATTTGGTGAGTGGGTCTCCTACTGTGTCAGTTCGTATCACGTTTCAGTTTGTTTCATATCATGTTTTGATTTTTATTTCTTGATAACAATTAAGAATTATAGTATATATCATTGTGATATCTGTGAGGTTTACGTGCCAAGTGAATAATCGAGTCGAAGCACGTTAATGCACGTGCCTAATGCGCTTAGTTATTTTAAAGCCTTTACCTGCAATAGACATATATATATTATTATAATAACACTAGTAAGCTAAAAACCTAGTATTTGATGATACTTTATGAGATAATCCATGATTCAAAAGCATCAGAACCGATAATACTGACCCGCGCGTGTTGAATGTTATCCTATCGTTTTTGTATTGCATTTTTCGTTTAATTATTTCTCAGTTTGAATGTCTACTTGAAGGCTGATAATGATTCATGTTATGACTTGTTAAGCTCACGTGGCTTCGTTTGAGCTTAGGATAATTAACTAGGCTTCAAATAAATCTAAACATCATATTACCTTGTTGTGCCTTGTATGTTTGTTCAAGTTCTTGGTTATACTCATTTTAAGCCTAGATGTTTTCAATCCGAAGTGAAGCGTTACAGCGGAATAATTAAAACAACATTTAATTTCATTAAAATAAACGCTTTTGCAAAATAATAGAACATTTATTACAAAATACCGTTTGTTCGCATTATAATACAAAAACATTATACAAAGAGTGCCACCCAAAATGAGCCAAATAGTCGTCCCGTGCCATCCTCAGCAACCATTATACAAAGAGTGCCACCCAAAATGAGCAAAAATACCGTACATTCCTCTTTTCATTATCTTCCACTTTACGTTAGATAATACTTTTGATTTCATTTATTAACATTCAACGAAAAGTCACGGGAAAAAAATAATCATACAAAATAAGGAACATAAACATGAACATACAGAACATCACCATACACGGCACCATCATACATACATAACCCATCACATCATCTATGACCTGCAAAGTCAACTTACTTAATCCCCGGGAACATCCCCATTCAAAACCTACATTTACACTTTCCCCAGAAAATATTCTAAGTCCTTTTAGGCGCATGAGCCCTATTTGGGCGTATGGACACTTAGGCATATGGAGAGCTTCCAACGCAAGGGCACTATGGGCGTATGGACACTATGGGGCATATGGACTCTCAGTCGCTTGGCCCTCAATCGCATGACTTCCAGGCGCATGATTTTCAATCGCATGACTTCCAAGCGCATGACCTTTAGTCGCATGAATTTCGGTCGTATGGCCTCCAGTCGCATGACCTTCGGTCACATGACCTCCAGTCGGATAAGGAAATTCCCAGTCGCATGATCCCTAACTAGGTGTAGAATGTAGTCTCATTCGGGCCAGAACAACAGATTAGAAACCCATACGCATCATCATCAAACACAACATGCCCAAACATCCGAACCCCACCCAATCGCACACACACATACAAACACACTACACATACATACAGGTACAACACTCAGTACAATCAAAAACAGTTTCCTATGCGTTCCAGTCCCAAAATCAGTTAAAAACATGTAAAATAGGGGTTCTAGAACTCACCTTTGCAGCCTTTGGTTATAACTTCTTCAAAAACCTATTTTCAACAGAGTTCAACTGCCTAGAAACCCACCAAAACATACACCCTAACACATACAACATACATAAGCATACAACCAAGGATAACACCAGTTAAGAACATCATAAACACACGAATTCTTACCTTGAATTCGAACTTCTTCCTTCTACTTCTTCAAAACCCAAGAGCTTTCTGCTCTGCTTCTTTCTCTCTCTAAAATTGGCAGAAAATGTGAAAAGTGGCATGGCATGGGCGGCCATGCTACTTTTGTACAAAATTATAATAAATTTGTACTTTGCACCCTTTCAACCCCTCAACTTGGGTCTAATAGCATTTCTTTCTTTTCCTTCGCTTTATTCTTTCTTTCTTTCACTTTTAAAATAACCGGGTGTTACATTATTTTTATTGTCAAGATCTTCAAAACGAGTCTGATTTTGGGATCATTATAGATTTGGTTGATTCTAGACGTAAATCACCATAAGGTAATGTAACATAATTGATCTAAAAATAGGGAATTGATTAAGTTTGAGACCAAGAGGTAAATTACTATAAATTAGTCTAGATTATAAGGTCTTAGGCTTTGATTGCACAAATGTGAATTAACCCTAATAATCTAGTAATTATTGTTAATATAATCAATATTTAGTGACTTTTAGGTATTCCTAATATTCTCTTACACTATTTGGGTTTGTATGTTTATTATTTTAATTTAATATATTTTTTTCAATTTTTTCGAATTGGCTTTAAACTTTTGGGTTAGAGTTCATTTGTGTTATTATGTGCATGTTCTATTTGTATAAGGTGTTGGTGTGTGTGATCGTGTCAAAAGTAAAAGGTTGTTAGTAGGTTGTATTATGTGGGGTTAGGTGATGTGAGATAGTTCAGCTTAATACCAAGAACATTTAAAGATCCTGGTAAACGATAAATATGATGGTTTGTGGTGCTTATTCAAGAACACGTAAATGTACACAAGAATGCTTGCATGTATTCATGAACACACAAAGAGCATATATTTATCTAAATTAATAAGATTGTTTATGCTTATTATGCGAAGTGACTTTTTGATAATAAAAAATATTGCAATTATTGTGAAAACTAGTCTACATTAATCTTTTGTATCTGAATTTATATAAGAACTCTGATCATACAAACTCAAGATGCTTGCATGTAAACCGATGACAATGATAAAGAAATGATCGAGTCCTAACAGCGAGTGTGTTTTCACCCAATTTCGTAACCAGACCTCTCATTCTTTCGGAGTTAAGATGATCTTCTTTCAATGTCTCATCTTGAAACTCCTTAAATTGCTTCATCACATCAGAGGTCATGATCAACTGATAAGCCTTCACTCGAATCGGCTCGGGTCTCTCCTTTCGACTAAGGGTGTCCGCCACCACATTGGCCTTGCCCGGATGGTAATGGATCTCGCAATCGTAATCCTTTATGAGGTCTAACCATCTCATTTTCTTCATGTTTAAGTCTTTCTACTTAAAGAAATACTTCAAGCTCTTGTGGTCGGTGAATATGGTGCACTTCGTCACATTCAGGTAGTGCCTCCAAATCTGCAACGCGAAGACCACAGCTACTAGCTCCAAGTCGTGAGTAGGATAGTTAACCTCAAGAACCTTCAACTATTGGGATGCATAGGCCATAACCCATCCTCTCTGCATTAACACTCACCCCAACCCTGAGTAGGAGGCATCAGAATAAACCATCAGATCTTCACTTCCATCGGGTAACGACAAAACAGGAGCTTGAGTCAATCTCACCTTTAACTCCTCAAATGCCTTCTCTTGAGCTTGACCCAACACAAAATTTACATCTTTACGGGTCAACTTGGTTAGTAGGGAAGCGATCTTAGAGAGAAGTCTTGAATGAATCTTCTGCAATAGCCCGCCAAACCCAAGAAACTACGAATCTCAGATGGCGTCTTTGGAGACTTCCATTGCATCACTGCCTCCACCTTTGCCGGATCCACCATAATCCACTCGGGATTCACCACGTGACCCAGGAACTAAACCTCGCGTAGCCAGAATGCGCACTTGGAGAATTTAGCGTACAACCTCTCCCTTCTCAACGTCTCCAACACCTCTCGAATGTGACTGGCATGCTCATCCTCATTCTTTAAATAAATCAGGATATCATTAATGAACAGAATCACTGATTGATCCAGCATCGGGCAACATACTCGATTCATCAAACCCATAAAAGCAGTTGGCGCATTGGTTAAACCAAAAGACATAACGAGACTCGTAGTGTCCACAACGCGTGCGAAAAGTTGTTTTAGGGATATCCTACTCTTTCACCTTTAGCTGATGGTTGCCAGATCAAAGATCTATCCTCAAAAACCAACTGGCACCTTGAAGCTGATCAAACAAATCATCAATTCTCGGTAACGGGTATCGATTCTTTACCGTCAACTTATTCAGCTCACGGTAGTCGATACACATCCTCATGCTACCATCTTTTTTCTTCACGAATAAGCCTGGAGCACCCTAAGGAGGGATACTCAGTCTAATGAACCCCTTATCAAACAGCTCTTGCAGTTGCTCCATCAACTCCTTCATCTCAGTCGGAGCCAATCGATACGGTGCCTTAGCTATAGGTTAGGCACCTGGTATCAAATCAATCTAAAACTCAATCTCCCGGTCAGGTGGCACTCATGGTAAGTCTTCAGGAAATACATCTAGAAAGTCACACACAACTGGTACATCAGACAGTTGTGGTATTGGTGTATCCGCATCCTTTACATAGGCCAAGTAGGCGCTACATCCACACCTCATGGACACTATAGGGCGTATGGACTCTCAGTCGCATGACCCTCAGTCACTTGGCCCTTAGTCACATGACTTCCTGGTGCATGACCTTTAATCGCATGACTTCCAGGCGCATGACTTTCGGCCATATGGCCTCCAGTCGCATGACCTCCAGTCGCATTACCTCCAGTCGCATAATGTGACATCCGTGACTATCAGGTCCGTCAATTGACTCGGAATTCGTTAACTCTCCTTTCATAAATTTATTTTTTTTTTCAAAATTAATTCGTTTCGAACCAAATCTTGTCGTACCTACTTTTCATGCCAATGTTAATAATATATAATACTAATAATATAAAACTTATTTTACTATTATTATTACCATTAATATTAATATTATTATTAATATTGTTATTATTATTAAAATTAAAGTCCGGGGTTTAAATTGTAATTTAACTAAACTTGAGGGATTAATTAATTTAAAGTTAGGGGTCTAAATTGTAAATTTCCAAAATTGAATATATACATCCTGAGCCTCGTGCGAGTTCTTCCCCGAAACCCTACTGTCGTGCGATCACCGTGAGACCCTCACCGCTGCACCACCATTTGTCGTCGTTGACCACCGCCGGTTTCCGTCGTCTTGCTATTCACTCCTTTCCCCGGTAACCGATTTTCCCTAACTTTTTTTTATTTCGTTTCATTTCGGTTTGTTATCGCGGTTTGGTTCGGTTTCATTTCGGGTTGTTGAATGACTTCTTCGGTGAATGTTTGTGCGATGTGTGTCACTACAACAATATTACCCTATCGCGACTAGACCTATGGCGACGACAGTGTCTCCTCGCTATAGGTCACCCTATCGCTATAGGGTTGATTAGGGTTTTGGCTACCAAAACTCTATCACGACGACATGCCATCGCCTTAGGCTCCACCTATCACGACGACTCAAAAGTCGTCGCCTCATTTTGTCGCCATAGGTAATTTTATCATAATTATATTTATTTCAAATGGCTCAAGAAATTTTTTTTATCTATCACGACGACATGTCTTCGCGATAGGTAAAAAAATTTCCCCCTTTTCCCCTCTAAATAAATTGAAGGGAAATAACCCCGCCTTTTGTGAAACATCTATGGCGACGAGCCATAAGGTGTAGACTTTTTTTATAAAAATAATATTAACAATAATACATTGTGTACTTTTTTATATTTATTATAATTATACTTATAAAATAATAATTATATTTATGATAATTATAAGTCATAATAATATATTTTTTATAAAAAAAATAATATTAACAATAATACATTGTGGACTTTTTTATATTTATTATAATTATACTTATAAAAATAATACTTATAAAATAATTATTATATTTATTAAAATTATAAGTCATAATAGTATATTAATTAATCATAATTATAGATTACGTATATTAGTTAAATCCAATTATAATTATCGATGTTAAATTATATACGTTGATGTTTATTAATTATAATTATAGATAACAAATGTGTCTGATGACGATCAGGTTGATTACATACTTAAATGTGCTATTATGACGATCAGGGTTGATTACATACTCAAAGGTGTTCTTACGACGATTAAGGTTGATTACATCATTGTTTATGTTCAACTCAAAGTTACTCTTATGACGATTAAAATTGATTACATCATTGTTATGTTTCACTCAAATATGCTCTTATGACAATCAGGGTTGATTACATCATTGTTATGTTTAACTCAAATGTTGTCTTATAACGATCAGGGTTGATTACATACTTAAAGGTGCTCTTTTGACGATTAGGGTTGATTACATCATTGTTTATGTCGTACTCAAATGTGCTCTCATTACGATTTGGGTTGATTACATATGTGCTCTTATGACAATTAAGGTTGATTACATACTTAAATGTGCTCTTATGAGGATTAGGGTTGATTACATCATTGTTTATGTTCAACTCAAATGTGTTCTTATGACGATTAGGGTTGATTACGTCATTGTTTATGTTCAACTTCAAATGTGCAATTATGACGATCAGGGTTGATTACATACTCAAAGGTGCTCTTACGACGATTAAGGTTGATTACATCATTGTTTATGTTCAACTCAAAGGTACTCTTATGACGATTAAAATTGATTACATCATTGTTTATATTAAAATCAAATGTGCTCTTATTATAATAGGGGTTGATTACATACGTCAAATGTTAGCTTTAATCAAAGTACAACTGACGACATAAATTGGATTATTAATATTATTACAACAACAACAACAACAACAATAATAATAATAATATAATATAATATAATATGGTATGGTATGGTATGGTATGGTATGGTATGGTATGGTATGGTATGGTATGGTATGGTATGGTATGGTATGGTATGGTATGGTAGGGTAGGGTATGGTATGGTAGGGTAGGGTATGGTATGGTATGTATGGTATGGTATGGTATGGTAGGGTATGGTAGGGTACGGTACGGTACGGTACGGTACGGTACGATACGGTACGGTATGGTATGGTATGGTATGGTATGGTATGGTATGGTATGGTATGGTATGGTATAGTATAATACGGCAGCGGCGGCGGCGACGACGACGACGACCAAAATAACAAAAACAACAACAACAACAAGAACAACAACAATAATAATAATAATAATAATATAATATAAAAAAATTATTATTGTAATACAACAACAACAACAACAACAATAATAATAATATAATAATAATATAGTAAAAAAATTACTGGACATTTCGTCGCAATAGGGTCTTATAACCATGTCGTCGCGATAGGGTCCATACACATATAACCTCCTGCAACCGTGCGCAGCATTACTTTCACTCACAAAACTCACCAATCTCGGCGACTTGGAGGTTCAATCGGCCACCACCACCCCAATTGAACCCAAATTTCACCAAATCGCACCACCACCACCGCCATCTTCACCAATCACGGTCTTCAACCCTCATACCTCCATCTTCACCCAATCACGGTCTTCAACCCTCAAATGGGGCACTACCACCGCGACCAGCCACCAAATTAGGCACCGCCGCCGCAAGTCTGCCACCACCGCTACCGTTTGCCATCACACAAAACGTGTTAGGGTTACTACCACCATTATTGTTTTGATTTATGTTCAAAAAACTAAGTTAAAGGTTAGTAGATATAATCTTGAAGGTTAATATTCTTTACAATGTTATTGTAGTTTTGGTTGAATGTAGTTGTAGGCTTGGTTGAATGTAATTGTAGTTTTGGTTGAATGTAGTTGTATGTTTTTTACAATGTAGTTGTAGTTTTGGTTGAATGTAGTTATGGGTTTGATTAAATGTAGTTGTATGTTGTTAGCTTAATATAGTTGTAGGTTGTTAGTTTAATTGTATTATGCTTTTTACAATGTAGTTGTAGTTTTGGTTGAATATAGTTGTAGGTTTGGTTGAATGTAGTTGTAGTTTAGGTGAATGTAGTTGTATGTTTTGTTGGAGCATATATTGTCATATATAGTGTGTCCGTCACTTGACGAATAGTCTACGCTTAATGTATTACACTTGATATGTTGTAAACATATGAAACTGGGTCATTCGCAGGAGCATATGCGAATGAGACTCAGTCATACGACTAACCCATGCTAATGGACCAGTCGTGTGACTGACAGATGCGATTGGGGCATTCGTAAGACTGAACCATAAGAATGGTCCAGTCGTACGATTGAACCATACGCATGGTCCAGTCATACGATTGAACCACACGCATGGTCTAGTCGTACGATTGAACCATACGCATGGTCCAATCGCACGAATGGTCCCAGTCGCATCTAATATGGGCCGAGGCCTATATATACCAGTTTCAATGTGTAGAGAGATAAGGATTTTGAGAGGAGTCTGCCCGGAGCCTAGGTGATGCTGGATGAGAGGGGAGATCATGCTCGCTCTCTCCTTGCCAAGAGTCTTGATTCTTATGTTGTAACGAGCTTGTAATCGTTAGATTTTATCAATGAAACCAATTTTTGATAGTTCGTGTTATAGATTTGCCTTTTGGTTTTGGTTGTTTATCCTTCCATCAAGAACACGCTCGGATGTCTACTGATCCAGTGACTTCACAATTGGTATCAGAGCTGGTTTCTGCTGGAATGATCTAACAATCATTCTAGCAACCCGAGCTCTTGATTTCTGGATCGATTTCAGGTTCTTTGACATTAAACCCACTTTGTGTTCTTCGTGTTTTGCTCAGATATGGTTATGTGTGGTGTTTCTAAGTTAAAATCGAACTCCAAACCACGTTGCTATCACCCCTGCGAATCTTATGATATCTATTTCGGTTTGATTCTTGTAAAATTCATAAGATTAGGGTTTTTGGCAATTTTGGTGGCTGGAGATCCAAAAATCTGCATGCAGAATGGTTCATGCGACTGGACCATGAGACTGGACCAGTCTTATGTCCAGTCGTGAGACTGGACCAGTCTTATGTCCAGTCGTGAGACTGGACCAGTCTTATGTCCAGTCGTGAGACTGGACCAGTCTTATGTCCATTCGTGAGACTGGACCAGTCTTATGTCCAGTCGTGAGACTGGACCAGCTTATGTCCAGTTGTGAGATTGGACCTGTCTTATGTTCAGTCACACAAATATATCATTCGTATCATTCATTCACACGAATGTGATATTTTTCCTCCATGTCATACGAATGAAAGGTGTTCCAGACCAAAAAAAATCTGGAACTACATTTTGCATAGATTTGAGAATGAGCAAAGCACATTCACGTTGAGTTTATTTTGTCAAATACGTTCGATGGATACCCCATTATTTGTTGGACTTCCAAAATAGGTGATTGTAGTTAGAACACAAAAGAGAGGAGAGAACATGTCAATAGTTGGTGCTGATTTTGTGGGGTACTACTTATGGGCCAATCAAGTTATATTTATCCGCACAGAGAGGATTCTCATTCTTAGGGGGAATCCATGTATAGAGAAATTGAAGACGCAATCAAAAAGTGATGATGTGAGCAAGTTTCTGATGATGAATCTACGTGCATGCTGATTTGTTTGATATTGTCAGCTGTGGATTGGAACCTTCAACCTTTTGCCAATACACCGTATGAAGACGCCAGGAGAGCACAATGTTTATATATTGGGATATGCTGAATGTGAGGGGAAATTTCTACAGTTGTTAATGTTAATCAGGTTAGACTGTGTGAAGATTGAAGCAATGGAAAATTGTTCATGTCAATATCTGCAAAAATCAGTCATATGGGGAATCTTGCTGCAATGATGGTGTTCTGCAAAGTAAACGAAAGCTATTGTGCCTAAATTCATTTTCAGGGATACTGTAGCAACCTGACAGATCGGCAACATTGGCTAATATGGTTTTTCGTTTGATTCTATTAGAAACCAGAGCAAAGATTGACTAAAGATTGTAAGAGGTGTTATCTACTATTCGCAAGCAACGTCTAGGGGGGAATTTGTTGGAGCATATATTGTCATATATAGTGTGTCTGTCACTTGAAGAATAGTCTAGGTTTAATGTATTACACCTGATATGTTGAAAACACATGAAACTGGGTCATTCGCAGGAGCATATGCGAATGAGACTTAGTCGTACGACTGAGCCATGCTAATGGCCCAGTCGTGCGACTGAGAGATGCGATTGTGGCATTCGTAAGACTGAACCATAAGAATGGTCCAGTCGTACGATTGAACCATACGCATGGTCCAGTCGTACGATTGAACCATACGCATGGTCCAATCGCATGAATGGGCCCAGTCGCATCTAATATGTGCCGAGGCCTATATATACCAGTTTCAATGTGTAGAGAGATAAGGATTTTGAGAGGAGTCTGCCCGGAGCCTAGGTGCTGCCGGATGAGAGGGGAGATCATGCTCGGTCTCCCCTTGCCAAGAGTCTTGATTCTTATGTTGTAACGAGCTTGTAATCGTTAGGTTTTATCAATGAAACCAATTTTTGATAGTTCGTGTTATAGATTTGACTTTTAGTTTTGGTTGTTTATCCTTCCGTCAATAACACGCTCGGATGTCTACTAATCCAGCGACTTCACATGTTTTTTACAATGTAGTTGTAGTTTTGGTTGAATGTAGTTGTAGGTTGTTAGTTTAATTGTATTATGTTGTTAGATGTTAATGTAGTTGTAGTTTTGCTTCAATGATAATGTTATAGGTAATATATAAAGTACATTGAGATTGTTTTGTTAGAATGATAATGTTATAAGTTAAGATATAAAGTTTATTTGGATTGTTTTGTTGAATGATAATTTTATAGGTTCATATATGAAGTTTATTTGTTTTGATAGAATGATAATGTATGTGTATGAAACAGTTATGACAATCGATAAGAGCTGGATTAAAATAAAAAATCGAACATCTCCGGTTTTTTTAGGTCTTAAAAACTTTATGGAGTATATTAAGAACTTTGTTGACAGTGATGGCAAAACAAAATGCCCGTGTAGAGATTGTGTGAATGCTTTTCATAATGATTTAAAATATATTAATGCTCACATACATGATCGTGGCTTTGCTCAACATTATACGAAATGGGTTTATCGTGGTGAGGTCTCTAGTTCTTCTGATGCTGCAAAAAAATTTGCTACAATAACACGTACTCCTTGAGCAAGTAATATATCAAATCATGAGATGTTTGATGCAATCGAAGATGTTATCGCAGAGAATGAAGAAAACATAGATAAGGATGGATATACTTTAGACTCGGAATTTGATGAACTCTATAATGAGGTCAACACTAAGTTATACCCCTGTTGTAATTGGACGTCTTCTTTAAACTTTCTAGCCAAACTGATGCATATTAAAGTAATCAAGAATTGGACAAATAGTTCGTTTGATCAACTTTTAGAGTTTTTAAAGGTTGCATTCTCGAAAGAAAAACACATTCCATCTTCACACTATGAGGCGAAGAAGAAGCTGAAAAAGATTGGGTTAGGATATGAATCCATCCATGCTTGCATCAATGATTGTGCTTTGTTTTGGAAAGAGAATGAAGAATTGCAAAATTGTCCGGTTTGTAATAAGAGTAGATAGGTTGATAAAAACACAAAAGGAAAAACAGTAGCACAAAAGGTATTACGGTATTTTCCACTAACTCCTCAGCTTAAACGAAGGTATAGTTTCAGATTTACAACAAAGGATATGATTTGGCATCACACTGGACGCTCAACGGATGGTATTATGCGTCATCCGGTAGATAGGAAGGCATGGCAAGAATTTGATAAGAGACATTCTGAATTTGCCAAAGAGCCTAGGAACGTTCGTTTGGATCTAGCTGCAGATGGCGTTAATCCATTTGGTAACATGAGTCAAGCTTACAGCATGTGGCCAGTCGTGTTAACAACGTATAACACACCACCATGGTTATGTATGAAAGAGTCTTCTTTCATGTTAACTTTGCTTATTCCCAATCCTAAATCACCTGGAAAAGACATTGATATTTTTTAAGGCCTCTGGTGGATGAGTTGAAGCAATTGTGGAAGGATGGAGTACAAATACGAGATGCCTCGATAGAAACTGTATTAATGATGTGTGTGGCGTTGTTATGGACCATTAATGATTATCTTGCTCGTAGCAGCTTGTCTGGATGGAGTGGGCAAGGTTATCTTGCATGTGCGACGTGTAACATGGACACACCTTTGTGTCGCGTAACTAATAAAATATCATTTACCGGTCATAGAAGATTCTTGCCTAGAAGTAACAAATGGAGAGAAAGCATGTTATTTAATGGCCAAAAAGAGTTAAGAAAGCATCCAAAAGCATTAACTAATTCAAAAATATTAGAACAACTTAACCGTCTTCCTGATCGTGTTCCGGGTAAACATCCCAATCATGGTGACGTGAAAAGAAAACGTTACGAGTCAGATTTGAATTGGACAAAAAAGAGTATATCCTTTTAGTTGGATTATTGGTCATCTCTTGATTTAAAACACAATCTTGATGTTATGCATATCGAGAAAAATGTATGTGAGAGCTTGTTAGGTACGATGTTGATTAATGAAAAATCAAAAGACACACACAAAGCAAGAGAAGACTTAAAAAATTTGGGAATACGATCAGATTTATGGCTAAGTGTGAAAAACAACAAGGTCATACAGCCATAAGCTTCTTACTCTTTTAAACCTAGTGATCAATCTAAATTTTGTCAGTTCCTTAAAAAGTGAGACTACCTAATGGTTTTGGATCAAATTTTAAAAATAAGGTGATTCTTAATAACTCAAATATCATCGGGTTAAAGTCTCATCATTGTCACATTCTTATGCAACGTTTGCTACCAATCGGGGTCCGTGCAGGTTTACCTGAAAATGTTTTAACAACAATTATTAACCTTTACACATTATTTAAAAAGATTTGTGCACGATCACTAGATGTGGATGACATGTTTAAAGCACAGAAAGAAGTGGTTATTATTTTATGCAATTTAGAACTAATATATCCTCCAGCATTTTTTGATATTATGGTTCATCTAATTCTACACTTACCTGAAGAAGCTATTCTTGGAGGGCCTGTATATATGAGATGGAAGTATCCTTTTGAAAGATACATGAAAAAGCTGAAAGCTTATGTTCGAAACAAAGCTAAGCCTGAAGGATCAATAGCAAAGGGTTATGTTGCAGATGAAGCATTGACATTCTGCTCTATGTATTTGGAGGGTATTCAAACCAATTTAACCGTCCTGATAGGAATGCAGATCCTGGCATTCCAAAGTTCTCTGTTTTTTTGTCATAATGTCGACCAATTCCAAGAAGAAAATCATTCCCCTTAATGAAAATTCTAAGTCATTTCAATGGTTTGTGCTGAACAATTGTGAAGAAGTTAAAGTCTACATGTCGTAAATTTTTTTGATTTAAATTATTCTTATTAGTTTCACTTTAGCTAAAATGATAAGCTAATATAAATATTATATTTCTCACACAGTGAATTTGAACGTGAATTCCCTCGAAGCGATGTAAAAAATGAATTTTCTACATGGCTTAATAGTAAGTTCAATACGTCTCCTGACAAAGAACTGAAGGCATTGGCACATGGTCCCGTGTGCACATATTCTTACACAGCTTGTATTGTCAATGGTGTTAGATTTGTGGTAAATAGCCGTGATATTAGATGCACTACACAAAACAGCGGTGTTGTTACAATAGGAGAATATGGTACACGATTTTATGGTCAAGTAGAAGACATCTACGACTTGAACTATATAAATGGTTACAGTATTGTACTATTTCGTTGTAAATGGTTCGAGATCTTAAAGATCCTTTTAAAGCCACCAACAATTGGAGGGTTATGGAGGATGTTCATCATCAAAAGCTTTGGGATCATCCTAGTATTAGTGTTGCTAATGAGATAGATGTATTGCATGACAGTGAGTCATCTGATTATAACTTAGTAGTTGATAGCAATTTTGAAATTGGTGAATCAAGTGCCCGAGTTATTAACAATGAGAGAGATGCACATGATAATTGTGATTTAGTCGTAGACTTAAGTTGGTTGCCTATTGCTCCACTTGTTCATGATGAAGATTTTATTAATGATGAAGAAGAAGATGAAGATGCATATCTCTCAGATGAGGAAGATTATATTAATGATGATGAAGAAGATGAAGATGCATTAGATATTAATGATAGTATGGATTAGAGTGATGATAATCTTGTAAACGAAGATAAAAATCTTTATAGTGATAACTCAGATTGATTGTATGTATTAATAACATTATATTTTTATTTCTTATGAAAATGTCACATTTTATTCTATTTCTTATTAAAGTGACACATGATTTTATTGCAGGTTATGTCTTCAACCATAGCAGGATCACATGGTGGTAACGGTGGGGGTAGGGATCCCCACGGCATGGATATACTCTTCCTTCCAGTTGCCAATCATGTAACTTAATGTTTTGAATTTTAAATATATTTTAAATGTTACTAACCTTTTGATATTTTTATATTAATATAGTGTCAACTAAGAAAAGACGATTAAAAGGAATGAATTTAAATTTATATGAGAAACGGGCTACAAACAACAACCAACCACTGCCCGTGGAATTTGATCATACAGGAAAACAGTTTAAAGTTGTGTGAGAAAATAATCAATTATTTGTTAGAGCATTATCCAATCATGTTTCCACTGCTCCTTTTCATTATCCCTCTTGGGAAAAAGTCCCTGATACGTTTAAGATATCATTGTTTAATTTTCTAGAGGTGAGTATTATGTAGTCTTTTATTTGGAATTTAGTAATCATAACTTTTATATATTTCTAACTATTCTGTTTTGCAGGAATATTTTGATTTAGAAGCTTATCGTGTTCAAACCATTGGCATGGAATCCAACTTGGTATCCATATGGATTGCCAGCGAGCATTTCGAGATAGAAAATATAATATGAAACAACATTTCTTAAATCATGGAGGCTATGATAATATTGAGCACGCTTTATATAATCCACCTGTAGGTCAAAGTCGGGAGTCATGGGAGCGGGTGGTTGAGTTTTTCTCAAGTGAAGAACATAAAAGCCTTTTTGAAAAAGGCGTAAAGAATAGGGCAAAACAACTCTATCCAAGTCTACATGGTAGTCGATCATATGCTCAAAGACGATATCTTCAGGTAAGAAAACATATATTATTTAATTATGTATTATTAATTCTTTTCTGCTATTATGAATATTGTTTTAATAGGAGCAACAAACCGGGACCCCAAGTTACATCAAAACGTGGAGGAGGTCGCATTACAGAGAAGGGTCAGGATGGGTCAACCAAAAGGCGGAAGAAGATTGGGTAAGCTTAATATGTTAAGAATGTTATTATCATATGTTCATATGTATTTAATATATTATGCTTGGTGATCTTGACCCAATATAGTCTATATGTTATACATATTTGAGAACTGTTTGGTTTTGATAAGTTGTGTTTATATCTTGAAAGTTGGGGATTTTATGTTATATTTAGTTATGATTTAGCATGGTTTTTTCATTTTGTTACAGTTATGTTGTCGAAATTTCATAAAAATCTTAATAGCTTTTCATTTTGATTTTTTAAATTGCAGGCAAAAATTGAAAATCAATACGTCCAAATACAAATGGAGGCGGGAGAGTCGTCCGTTAATGAGATGCAATGTTTAGAGCTTGCATTAGGAGAAAGGCGTGGTCATACGAGAGGTGTTGGACGAAAAGTAAAAAATATCTCTTGTTATGAACAATCAAGCGGGTCATCATCACATCCGAATGAAGAAATGGAAGCAATAAAGCAACAAATGCGAGAAATGCAAGAAAGGATGAATGAATTTGAAAGAAGAAAACATAATCCCAATAACGACGAAGATGATGAAGATAACGACAATTAGAAAGTTAATTTGTTTGGGTTGTAAAAACTTAAGATATGTTTAGTTTGGTATGTACTTAATTAGAATTGTTTGATCTACGTTTAAGTATTGGTAATATTTAGGTTTCATTTCTGCGTATCTGATTTGGGTAAATCATTTAGGTAAAAAACCTGGAAAATATCAAAATTTAAAAAATAAATTATTAAACATGTCGTCGCCATAGGTAAAATTAGAAAATAATTTTATTAATTTAATATATTTTCCATTTTTATTATTTATTATATTAAAATACATATGGTGACGACATGTCGTTTCCGTAGGGTCCCCGGGTTAGATAATTTATTTTAAATTTAGAATTTAAAAAATTAGGAAAAGAATTAATAGCGACATGCCTATCGCAACGACATGCCGTCGCGATAGGTGGCAATGGTGACAAAGTCTACGCCAACGACTTTTTTTGACCTATTGCGACGAAACTACGGCTACTACCCCTATCGCGATAGGGCAAAAAACTTGTAGTGTGTGTGTAGTGTGTGTGCGCGGTGTGTGTGTGTGCCATGTGTACGTACGGTGTGTATGTTTGTGTATATGTGTGTATGTCCTTGTATGTTTGTATATATGTGTGTGCAGCCATGTATATATATATATATATATATGGTGTGTGTGCGTGTATGTGTATGTGTGTGTGTGTGTTGCGGGGTGCGTGCGGGTGTGTTTGTGTGTGTGTGTTGTGGCGTGTGTGCGGGTGTAGTGGTGTGTAATGTGTGTGTGTGTTTTGTGTGTGCTACGGTGCGTGTCCGGTTGGGTGTGTATGTAATATCCATATGTGTGTGCTTGATTCACGGTCGTGGTGCGTGATGTGTGTTTCTATGTGGGTGTGGTGTGTGTGTGTGTTAGTATATATATATATATATATATATATATATATATATATATATATATATATATATATATATAATATATATATATATGTGTGTGTGTGTGTGTGTGGTGTGTGTGTGTGTTTATTGTATGTGTGTATATATATACATGAGATTGCCAACTATATGCATATATATATATGTTGTGTGTGTGCATATATATATATATATTATATATATATATATATATATATGTCGTCTACGTATGTGGTGGTGTGTGTACTGTGAAAAGGGTATGTATGTTTGTTATATATTGCTATTGTTGATATGATTATTACTACTACTATTATTATTATTATATTACTAATATAGTATGTTGGGTTGTACGAAGTATATATTTTGTGTGCGTGTTACGCGTCAAACCTGAACCGACCTGAACCTGACCGAACGATCCTTTCTCTATAGGCTCGTCTTAAGTTTCTATTGTAATTAATTATAGGTGTTTGATCGATCATTGCTCTCAGTCGTTGAAGTCTTTTAATCCCTTATATTCATCTTATTTCAAGGTGAGTTTCGCGGCCCCGTTATCATTCTAAACATTATAAATTAAGGGGAAAAGTATGCTCACCGTTTTTATATTATGAACTTATTCAATTCTTTTAGGACTGTTGTGTTTACTGTTTTATAAGTATTTATCTAGTACATGCATGAGTTGTCTTTATGGTTCTGTATTCACAACTATTTAACTCCGGTGTTGGAGCCGACGGATAGATATTAATAGTAATATTGGGCTGACACCCCCACCCTTGTTTGTTAGTATACTAGTTGGGTCTGACAGTGGCCAAGAATGGGCCCTAGGTGAATATGTTCCGACAAATTCTTTGTGTACGTCGTAGGTTTAGCTGTGATGCTTATGTGATATTACTTGCTTATAATTGTATGCACTCATGTCCTACTAAACTATTACAAACATCAAGTTTTGTTTATTATTAAACCTGCGAACTCACCAACATTATGTTGACCATTTTGAGCATATCTTTTCAGGTAATAATCATTAAGGATTGCTAGGGATGCTGCCTTAGCAATGACCTTAGATTTACATTATTTGAACATTGGATGTTTATGACAATTACTCTGACTTTTATTTGTTATTCACATTTTGATCACTTGCTCCCGGGTTGTGGGACTTATATTTATTTGGTTTGTATGACTATGTTTGTCGTGGAAATTGACTAACCATGACACAAGTCTCCATTTGTGTCCGGTGACATCATGACACATTGAATTTTCATCATTTAATGCATCTCTATTAATTAACAATGTGTTATAACGATCCCATTCATTACATCCTCGTGTTTCCGCTATAAGCGGGGGTGTGACAGATTGGTATCAGAACCATTGGTTATAGAGAATTAGGTGGATCACTCGACCTAGACTATAACCTAAGAACCTACATGTAGAATGCATATTAGGACTTGTGTACATTTTACTATGTGTGTATGTTCTTTAATTATTAAGACTATTTATGATCCGCAATGTCTTAATGATTCTATTTCATTTCCTTTGTTCAACTTCAGATAATTAACTTTTGGTTATCGATCATACCTTTAATACTTCTATCTTGAATAACATTGTGTACTTGACAAGGCAGTTTGATTCGGTTAGGATGAGCTGGGGTTGACCATGCAAAGAAAATTTCAATTACGGGTGCACAAGTAAATGCAATTTGTTGTGCATGCGAAGCCTAGTCAATCTTGCCGCGAGATAACAGTCATTGTTAGTACGAATCCTTAACTTCATACCTTAGGACATTAGTGTCATGTTTCTTATGAGACCTTATCAATCTTGATAAATCATCCATCACCTTATTACTTACGTGAGTTCTAACTCACCTAAAGACTCATGGGATCATATTATGACATTGGTCCCAGTCCCTATGAGATAACACCCTCTCTAGCATTTCAATGGTTATGCAACCAACTGTTTCCTTGAAAACATCTTGTCTTCAAAGGGTCGTAGCTCAGCAATGATACTCACTGCACATGTATTACTTTATTGATTGACTTTAAGATTTGGGGTTTACGTATTGTCTATGTTGATTAGAAAGATGTTGCCCAGAAGAACTACTCGCAGTGCTAGTTGTGGCGGTGCTGCCCCAAGAGGTAGAGGTAGAGGTAGAGGAAGAGGTACAGGAGGTAGGGGTGAAGCACCTGTAGGTGGAAATGAAGGTGGGCAGGGTGCTAATAATCAAGGAGCTGGAAACCCTGATATAGCCGCCATGATTGCTCAACAACTAGTAGCACTCATCCCGACCATAGTGGCACAGGTGAGTGACAACATCATGAATCACAATAATGGGGGTGGTAATGAGGATAACGAACACAACGATGAAAATGGCGGTTATGGAGAGAATAATGAACACGAACATGGAAATGGAGGTGGAGATGACAATGGAGAAGGAGGTGGAATGGGCAAAGCGAAGGGTAATGGAAATATGAATGGAAATAGCAATAGAGGAAGGGTCGATTGTACTTACAAGGAGTTCATGACTTATAAACCAAAGGAGTTTGATGGAAAAGGTGGAGCCGTTGCCTTGATCCATTGGATGGAGAAGATGGAATCCGTGATGGACATCAGCAATTATGCTAAGAATCAAAAGGTGAAGTATACTACATGTTCGCTGGTGGGAAAAGCGTTAACATGGTGGAATACCCAAGTTCAGGCTCGAGGAAGAGAAGCAGCAATGGCCATGACTTGGGTGGAATTCAAAGCATTAGCAAGTGAGGAATATTGTCCAATGAATGAAATGCAGAAGTTGGAGCATGAATTCTGGAATCATGCGATGGTAGGGTCGGGTCATGCTGCTTACACCGACCGGTTTCATGAGTTGGCAAGATTGGTGCCACACCTGGTGACACCTGAATCAAAGCGGATTGAGCATTACATTTGGGGTTTAGTACCTTAAATACATGGTTTGGTCACTGCTGCGGCACCCCCGACTATACAGAGTGCAATTTTGAAGGCGGGCACTCTAACCGATGAGATGGTAAGAACTAGAGTGCTAGGTAAAGGTAGTGAGAAAAGAAGAGATGTGGGGGAATCGAGCACACAACCAGGGGGAAGATTCGATAAAAAGGCAAAGGTGACTAGATGTTTTGTGGCAGTGAGCCAAAGGAGAAAGGACTATATTGGGCACATCCTAAGTGTGGGAAATGTAACTATCATCACCCAATACGGCGTCGTGTCGAGTTTGTGCGAATTGTAGGCGCCCGGGGCATCTTGCAAAGGATTGTAGAGTGGCGCCCAACTTGGTTGCACCGATAAATGCAATCAATCCAACTGGAAACATTAGGGTTTTCTATGAGTGTGGGAGTCCCGACCATTATCGGAATATGTGCCCCAGGCTGAATCAGGCACCGGGTCAACAAGTGAACAACCAAAATCAAGTGATGGCAATAGCTGGCAATCAAGGACAAGGTAATCAAGGAAATGCTGCCCGAGGACGTGCGTTTGTGATTGGTGCAAACGACGCGCGTTAGGACCCGAATGTTGTTACGGGTACGTACCTTCTCAATAATCATTTTGCATCTATATTATTTGATACCGGGGCAGACAATAGATTTGTGTTCTCTGACGTTGCACCCCTACTTGGTTTGAACCCTAGTTGTTTAGAGACTAGCTACTTAGTAGAAATGGCGAATGGTAAATTTGTGAGAGCTAGTGAAATAATTAGAGGGTGCACGATTATATTAGAAGATCATGCATTTGATATAGACTTGATACCTTTTGAATTGGGAAGTTTCGACGTGATAGTAGGAATGGATTGGTTGTCGAAGTGTGGAGCTGAAATTGTTTGTCGGGAGAAGGTCATGCGGATCCCTATGCCTAATGATGATGTGCTCAAGATTCAAGGAGAACGACCAGGAAGGAGTCTAAAGATCATCTCATGTATGAAAGTTTGTTATTGTCTACAGAAGCAATGTTATGCATTCTTGGCACATGTGGTGGAGAAGAACCCGAGGGAGGGAAACTGGAAGACATTCTGGTGGTGCGAGATTTTCCGAAAGTATTCCCTGATGATTTGTCCGGTTTACCCCCTCCTCGACAAGTGGAATTCCGCATAGATTTGGTACCTAGAGCGACGCCAGTAGCAAAGACGCCATATCGGTTAGCACCATCGAAAATGCAAGAATTATCGAGCCAACTACAAGAATTCCTAGATAAGGGTTTCATACGACCAAGTCACTCGCCATGGGGAGCACCGATATTGTTTGTCAAGAAGAAGGATGGAACATTCCGAATATGTATAGACTATCGAGAGTTGAATTAACTGACTATGAAAAATCAATATCCACTCCAGGATCGATGATCTATTTGATCAATTACACGGAGCTTCGTACTTCTCTAAGATCGAACTCCGATCAGGTTACCACCAATTACGGGTTCATGAGGAGGATATACCAAAGACAATGTTTAGGAGTTGATATGGGCATTACGAGTTCTTAGTCATGTCGTTTGGGCGGACCAATGCTCCAGAAGTGTTCATGGATCTTATGAACCGGGTGTGTAAACCCTATCTGGACAAGTTTGTGCTCGTGTTTATAGATTGTATACTCATCTATTCTAGATCAAAGGAAGACCACAAAAAGCACCTTCGAGCGATACTCAAATTGTTGATGGAAGAGAAACTTTACGCCAAGTTCTCGAAGTGTGAATTTTGGTTGTGGGAAGTGAAGTTTTTGGGACACGTGGTTAATGAAAAGGGAATCCACGTTGATCTTGGAAAGATCAAAGCAGTTAAAAAGTGGGACGCTCCTAAGACGCCCTTAGAGATACGACAGTTTTTGGGATTGGCTGGTTATTATCGACGATTCATTGCAAACTTCTGTAAGATTGCCCAGCCGTTGACGATGTTAACACAAAAAGACAACAAGTTGGATTGGGAATATAAACAAGAGGATGCATTTCAAACGTTGAAGAAAAGGTTATGCAATGCACCAGTATTAACCCTCCCTGATGGGTCAAATGATTTTGTGGTGTACTATGATGTATCACATCAAGGCCTAGGTTGTGTGCTTATGCAAAAAAGATAAAGTGATTGCTTATGCCTCACGTCAACTTAAGGTTCACGAAAAGAACTATACAACACATGATCTGGAATTAGGCACAGTAGTGTTCGCCCTAAAGATATGGAGGCATTATCTGTATGGGACTAAGTCTGTTGTCTACACTAATCATACAAGCCTTCAACACATCTTTGATCAAAAAGAACTGAATATATGCCAAAGGAGATGGGTGGAACTCCTAAGTGATTATGAATATGAGATTCGATATCATCCTGGAAAGGCGAACGTAGTAGCTGATGCCTTGAGTAGAAAGGAGCGTGTTAAACCCCTACGTGCGCGAGCATTAGGGATGACTATTCAATCAAATTTAAAAGAGCAAATACAGTCAGCGCAGGGTGAAGTGCTAAAGGAGGAGAATGTCTCAAATGAAGAGTTCCGAGGGTTAGATAAACAAATGAACTATAAAGAGGATTGTGTATGATTTTTTGTGGATCGTATATAGGTACCTAAGTGGGGTGATATTCGAACCCTAGTTATGAACGAAGCACACAAGTCTAAGTATTTTGTTCATCCTGGTGCAGACAAGATGTATCAAAATTTTAAGGAGTTGTATTGGTGGCCAGGTATGAAAATTGATATTGCAAAGTATGTGAGCGAATGCTTGACTTGTTCAAAAGTCAAAGCCAAACATCAAAAACCGTCAGGTCTATTGCAACAACCCGAAATTCTCGAATGGAAGTGGGAGAATATAACGATGGATTTCATCACTAAGTTGCCTAGAACAAGTAATGGGCATGATTCAATTTGGGTCATCGTGGATCGAATGACGAAATCTGCTTATTTCTTGCCAATTCGCAAAGACTATAAAATGGAGAAGATAGCAAGATTATATGTGAATGAGATAGTGGCTAGGCATGGAGTGCCTGTGTCTATTATATCTGATCGAGACAGTAGATTTACATCTTAGTTTTGGCAGACTCTACAGAAAACGATGGGTACTCGTTTGGACTTAAGTACCGCCTATCACCCACAAACAGACGGTCAAAGTGAGCGAACGATGCAAACTCTAGAGGACATGCTTAGGGCATGTGTGATTGATTTTTGTGGGAGTTAGGATACCCACTTAGCATTGATCAAATTCTCTTACAACAACAGTTACCACACGAGCATTGGATGTGCTCCGTTTGAGGCATTGTATGGAAGGAAATGTGGATCTCCGGTGTGTTAGGCGAAAGTAGGTGAAAGCCAATTAACAGGCCTGGAGATTATCCAAGAAACAACTTACAAGATATTTCAAATCAAGGATAGGCTTAAGACAGCTCGAGATTGTTAGAAAAGCTACGCGGATAACTGTTGCAAACCCTTAGAGTTCAACGTGGGTGATCGTGTCCTATTGAAAGTTTCCCCGTGGAAAGGAATCATAAGGTTTGGAAACAAGGGAAATTAGCCCCAAGATATGTTGGACCATTCGAGATCATAGAAAGAATTAGTCCTGTAGCGTATCGATTAAAGTTACGAACTTAGTGGTGTACACGATACATTTCATGTATCGAACCTTAAGAGTGTTTAGCCGATGGATCCCTTAATGTACCGATTGAGGAAATCAAGATTGACGAGAAACTACATTTTGTGGAAGAACCAATACAAATTATGGACCGAGAGGTGAAACAACTGAATCGCAGCAAGATTCCAATTGTCAAAGTGAGATGGAACTCCAAGCAAGGGCCTGAGTTTACATGGGAACGGGAAGACCAGATGAGATCCAATATCCGTATTTGTTCGTGGATACAACTTCAGGACCTAACTTCAGCTGAATTTCGGGACGAAATTCTCTCAACTGGGAGATACTATGACATCTGTCACTATCAAGTCCGTCAATTGACTCGGAATTCGTTAACTCTCCTTTCGTGTGTTTATTATTTTTTTTGAAATTAATTCATTTTCGAACCGAATCTTGTCGTACCTACTTTTCGTGCCAACGTTAATAATATATAATACTAACAATATAAAATTTACTTTATTATTATTATTGTTATTATTATTATTAAAATTAAAGTCTGGGGTTTAAATTGTAATTTTAATTAAACTTGAGGGATTAATTAATTTAAAGTTAGGGGTCCAAAGTGTAAATTGCCAAAATTGATATATACATCGTGAGCCTCGTGCGGCTTCTTCCTCGAAACCCTACCGCCGTGCGATCACTGTGAGACCCCCGCCACTGCACCATCGTTTGTCGCCGTTGACCACCGCCGGTTGCCTTCATCTCGCCGTTCACTCGTTTCACCGGTAACCGATTGTCCAGAACTTTGTTTTATTTCGTTTCGTTTCGGTTTGTTTTCGCAGTTTGGTTCGGTTTCATTTCGGGTTGTTGAATGACTTCTTCGGTGAATGTTTGTGCGGTGTATGTGTGTGTGTCATGTGTGCGTACGGTGTGTATGTTATATGTGTGTGTATGTCCTTGTATGTTTGTATATATGTGTGTACAGCCGTGTGTGTGTATATATATATATATATATTGTGTGAGTGCAGCCGCGTATATATATATGGTGTATGTGCGTGTATGTTGTATATATATGCGACAGTGTGTGTGCGTGTGTTGTGTGTGTGCGTCATGGGTGTATGTGTGTGTCGTGGGTGTGTGTCGAAGGGGACACATCAGCCTAAGGCTGCTGTGTATGTAGGTTCGCATCTGTGTATACGTATGTGTAACGTATGAACGAATCGGTGCATATGTATGCGTAAACCATGGGTGTATGGCTGCCACGATGTGTATGTATATATACTATGTATACGTATGTATCATGTATGTGTGTTGTGTGTGCTACAGGGTGCGTGCGGGTATGTTTGTGTGTGTGTGTTGTGTGTGCTGTGGCGTGTGTGCGGGTGTAGTGGTGTGTGTGTTGTGTGTAATGTGTATGTATGTTTTGCGTGTGCTGTGGTGCGTGTCTGGTTAGGTATGTATGTAATATGTATATGTGTGTGTTTGATTCATGTTCGTGGTGTGTGGTGTGTGTTTCTGTGTGGGTGTGGTGTTTGTGTGTGTTAGTTTGTATTAGGGGTGTTCAAAGTCGGATATCCGAAAATTTCGGATAGTGATTCGGATATCCGAAATTCATTTTTTATTTTTTTTATTTTTATATTTTTAGGTTTTTTACAATAATTAGACATATAATATTATAAGAATAATATAAAAAACCAACTCATATCATAAAATTCACATATACACTAAAAAATCTCAACCTAAAGTAAAAATATATCTAAAATTCAAAAAAATTAAAATTTTAGTTTTTAGTTTTCGGATAATCGGATATCCAAATATCCAAAACTTTTGAAAATCACTATCCGAATCCGAATCCGAATTTTCGGATATCCAAAATTCGGATATTTCGGATCGGATTTTCGGATTAGGATATTTTTGAACAACCCTAGTTTGTGTATATATATATATATATATATATATATATATATATATATTTGTGTGTGTGTCTATTGTATGTATGTATGTATGTATATATATATATATTTGTGTGTGTGTCTATTGTGTGTGTGTGTATATATATATATATTTGTGTCTGTATCTATTATATGTGTATATATATATACACATGAGATTGCCAACTATATGCATGTATATATGTTTTGTGTGTGCATATATCTATATATATATATATATGTAGTGTACGTATGTGGTGGTGTGTGTACTGCGAAAAGGGTATGTATGTTTGTTATATATTGCTATTGTTGTTATGATTATTACTTGTAAGGCCCTGGCACCCTCATTTTCCCGATAGGTATGTTTGTTATATATTGCTTAAACTCCTTCCATCGCATTTTCCCAATGGCTCTGGCACCCTCAGCTTGGACAATATTGTCCCCCCCAACACAGTGCTGAATCGACGAAGGAGTGAGTCGCGAACTTCAGCTTCTGGTCTTCGCGGCACTCACTGATTTCGAAAACTGCCTCCATCTCCCTCATCCAGCAGTGAGCGGCAGCAGCATTGCCATTGCCATCGAAAGTCGGGGACTTACACCTTTGGAACACCCCATAACTACATCATCCTCCTCCTCCTCGGACAGCACAGTCTCAGGCTCCGGTTGTTCCTCCTCCCTTCTGCTTCCCTTGCCCGTTGATCCCTTTCTATTCTCCTTCTCCTTCCTTTCCTTGCTTCTCACAGTACTGATGACTTTAGTCACCACAGACGGTAAGACTGTCTGCATGACCGGGTGTACTTCATCAGCAATCGCCTCCCTAGCTGAGGCATTCAAGCTAGCATTCTCATTCTCTTCGCTCCGGCCATGGACCTTAGGGTTCTCATGGGTCGTCTCAGGAGCCTTAGCACTACTCCTAGTCACACGTGGACGGCCTCTGCCTCTAGGAGTGTTGGAAGATTTTTGTCCAGCCATCCTCCAACACGCTATAAGATTCAAACACTAACGCAGTCATTCAAGGTAACAACACAGTTTATGTCAAGTATAGTAAGTCCCTAGTTACAGTGGCTAGTTATGATTAGCCACTTACTTTACTCTTCATACCCCAAGCATTTCCTATCCTGACTTAATTAGTATCTAAATCTACTAAGAGCACATAAATCAAATAGCATGCGCATATAATACCGGTTAACATTAAGAAAAGACATACCTGATGGCACGTAACTACTCGGGTTGACATCCCTCTAATTGTCCCATTTTCAGTTTAGGTTTTTAAAAATTTATTTAACCTAATTCTCTTAAACTTTGGCTCTGATACCAACTTGTAAGGCCCCGTTTCCGGAGACCTAACAGTTGGTCATTCACAGCATTAAATACATTAAACGTTATAAATTTACAAACTTAAGCAGCGGAATCATTTTAGCAAAAGCCATTCATTTCATTAAAACACTGTTGTTGAGCAATACATAATTGTGTAACCGAATACAAAAGAGTTGTTTAATTGCATTACAAAACAACAGCAATAATATGTATGAATGGATGTCAGTCTTTCCCTGCCGAGTAGCTTCACCCTCGTGCCATCCTCAACAATATTTACCTGCCAACTAAAAATGTATAAAAGTCAGCGTTGCTGAGTGAGTTCTAGTTTTAAAAGTAATAAAATACTTTCAGTAGGTATACAAATGAAAATACTCTTTTTATGAAAACTTTATCTCTTTATACATGAGCACGCATTAACTATACAATCAGGTAATGCTTTATCTGTTTACTGTATGACTTGTTTACTATGTACTCTTTTATATTTTTCTTTCACTATCTAGTCAAACCTCGGTCAAAACCCTAAAAGCACAAACTCCCAAAAATTCTGTAATAAATTCTAAGTGTTAGGCGCTTTGACACTATTTGGGCGCATGAGCCCTGTTTGGGCGCTTCATCACTATACAGGCACATCAGCCAACACTTAACTGCTTTAACACTTAGCCGCATGAACCATTCAGGGGCATGGACACTATTCGGGCATATGGTCCATTTGGACGCATGCACACTTAGATGCATGGGCTATTCAGGCGTATGGAAACTTAGGCGCATGGGGTTATTCAGACGCATGGGTACTATTGGGGCGCATGGCCCTACACTTAGTCGTCCGACTAATATTCTAGGCGTGTGAGGGTACTGTTCAGGCGCATGAGTTCACTTAATCATTTCTAAGGCATTTCCAGGCACATGGGCCTTATTTAGGCGCATGAACCTTCTGTTCAACATGTTCCTAGGATAATTTTGAATCCAAACATCCAGCCTATCCGTTCTAAGCTTACCAAGGCTATTCTAAACATGAACAACCTATAAGCATCTAAGAATCATCATCATGCATGCATAAAACATACGGGTATACATACATAAACATTGTAAGATCGTTTTAATACATTTTCAGCCCCAAGAAGAGTTTAAAACAAGTAAAACCGGGGTCTAGAAACTCACCTAGTGCAACTTTGGGTGTTTCTTCCTTCTAACCCATATGCAACTGAGTTCAAACACCTAAAAACACACCAAAAACACACACACAAACACATAAGCATATAAGCATATAACCGAGACAAAACCCAACATGAACACTTAAAACCTTGAATTCTTACCTTGAATTCAATCTTCTTCTTCTTCTTTTTCTTCAACAGAGAGTTTTTGCTCTCTTCCTTTTTCTCTCTCTCTAAAACCCGATGAAAAGGTGATGTGAAGAGATGGTGGGCAGCCATGCCCACCTTTACACCAACTTATTTGTACTTTTGTTATTTTTACATTTTTAACCCCTCAACTTGGGTTTATTGATATTTTCTTTCTTTATTCTTCAACACTTATCTTTCTTGTAACACCCGGTAATTTTTTTAAAAGCCAAGATAAGAAGAATAAAAAGCAAGAAAGGCAATAAGGTCCAAGTGGAGGGACCAAAAGTGTCTGTGCTCGGGTGTGGGTTGTGTTTTATCCCGAGTTTTATCGAGTTTTATCCCGGTTATGTGCTTGTATGCTTATGGGTTATGTTTGTGCTCGGGTGTGTGTGTGTTTTTGGTGTTGCTTCTAGGTGTTTTGAACTCTTTGCAAGCGGGTTAAAAGGAAGAACACCCAAGTTGCACCAGGTGAGTTCTAGACCCCAGTTTTTACATGTTTTAAACTATCTTTGGGCCTGAAAACGTATTAAAATAATTTTACAAAGTTTATGTGATTACCCGTATGTAATATGTGTATGTTGGATGTTAGTTCTGGATGGTTTGTAGGCTACTCATGTTTAGAATAGCCACATTATGCATTAGAATAGATGGATTCGATGATTAGGACTGAAAATATCCTAGAAACATGTTTACAGAATGCTCATGCGCCTAGATAAGTGTTCATACGTCTAGAATTGCCTTAGAAAGAATTAAGTGTAAGCCATGCGCCTAAACAGTAACTCATGCGCCCAAAATTTACCTTAGAAATGTTTAAGTTCTGCCATGCGCCTGAACAGTGGCCCATGCGCCTAGAAATGTTAGTCGGATGACTAAGGGTAGGACCATGCGCTCCAATAGTCCCCATGCGCCCAAGTGGCCCATGCGCCTAAGTGTTCATGCGTCTGTATAGTACCCATGCGCCTAAATTGGGCTGGAATTTACTAAGTGTTCAGACGTCCGGAAGTCCCCATGCGCCTCAAAGTGGCCCATGCGCCTAAGTGTTCCCAATGCGCCTGAATAGTGTCCATGCGCCTGCACAGTGCCCATGCGCCTAGGACTTAGATTATTTTTCTGATTTTTGGGGAAAATGTGTAAAGTAGGCTTTGACTTGAGAAATTCCCAGGGGACTATAAGTTGACTTTTGAGGTCATAAATAGTATGATGGGCATGTTATGAATGATGATGACGATGATGATGATGATGTTGCATGATTATGCATGATGTATGTTATGTATGTATGATGCCCTATAATGATGTATGTATGGTATGTTATGTATGTTCCTATGATGATGAATGTTTATCTTTCCATGGCTTTACGTGTTATGTTAATGAATGAACCGAAGGTATTATGTAATGTAAAGTGAAAGATAATGAAAGAGGAACATGATGAATGAATGCATGCATTAACGAATGAATGAACGTAAAAAGTCTTGCAAGTAAATGTATGGAGGTTCACACCCAATGAAGGGTGTTAGCTCAACTGTGTGCGGGTTAGCTACCCCAGAAGGATGCACACTGGGGTCCAATCCTTGTGATTGACCATATGTATGGGATCCTTGCCGCTTGCCCCAGGTACCGGAGTTAGGTTCGTGCACAATGTTTGTGGTCTATGATAGACCTCAGGCCCAGTAACCAGCTTCGTGCAAAATGTTCGGGGTATAGCCTATGGCATTAATCCGGAATGAAAAGAAAAGATGAATGGTGAATGTACTTGCCTCAGGTACTGGAGTCAGCTTCGTGCATAATGTACGGGGTCTATGATAGACCTCAGGCCCAGTAACCAGCTTCGTGCACAATGTTTGGGGTATTGTACATGTCACAAGATGTAACGAATGAATGAAGATTAATGAACGTAGCGGAAGATAATAATGATATTACCTGTATGTACGTATGATGTATGACCACGAATGTATGAAACGTATAGTATGGACTCTGTAATGAAATAAATAACGATTTTATGTATGTTTTGTTATAAAACTAGAACTCACTCAGCGACGCTGACTTTTATATATTTTTAGTTGGCAGGTAAATGTTGCTGGAGATGGCACGACGCGGCTACTCAGCTCTTTTGGATGGCTTCTATTTAATTAAGGCTTTTGTGATATAATACAATTATATAATTTTGTAACCAACAAACGATGCATTATTTTGCAAAAGTTTTAGGATGAAATGAAATGCCATTTGTTTTATGTTTTCCGCTGCAATGTTTTGATGAATAAATGTAAAGTATATGTTTTACGTGCGTTGAATCACCAGCTGTAAGCGTCCCAGGAACGGGGCCTTACATGTTGGTATCAGAGCCAGGTTTTAAGTGAATTGGGTAAATTTTCAAAATAAACCTTAACTTAAACTGAGAATGGGACGGAATGGGAATGGGATGCCAATCTGAGTAGCTGCGTGCCATCAGGTATTTTTGTAATGTTAACCAGTTTATATGTGCATGGTATGTGGTTATGTGTTATATGTAGATTTAAATACTAATGTAGTCAGGGCAGGTAATCCTGGGGGTATGAAGAGTAAAGTAAGTGGCTAATCACAACCGGACACTATAATTAGGGACTTACTATACTTGACATGAACTAAGTTGTTCCCTTGAATGACCGTGTTGGTGTTTGAATCTTTCAGTGTATTGTAGATGGTTGGAGGTAGATCTTCGAAGGCCACTCATGGTGGAGGTCACGGTGCTGAACCGCAACCCAAGAGGGGGAGACCCAGAATTGAGAAAGTGGTTCATGAATAACCAGAAACTCCTCATCCAGAGACCAGAGATGAGAGTGCTAACCTGAGAGCCTCAATGAAGGAGGCAGTTGTGGAAGAAGTGCACCAAGTCATGCAGACGATCCTACCGTCTGTGGTGACTGAAGTGATAAAGGCAGTTAGAGAGGGACAGAGAAAGGAAAGGAGTGGGCCTACAGGCGAAAGAAGATAGCCCGAGACTGAGACAGTTCTGTCCGATGATGAGGACGAGGAAGAAGAGCCTGCGTCGGAGGCGACCCAAGGCTGCAACTATGGGGTGTTTATGAGATGCAAACCCCCTACTTTCGATGGAAACGGCACTACCGCTGCTGCTCACCGGTGGGTGAGGGAAATGGAGGCGGTACTTGATATCAGCGAGTGCCGAGAAGACCAGAAGGTTAAGTTCGCTACCCACTCATTCGTAGACTCGGCTTTGTGCTGGTGGGACAACATAGTCCAAGCTGAGGGTAGTCGGGCGATCGGGAGAATGAGATGGTCGGAGTTGAAAAAGTTGGTGATCGAGGAGTTTTGTCCTCACCGGGAAATGGACAAGGTCGAGAGAGAGTTTCTGCAACTAGAGGCGAGAACTATGACGCACCAAGAGTACACCACAAGGTTCAATGAAATGGCACGACTGGTGCCCGTCAGGTGACGCCACTGTCACGAAGATTAAGAGATATATTCAGGGACTGCCGATGGATATCCGTAGGCATACGATCGCCGCCCGACCGAGCACTTTTAGGTCGGCGGTTGATTGGCTAGTAGACTGTATGATGAGCGTGAGGTGGTAGTGACTGAGGAGAAGAAGACGAGTAGGGATGGGAGAAACTGGAATGGGAAACGGTTTGGGCGTGGTAGAGCCGCTCTAAACAATAAGGCGGCGAGGGTAGGTGACCAACATGTTGTCACAGCTAGTGCTGGTTTGGAGAAGTGTGGCAAGTGCGAGAAGGAGCACGATGGTGAGTGCAGATGGGGGTCGAATATCTGTTTCAAGTGTGGGAAGCCTGGTCATATGGCTAGAGACTGTGGAGGTGTGAAGTGTTTCAACTGTGGGGAAGTGGTCACATGAGTAGAGAGTGTAAGAAGCCAATGGCCGAGAGTTCCGGGGTGAAGAAGGCCGGAGAAGAAGGGCCGAATGCAAGTGCTCGAGCTTTCACGAAGACTTGGGAGGAGGCTAGGACAGATCTTGATGTGGTGTCAGGTATGTTTCTAGTAAACCAAACTCTTGCATCTGTGTTGTTTGATTCTAGTGCTAGTAGGAGTTTCATTTCTGCTGCCTTTGGTGCTAAGTTTCCCAAAAGGAGTAGATGTATTGGTGAGCCATTCAATGTAGAAACTGCTATTAGTAAGTCCACTAGAATTACTGAGGTGATAGAGGACTGTGCCACAGAACTAGAAGGTCATAGGTTTGCTGCTAAGTTACACGTGATACCCCTAGGTGGATTTTATGTAGTCCTAGAGATGGACTGGTTAGCAACCTATAAGGCAAATATTGTGTGTCGCAAGAAGATGATCCAATTGACAACGCTTGACGGAAATAAGGTGACGGTTTATGGTGATCGCGTCATGACAATCCCGAGGGTGATTTCGATGGCGGTGGCGGGAAAGTGCATGAGACGCGGATGTAGTGCCTACTTGGCATACATAAAAAATGTGGGTGCGTCGGTACCGCAATTATCCGAAGTACCAGTGGTGCGCAACTTTCCGGACGTATTCCCGGAAGACTTACCCAGTGTGCCACCAGACCGTGAGGTTGAGTTCCAAATTGACTTGATACCCGGTGCTTAACCCGTTGCCAAGGCACCATACCGGTTGGCTCCAACTGAGATGAAAGAGTTAATGGAGCAGTTGCAAGAACTACTGGATAAGGGGTTCATTAGACCGAGTATCTCTCCATGGGGTGCTCCGGTATTATTTGTGAAGAAGAAAGACGGTAGTATGAGGATGTGTATTGAGTACCGAGAGTTGAACAAGTTGATGGTGAAGAACCGATACCCTCTACCCAGAATAGATGATCTGTTTGATCAGCTCCAAGGTGTCAGTTGGTTTTTAAGGATAGATCTCCGATCTGGTTACCATCAACTAAAAGTGAAGGAGCAGGACATTCCTAAAACAGCTTTTCGCATGCGCTACGGTCACTATGAGTTCCTCGTTATGTCGTTTGGATTGACCAATGCGCCAGCAGCTTTTATGGATCTGATGAATCGAGTGTGTCAGTCAATGTTAGATAAATCGGTGATTGTGTTCCTTGATGATATCCTGATTTATTCGAAGAGTGAGATTGAGCATGCCGGTCATATTCGGGAGGTTATGGAGACGCTAAGAAGGGAGAAGCTGTATGCAAAATTCTCCAAGTGTGCGTTTTGGTTACGCGAAGTTCAGTTCTTGGGTCATGTGGTGAATCCCGATGGGATTACGGTGGACCCGGCTAAGGTAGAGGCAGTGACGCAATGGAAGTCTCCAAAGACGCCATCCGAGATTCGTAGTTTCTTGGGTTTGGCGGGCTACTATAGGAAATTTATCCAAGAATTCTCTAAGATTGCTTCTCCACTGACTAAGTTGACCCGGAAGGATGTAAAGTATGTATGGGGTCAGGCTCAGGAGAAAGCGTTTGAGGAGTTGAAGGCGAGGTTGACTCAAGCTCCTGTCTTGTCATTACCCGATGGAAGCGAAGATTTGGTGGTGTATTCAGACGCTTCTTACTTGGGGTTGGGGTGTGTGTTAATGCAAAGAGGAAAAGTTATAGCCTACGCATCCCGACAGCTGAAGGTTCATGAGGTCAACTACCCTACTCATGACTTGGAACTAGCGGACGTGGTCTTTGCACTAAAGATTTGGAGGCACTATCTGTATGGCACGAAGTGCATAATCTTCACCGACCACAAGAGCTTAAAGTACTTCTTTGAGCAGAAGGACCTGAATATGAGGTAGAGACGATGGTTGGAGCTCATAAAGGATTATGACTATGATATCCATTACCATCCGGGCAAAGCTAACGTGGTGGCTGATGCTCTTAGCCGGAAGGAGTGGCCCGAGCCGATTCGGGTGAAAGCATACCAACTAATCATGACCTCTGACGTAATGAAGCAAGTCAAGGAGTTTCAGGATGAGGCATTAAAAGAAGATCATCTAAACTCTGAAAGAATGAGAGGTCTGGTTGGGGAATTGAGTGAAAACACACTTGGTGTTAAAACTCAATTTGGACGGGTGTGGATTCCTCGTTTCGGGAATCTACGTGAGAAGATTATGGACGAAGCTCACAAGACCTGGTACTCTATCCATCCCGGTGCCACAAAGATGTACCAAGACATGAAGAAGGATTATTGGTGGTCGGGTATGAAGCGTGACGTGGTGGAGTATGTGAGCAAATGGCTTACTTGTTTGCAAGTGAAGGCGGAACATCAAAAGCCGTATGGGAAGATCCAACCTTTGGATATACCGGAATGGAAGTGGGAGCACATCACCATGGATTTCATTACGAAGCTGCCACGTACTCCGAAAGAATACGATGCCATATGGGTGATTGTTGACCGCTTGACGAAGAGTGCTCACTTCCTACCGATCCGCGAGACATATTCATCCGAGAAGTTGGCTGACCTGTTCATCAAGGAGATTGTAACTCGTCATGGTGTGCCAGTGTCTATTGTGTCGGATCGTGACACCCGGTTTACATCTAAATTTTGGAAGAAATTCCACGATGCCATGGGGACGAGGTTACATATTATCACGGCTTATCATCCCCAAACTGATGGTGAGTCAGAAAGGACCATTCAGACGTTGGAAGACATGCTTCGGGCATGTGTGATTGATTTTGGAGGAAGTTGGGACGACCACCTACCGTTAGCTGAATTCTCGTACAACAATTGTAACATCTCGAATTTTTGTTAACTAAACGTTAACTTCATTTATTCTTATAAGGGTCATTATTGACAATTATGAAACTCATGTGTTATTTAAGCTTATTCTCTTTGGTTGTTAATGTAAGAAAGCTAAAAATAAAAATACCAAATAATATTAATTATGTTAATATTAATAATAGTAATAATGATACAAGTCATAATAAATAATAATAATAATAATTATAATAATAATTATTATTATTATAATAATAATAATAATAATAATAATAATAAGTCTTAAAATATTTAAAACTTAAAGATTAATTTAGTCCAGGGGGTTATTTGGCCATTTTGAAAGTTAAAATCTAAGTTCAAACATAAAATGATAACTACTCTAAACTTGAGGGGGCCAATGTGTAAATTGAAATCCAAAATCTCTTTCTCACTTCGCAAATCCGGTGGTTTTCCGGCCACCGTCGGCCGACCACCAGCGAGGTCTAAATCAACCGTTTTGTTTATCCGAATCCATGCGAACCGTACCGAACTCGTTCGCGACCTTAAATGCATGTACCCGGTGCGATTAAGCATTCGTTACAAGTCGAATCGCCGTGTACCGGCGACTTTAATCATATGATCGTTCGAGTATTAACAAGTCATAACAATCAAATTAAACTCACATACATGATCGCCTAACTGTAACTAAACTCCTGCACAAGCTAATTTCATTCGAAACACAACCAAAAAGCTCGAACAAGCACCATCTTCATCGCGGCCTGCACCTAATCGAACACCACCCTCTGGAATTCAAAAATCGAAATTGATAGAGGGCTTTTAGTCCAGATAATCGTTTGAAGCTATCTGCAAGGTTAATTCGATTTCCATTGAGGATTGCTCATCCATTGGGTACTACGACCGCGACTTATTCTTCGATTAGGATTGCTTCAATTCGAACCTATTCAGGTAAATTACATTCATGGATATGCTCGATTAACCATGGGAAACAAAAGCCCCATGGTTAATTTGGTTATCATCATCGTTTAGATGATCAATTTGGTTCGGATCTAAACTAGGGTTCTTGAGATTGGGGAAAAGAAACTTGGTGTTAAAAGGAAATGGAACCGAGTTATACCACGGCTGGAAGCCATGGTACACCGGTTCACAACACACCCTTGCATTCAAGAGGTCCCGGGTTCGAACCCGGGCACCCTCTTATTTTTTTTTAAAAAAAAAGTCTTTTAGGCCTTAATTCTTTTCTAGAAAATTTCTATAAATTATAAAAAAATAATTTTCATAAATTTTAACCTTTAAATTACCAGAATGATTTTTCTGTAAATTTATTTTAATAAAAAAAATACCTTAATATTTTATTATTAAATTTTAATTATTGTTATAAGAATGAGTTTATGTAAAAATTAATTTACTTAAATCATTAATAATCGTACACTTTCTTCGATTAAAGTTATATGCTACTCAAACTAATAACAATGAATTTACAATTTTGTAAGAATATTTCCTTATTTTGCAAAATAAATATATATATATATATATATATATATATATATAATATATAATATATATATATATATATAATATATATAATATATAATATATATATATAATATATATATATATATATATATATAATATATATATATATATATATATATATATATATTATTAATAACTAAATGGCTTACAAAACTCTCTTAAATCCTAAGGAACCTAGTTCATGTTTAATTGATAAACCTTAACCTAAATCTTGTAATATTTATATATTTAGGTGTCTTGTGACGTTTTACCTTGGAACGGCTTATATTATTCTTATTGATCCTTATTATATACTTATTGATCAAGTGAGTTTTCTTTGCCCCTTTTTACATTTTTCACACTATTTTGGGGTAAAACATGATACTTATACATCGTACACTTATAAACGTTTGAGACTTGTAATGCACTTGCAATTCATCTTTATATTTTGTCATGGTTATTTGTGTGTTGTAAGTGATTATATGAGATACATAGTTTGTTTACAATCATTAACTATTGCTAGCCTGGCGACGTCTTAGATCTTTGGGCCTGACAAGCCTATTTGGTGCTAAAGTCGAGGTATTGCCGACTCCTAGGGCCGTACGCTTGTGCACTAGGAACCAAATACACTTAGCCAATCTTTTATACTTGTAATCAAGTCGAGGTTTGGTTGTAACGATATGTGTTCTATAACCTTACTAGCTTATAATCCATGACATGAATTGCTACTTGTAATCTTATTATGTATGAAAACCTAGAAACTCACCAACTATTTTAGTTGACTCTTTATTCTCATCATGTTTCAGGAAATCCTCAAGATTAAGGTGTCTTTTGAAGCTTGCAATAAGACTAGGATTTGGACCTAGTTAATTTAAAATAAAATGTTTATGTAATGTTTTTTCTTTTGGAATTATCTTATGTTTAAGACTTATGCTTGTATGCACTTTTAAAACTTATAAAACTTAATATTTACATTTTAACATAGCGTTATGTGGTTGTGAACAATCTTATTCCTCACATCTCGACGTTTCCGCCGTCAAGGTTGGGGTGTGACAACAATAGTTATCATGCCAGCATTGGTATGCCACCATACGAGATGTTATACCGTAGGAGATGCATAACACCCGTTTGTTGGGGTGACATTGGTCAGAAAGAGTTGGGAAGCGTCGAGGTAATCGAAGCTACGACCGAGAAGCTAGAGAGGATCAAAGCCTTCATGAAGGCCGCTAAAGATAGACAGAAGTTGTATGCCGATAAACGACGTAGACTAATTGAGTTCCAGGTGGGTGACTGGGTCATGTTGAAGGTCTCACCTTGGAAGGGTATTATCCGATTTAGGAAGCGGGGCAAGTTCAGCCCAAGGTATGTAGCCCTTTCCGAATCATTGCTCGAGTGTGAGAGATGGCCTATAGATTGTAGTTGCCAGATGAGTTAAGTGGAATTCACCCAACATTCCATGTATCCATTTGAGAAAGTGTATAGTTGATTAAGACATGATTGTTCCACTGGAGGACATTGAAGTTGATGAAAGGCCCAATTATGTAGAGCAACTAGTGGCAATCATTGATCGTAAAGAGAAGAGACTGAGAAATAAAGTGGTTCCTCTTGTGCGTGTACAGTGGAAGCACAGGAAGGGATCCGAGTCTACATGGGAGACTGAGGAGGAGATGAGGCAGCATTATCCTTATATGTTCGAGGAATAACACGTTTCGGGGACGAACCTATATAAGGGGGGTGGACTTGTAACACCCGGTTATTTTTTTAAAAGCCAAGATAAAAAGAATAAAAAGCAAGAAAGGCAATAAGGTCCAAGTGGAGGGACCAAAAGTGTCCAAAAGGACAAAAGTATAGAAAAGTTTGTGATAAAGGTGGCATGGCCGCCCATCACCTTTTCTACACCTAATTTTTGGTCATTTTAGAGAGAGAAGCAAGGGAAGAAGAGCAGAACTCGGTTTTGAAGAAGAAGAAGAAGAAATCGAATTCAAGGTAAGAATTCACGGTTTTTATGTGTTTATGTCGGGTTTTATCCCGGTTATGTGCTTGTATGCTTATGGGTTGTGTTTGTGCTCGGGTTTGTGTGCGTTTTTGGTGTTGCTTCTAGGTGTTTTGAACTCTTGCAAGTGGGTTAAAAGGAAGAACACCCAAGTTGCACCAGGTGAGTTCTAGACCCCGGTTTTTACATGTTTTAAACTATCTTTGGGGCTGAAAACGTATTAAAATGATTTTACAAAGTTTATGTGATTACCCGTATGTAATATGTGTATGCTGGATGTTAGTTTTGGATGGTTTGTAGGCTACTCATGTTTAGAATAGCCACATTATGCATTAGAATAGATGGATTCGATGATTAGGATTGAAAATATCCTAGAAACATGTTTACAGAATGCTCATGCGCCTAGATAAGTATTCATACGTCTGGAATTGCCTTAGAAAGAATTAAGTGTAAGCATGCGCCTAAACAGTAACTCATGCGCCCAAAATTTACCTTAGAAATGTTTAAGTTTTGCCCATGTGCCTGGACAGTGGCCCATGCGCCTAGAAATGTTAGTTGGATGACTAAGGGTAGGGCCATGCGCCCCAATAGTGCCCATGCGCCCAAGTGGCCCATGCGCCCAAGTGGCCCATGCGCCTAAGTGTTCATGCGTCTGTATAGTACCCATGCGCCTAAATTGGGCTGGAATTTACTAAGTGTTCAGACGTCTGGAAGTCCCCATACGCCTAAGTGTTCCCCATGCGCTTAATAGTGTCCATGCACCTGCATAGTGCCCATGCGCCTAGGACTTAGATTATTTTTCTGATTTTTGTGGAAAATGTGTAAAGTAGGCTTTGACTTGGGAAATTCCCGAGGGACTATAAGTTGACTTTTGAGGTCATAAATAGTATGATGGGCATGTTATGGATGATGATGATGATGATGATGATGATGTTACATGATTATGCATGATATATGTTATGTATGTATAATGCCCTATAATGATGTATGTATGGTATGTTATGTATGTTCCTATGATGATGAATGTTTATCTTTCCATGGCTTTACGTGTTATGTTAATGAATGAACCGAAGGTATTATGTAAGGTAAAGTGAAAGATAATGAAAGAGGAACATGATGATGAATGCATGCATTAACGAATGAATGAACGTAAAAAGTCTTGCAAGCAAATGTATGGAGGTTCACACCCAATGAAGGGTGTTAGCTCAACTGTGTGCGGGTTAGCTACCCCAGAAGGATGCACACTGGGGTCCAAGCCTTGTGATTGACCATATGTATGGGATCCTTGCCGCTTGCCCCAGGTACTGGAGTCAGCTTCGTGCATAATGTTCGGGGTCTATGATAGACCTCAGGCCCTTCGTACACAATGTTTGGGGTATAGCCTATCGCATTGATCCGGAATGAAAAGAAAAGATGAATGGTGAATGTACTTGCCTTAGGTACTGGAGTCAGCTTCGTGCACAATGTTCGGGGTCTATGATAGACCTCAAGCCCAGTAACCAGCTTCGTGCACAATGTTTGGGGTATTGTACATGTCACAAGATGTAACGAATGAACGAAGATTAATGAATGTAACGGAAGATAATAATGATATTATCTGTATGTACGTATGATGTATGACCACGAATGTATGAAACGTATAGTATGGTCTCTGTAATGAAATAAATAACAATTTTATGTATGTTTTGTTATAAAACTAGAACTCACTCAGCGACCCTGACTTTTATATGTTTTCAGTTGGTACGTAAACGTTGCTGGAATGGCACGAGGCGGCTACTCAGCTCTTTTGGATGGCATCTATTTAATTAAGGCTTTTGTGATGTAATACAACGATATAATTTTGTAACCAACAAACGATGCATTATTTTGTAAAAGTTTTTAGGATGAAATGAAATGCCATTTGTTTTATGTTTTCCGCTGCAATGTTTTGATGAATAAATATAAAGTATGTGTTTTACGTGCGATGAATCACCAGCTGTAAGAGTCCGGGAACGGGCCTTACATTTCTTTTCTTTTTAAAGAATAACCGGATGTTACATTCACTACTACTACTACTACTACTACTATTATTATTATTATTATTATTATTATTATTATTATTATATTATTATTATTATTATTATTTTACTAATATAGTGTGTTGGGTTGTACGAATTATATATTTTGTGTGTGTGTTACGCGTCAATCCTAAACGACTCGAAACCGACCGAACGATCCTTTCTCTGTAGGCTCATCTTAAGTTTTTATTGTAATTAATTATAGGTGTTTGATCGATCGTTGCTCTCACTCGTTGAAGTCTTTTATTCCCTTATATTCATATTATTTCAAGGTGAGTTTCATGGCCCCGTTTTCATTTTAAACATTTATAAACTAAGGGGAAAAGTATGCTCGCCCTTTTTATGCTGTAAACTTATTCAATTATTTTGGGATTTTTGGGTTTACTGTTTTGTAAGTATTTATCTAGTACATGCATGAGTTTTCTTTGTGGTTCTATATTCATAACTATTTAACTCCGGTGTGGAGCCGACGGACAAATATTGATAGTACTATTGGGCTGACACCCTCACCCTTGTTTGTTAGTATACTAGTTGGAACTAACAGTGGCCAGGAACGGGCCCTAGGGTGAATATGTTCCGACAAATTCTTTGTGTACGTCGTAGGTTTAGTTGTGATGCTCATGTGATATTACTTGTTTATAACTGTATGCACACATGTCCTACTAACCTATTACACAACATCAAGTTTTATTTATTATTTTAACCTATGAACTCACCAATATTATGTTGACCATTTTGAGCATATCTTTTCAGGTAATAATCATTGAGGATTGCTAGGGATGATGCCTTAGCGATGACCTTAGATTTATATTATTGAACATGGATGTTTATGAAAATTACTCTGACTTTTATTTGTTATTCACATTTTGATCACTTGCTCCCTGGTTGTAGGACTTATACTTATTTGGTTTGTATGACTATGTTGTCATGGAAATTGACTAACCATGACACAAGTCTCCATTTGTGTCCGGTGATGTCATGACACGTTGACTTTTCATCATTTAATGCATCGCTATTAATTAACAATGTGTTATGACGATCCCGTCCGTTACATCCTCGTGTTCCGCTATAAGCGAGGGTGTGACACATAAGGAAATTCCTAGTCGCATGAGCCCTAACTGGGTGCAGAATGTAGTCTTATTTGGGCCAGAACAACAGATTGCAGTCCCCGACTTTTTTCTAACCTGTTCTAAGCTTATACTAACCAACCTAAGCCTTAGAAACCCATACGTATCATCATCAAACACAACATGCCCAAACATCCGAACCCCACCCGATCGCACACACACATACAAACACACCACACGTACATACAGGTACAACACTCAACACAACCAAAAATAGTTTCCTATGCGTTCCATCCCCAAAATCAGTTAAAACGTGTAAAATAGGGGTTCTAGAACTCACCTTTGCAGCCTTTGGTTATGACTTCTTCAAAAACTAATTTGCAACAGAGTTCAACCGCCTAAAACCCACCAAAACACACACCCGAACACATACAACATACATAAGCATACAATCGAGGATAAAACTAGTTAAGAACATCATAAACACACAAATTCTTACCTTGAATTTGAACTTCTTCCTTCTGCTTCTTCAAAACCGAGAGCTTTCTACTCTACTTCTTTCTCTCTCTAAATCGGCAGAAAAGGTGAAAAGTGGCATAGCATGGCAGGCCATGCTACTTTTGTACAAAAATATAATAAAATTATACTTTACACACTTTTAACCCCTCAACTTGGCTTTAATAGCATTTCTTTCTTTTCCTTTGCTTTATTCTTTCTTTCTTTGACTTTTAAAATAACCGGGTGTTACATTTTATTTTATCATCAAGATCTTCAAAACGAGTCTGATTTTGGGGTCATTACAGATTTGGTTGATTCTAGACTTAAATCACCATAAGGTAATGTAACATAATTGATCTAAAAATAGGGAATTGATTAAGTTTGAGACCAAGAGGTAAATTACTATAAATTAGTCTAGATTATAAGGTTTTAGGCTTTGATTGCACAAGTGTGAATTAACCCTAATAATCTAGTAATTACTGTTAATATAATCAATATTCAGTGACTTTTAGGTATTCCTAGTATTCCCTTACACTATTTGGGTTTGTATGTTTATAATTTTGTTTTAATATATTTTTTCAATTTTTTCGAATTGGCTTTAAACTTTTGGGTTAGAGTTCATTTTTGTTATTATGTGCATGTTCTATTTGTATAAGGTGTTGGTGTGTGTGATCGTGTCAAAAGTAAAAGGTTGTTAGTTGGTAGTGTTATGTGGGGTTAGGTGATGTGAGATAGTTAAGCTTAACACCAAGAACATTTTAAGATCATGGTAAACGATAATATGATGGTTCATGGTGCTTATTCAAGAACACGTAAATGTACACAAGAATGCTTGCATGTATTCATGAACACACAAAGTACATATATTTATCTAAATTAATAAAATTGTTTATGCTTATTATGCGAAGTGACTTTTTGATAATAAAAAATATTGCAATTATTGTGAAAACTAGTCTACACTAATATTTTATATGTAAATTTATATAAGAACTCTGATTATACAAACTCAAGATGCTTGTATGTAAACCGATGATGACAATGATAAAGAAATGATTGATGAGCTGCAAGTAAAGAATATTGAACAAGAAAAAGTTATTAAGAAATTACAAGAAGAAAATGCTTTGTTGAAAGCTAAGGCTGAAAAGAAATATTTGATCATGGCCGAACTTGAAGAAAAGTACAAAGATTAAATGAACAAGTAGAAAATTTGAAAGATAGTTTAAAAGAAAAGGATAAAAAATCTGAAGTAATAATTACATAAAAGGAGATAAAATCAAAATCTCAAGTGAATGTGATAGAAAGATTTCTGAAGCATATAAAAGGAAAAGAAAAATAAATGAAGTTGAGATAGAATTGTCTACTGCACCATCAAAGATTCAGAAAACTGTAGATGAATCGGTGCATGTTGATGAAGGAGATGCTTAAAAACCGAATGAAGCATTGGATGACATTGATTCTGATTTTCCTAATGATTGGTATCACGACGTACTACAAGAGGAAGATGTATGTGAGATTATTGAGTCACCACTGGAAAACATTCAAGAAGAAATTCCTAGTGATTTTAAAGATCGATATAACTATCTTGATAAAAATAAGTATATTCATGTGTTTTTTGACGGATTGACTGTGTCTCAGACTAATGAAGAATATGAGAAGTGTATGTTAATAGAGTCATCAACTTCGGTGGAACCAAATAAGATTTGCTTAAGAGATGGAGAATGGACACCGATTAGTGAGAGCATTAATATTAATGATATTCCTGCATCTGAATTGCACCATCCTAATCTTGAGGATATGACCATACCAGCTTTGAAGATGTGGTTGCAATCAAGAAATTATCCGAGAAAGAGGTTAAACAGATTGCAAGGTACTTCATTGAGAAACTTAGTAAGAAGTTTTCAAGAAACCGAGAAACAGAACAACAAGATGATTGTACTTGACACGGATAATCCACAGTACTTAGAGCTTACAAAAAGATCAAGAATTTTGAAGCCTCAAGAGATAAAGTCCATGGAATTAGTGAGAAGAATCCATGATCAAGCGAAAGAACTAATGAAGATGTTTCTAGATTCAGAGAAGCAATTTTACAATGTTTCTATCGATCAAAAACAGTTATTGAACAAAGCTAGATCAGTTGTAGACATAGTTCGTAACATTTTACAAATAGGACAATCGATTTTAGAGTTACTAAATTCCATGATTGTGCATGATACAACAAAAGAAGTGAATATCGTTCATGGAAGTATGATGAGGTGTTCGATGCATTTTTGTTAAAAAGAGTAAATGCAATATGTGATGTCCATCACTTTTATTCTAGTATCATTGCATTAATGGTCCAAGACTTGAAAGAATTATACAAGTTACCTCTGATTAATCCTACAAAGGCATCAAGAGGAAAGAACTTATGAAACTACTAGACCATGGAATCTCGAGAATGGCATTTCTTAAAACATGTTGTGATCAAGAAGACAAGATGTATTTTCAATCATTAAAGAGAGAAGAAAGGAGAATTGAGTTCAACCAAAGAAGAAAGCTATTTGGAGGCATATGGTGATAGTACTCCAACTTCCAAACCAATCCTGAGATGGTTTTATGATTCTGAAACATTTCAGTTGATGCTTGTTAGAGATGTAGATGATAGGAATAAAGATTTGATATGTCTTTTTGGAGTGTTTGAATTGAAATTATTATATCCAAGTTATATCTCACTTCTTACAAATCAAAATTTTGAGCAAGTGTTATCAGAAGTAGCAGAGAATGACAGAAAGTATTTCATGACTATTATCAAAGTAATGAATATTTCTATGGAGCAAATTTCGTTACGAAAAGCTCTAACGTATGCAAATATCATGAAGAAAGACATAAAGAACATTGAGTTTATGAGAATCTCCAGAAAAGGTGTTTTGAAAATTCATTCAAGAGATCATTCTAATCTGTTGATACATATGTACCTAGATCCAGATCTAAATGTAATATGTCTTGTAATGTCTTACGCTTATGTTAGAGTCGAGTACTTAATGAAATGATATGATTGGTTATGTTTATAATGTTTATATATTTCATTAATGAGTTGGTGACTTGATTATATAGGTTGTGAATGTTTGAATTGATTTACATAAGGTTATAATAATGAATACAATTCAAACTTGAGTTGGTGAAGTTCTCATGCGTCCGACAAGTCCATACGTCCTAACAGTAGTGATGTGTCCGAATGGCCATGCGACTGAGTGTCCATGCGCCTAAATAGTCCATACGCCTAAATAGTCCATACGCCTAAATAGTCCATACGCCTAAACAACTTCATGCGTCTAACTCAGTCACACGACTGAATGATCTGTCGTGCGAATGGATCAAACGCATGGCTCAATCGCACGAATGAACCATTCTAATGGTTCAGACGCACGAATGAGCAACCCTAACCTATAAATACCACCTATGTCGTGGAAATAGGAGATGATTGATTCCTATTCGACTCCAAACGCACCCTAGCTGTCCAGAAGCCTCCAAGCTCGTACTCCAAGTTCATAGAACGCAACAAATCGATTGCTAATCGATTGTTAACGTTAGATTCGTTACCTTATTGTTTCTATGTGCGTTCTCACTGATTGGATCGCCAATCAAATAGGATTCCGCACTATTTGGTTTGGTTTACATGTTAATCAATTTTTATTTCGTTTATATACAAGATCCTAACAAGTGGTATCAGAGCCAAGGCTCTTGATTACGTGTGATTCAATCAATTTTGATACAAAGGTTGTGTTTTTTCACTAAAAACGCAATCTTTTTGTGTCAAAAGTTGTCTTAGACGTCCCCTGTTCATCAAGTTTTGGTTTCTACGGCATAAGGCGATTAGGGTCGGTGAAAATTCGGGTTTTTACGGTCAAAACACGTTAAACCTAGAAATTTTCGAAACACAGCAGCTTCAGTCGCACGATTGATCCAATCGCACAACTAGAATTCAATCGCATTCCCAGACGTACGATTGAACTTACTCGCATATTCATTCGTACGACTCAGCCTACCGGTTGCATTGTTCATACGCGTCAGTTTCACTCGCACGACTGGACAAATCGCTTAGTTCAGTCGCATGGGTAGCCCATTCGCATCGCTCCATACGCACCAGCTAACAGATTGTTAAAGAGAATTAAAATTAATCGAGATGGAGGATCAGTTGTTAGCGTTTACAGCCGGGAAGGACTCACGGATTCAGAACTTACTGCTACTGGAGAGTGAGGTGGGGAATCATAATAAACCCCCGAAGCTTATAACATTAGATGAGTTTCCCCACTGGAACAACGCTTTGAGATCTACCTTAATGGAGTGGATCCAAATATGTGGGAATCTATTGAGACGGGATACAGTATGCCAGTGGGAGCTGATGGGGTGAAACTTACTTTAGGAGGAATGATTGATACACAGAAAGTTAAATATAATGCTGAAAAGAGAGTATATGCATTGCTAACACAGTCTATCCCTGAGAATATTTTCACCAATTCTCAGAAAATTAGCAAGCCAAGAAGTTATGGGATGAATTGGAGAAAAGATATGACGGGAATGCTTCGTTGAATGCCATTAAAGCAAAGGAGTTGAAGAAAGAATTTGACAACTTTTCATCGATGGGAAATGAGAGTTTAGACGATGTCATTGACAGATTCTACCATTTGATGAGCGAGCTGCACACACATGGTGTCAAAACTACCATGGAAGATAAAGTGTCAAATTTTGCAGACGGGTTGCCAGAAAGTTGGGCTTCTTTTGTTTCAAATCTACGACAAAATGGACTGCTATCAAAGTTGGACATCAATGATTTCATACTAAAGCTACGAGAAGAAGCACTAAGGATGAAGTATCGAGCTCAGAAGGTTTCGTATACTCAGAATCCAGCTTTGTACAATGCCACTCCTCAAGTTAAGACGTCTGGAGCACCTCTTCAGACTGCATTTGTGTCAAACTCATCTGGTCCTTCACAAGTCTCTCCTTCAGGAACAGATACGTCAGGGTCTTCTAGTACCCAATATATTGGATCTGAAGCAAATGCTACACGACTGAAGACTGAGAATCTCGGTAACGTGACAGTAGAAGTAGCTCAAGAGCACATGGATCTCTTGGCAGCAGTGGTCCATTCCTATGATGGACTTGTTGCTGGGAAAATTGGAAACTACCATCTGGCAGATGAGGACTATGAGCAGGTTGATGAGACTGAACTGGAAAGGATGAATATTATGTGGGCCTTAGCAAGTGTTGTGCGGAGAGCAAAGAAGTTCGTGAAGAAGACCGGACAAAACTTGGTTGCTACTAAGGACACTACTTTTGGCTTTGACAAGAGCAAGGTGACTTGCTTCAACTGTATCGAAAAGGGGCACTTCAAATGAGAATGTGTGAAGCCAAAGAAGACTGGAAACGGGAATCCATTCTCGTCCTTCAATCGTCAGGACAAGTCCACATCTAGCAGTTCTACTTCATCAAACAAGGAACCCAAAGCCTTGACTACAAATGAGGATGAGGGACAGGACTGGAGCTTCCGATTCGTCTCACCAGGAGAGTCCAATATAGCTAGTGTGGAAGACATTGATAACGATTCTGCAAGTGAAGGAGATATAGCAGTAGAGATCGCGATGCCAAATTCTAAAGACACTGCTAATGTTTTCAACCAACTGCCTGAGGACGAAAAGTCTGCTACAACGTCAGAATCACCAGAACTAAAATCAACAGACTCTGTTCTCATGGCTGATTCTTCTTCTACATCCCAGGTAAGTACCACTGACAAACTGTTTAATAATCATGCTTGCTTAGAATGTAATAAATTTAGAGAAAGCATCGATTCAAAATTTGCTAGGTTATTAGATCATAATAATAGCTTAGTAAAGGACCTGGAACTGTGCACAGAAGCTAATAGAGTCTTGAAACAAAACGAGCACAGTTACAAAGAAAAGATAGACCTATTGAATAAACAGCTTAGGGAAACCGAAGTAGTTGCTTTTAATCAAGCAAATGACATTAGGTACTATCTGAACTCCCTAGAGGACACTAAGAAACAAAAGCCAGTTTTAGAAGTAAAAGTAAATTCTTTAAAACAGAAACTGCACAGTTGGACAAGCTCATCACACATTGTCCAACACTTAGTAAGAGAGAGGAATAATGGGGAGGGACTGGGATACAAAGTGGTTCCATCACCACCTGAGACCTTGATGAACACCAAATGTAAACCACTTAATAATAACCCTATCAAGGATCACGTGGTGTCCACTCCTCTGGTTCGTGATCCACATTCCATAAGTCAATCATTTGAATCTGACTCTAAAAAGAAGGAGGCCATTTCAAAGGCAATAGGAAAGATGCCTTGTGTAAACCTGGAAAAAGATTTTGAAAAGGTAAAATTAAAGTCAGGGTCAAACAAAGTCAAACCAGAACCCAAAAGGACCATAAAACCTAATCAATCATGTGCATCATGTCACAGTCCAGGTAAACAAGAGATCAAAGATGTAAAACCAGGTAAAGCAATTAAGTTTGTGAAACCAATTCATACCTCTAACCAAGAAGTGTCTTAGTCCAAAAAGAATAAGGTCAACAGTGTGACATCTACATCTCCACCAAAACATAGAAACCATAAAGTTGAAAGCAGATCCTGCTATAACTGTGGAGAGTATGGTCACATAGCATCTCACTGTCCTTATTACCAGACATCGAGGAAGAAAGTTGAACTTTCTACATCAACATCTATCTCTTCTAAGAGGAACACTGTGACGCCTCCAAAAAGAGCTAATGAACCCAAAGTTCAATCCATCAACCAGTCGTCTGTTTATCACAAACAGGCCATACACAAATCTGGTTTATGGAAAGAAAAAACCTTCTCAGTGCCTGAAAATAAGGACATACCGAATTCCGATCAATCCTTAACCTCAAAGGGTCAGTGGGTTGAGTTTGTGATATGTGATGCCTCAGGGAAACCCAAGCCAGTTAACGCTTGGCTTCCTGACATGAACTAATGTTTTCACTGATTGTGCAGGGTGTTCGCTACAGTTTTGAGACTAACACGTGGATTGTTGATAGCGAAGCATCCAGGCACATGACAGGGAACAGCACTCTCTTATCAAATGTCAGACAGATTAAAGGAGGGCATGTTTCATTTTCTGGGAACAAGGGAGGTTACATCACAGCCCAAGGAGAGGTTGGAAATCAGAAAGTTAAGTTTGATAAAGTGAACTACATTCAACAACTTCAAAACAACTTACTTTCTGTTTCCCAAATATATGACAAAGGATTTAAAGTCATATTCGACAACAAGAAGTGTTACATCCTAAAGACAGACTATGTGATTCCGGAGGACCAAGTTCTGATGACTGCTTCAAGATATAAAGACCTTTATTTTTTGGATCTCTCAACGGCTTCTACAACGGATCATGAAGTTCAGTGCTTCCTATCAAAAGCTACTGAGAAGGACTCCATTTCCTGGCATAGGAGAATGGAAAACATAAATCAACGGAAGATGAATCACTTGATTCAGAAGGATCTAGTGAGAGGTGTTAATGTCAAAAATTTCCAACTTCCTGATTTTTGTGTAGCATGCAAGAAAGGCAAACAGACGAAGAAGACTCATAAGGAAAAGAAAGTTCATTCTATCGAGCTTTCTCTTGAACTTCTTCACATGGATCTGTTTGGTCCAGTCAGTACAAAGAGCATTGCTGGTGACTTGTACTGTTATGTGGTTACTGATGACTACTCAAGATTCTCTTGGGTTGTTTTTGAATTCCAAGTCAGAAACATTTGAGTCATTCAAGGAATTAGTAACCACACTGGAATCTCTCTACAAGCTGAAAGTGAGACAGGTACGCTCAGACAACAGGACTAAATTCAAGAATCAGTGGATGGAGGCTTACTGTAAGGAAAAGGGAATTGTGCACCAGTTCACTTCTCCCTACATGCCTCAGATGAATGGTGTTACTAAGAGGAAGAATAGAAGCTTGATAGAGACAGCACGGACAATGCTAGCAGACTCGAAACTGCCTATCCAATTCTGGAACGAGGCAGTGGCAAATGCATGTTATACATTAAATCGAGTTCTGGTAGTCAAGCGCCACGGCAAGACCTGTTACGAGTTACTACAATGACGTAAACCTAATCTGGAGTATCTCGAACCATTTGGCGCGCCGTGCACACTTCTGAAGAAGACTCAAGAAGGGAAATTCAATGAGAAGGCTGCTGAAGGGATCTTCCTAGGATACAACATACCAAACAAGAGAGTTTACAACAACTCAACTGGTTTAGTAGAAGTGTGGTGTAATGTTGATGTTCAGAGATATACCACACCACTTACTGGAAAAGGACCCGCTTATTTTTTCGACTATGATGGATTCTTTAAGTCCTTCACATCCCTATATCTCCTTCTGATGATGAGTTAGCTACACGAATGATGTATGATATCTTGAATACACCATATCTCAATTCAACATCATCGAGCTCACAGGGAGAATCATCTCATCACTCAGGGGGAGCACTAGAAGACAGTGACTCCTCCTCAGAAGATGAAGCTGAAGAGATTGACCAGAACAATCAGGACAGACATATTCCAATTCCTGCAAGTCCACAAACATCTAACAGTGATGCCTCTTCGACTTCGGAACCTCAAACTCCTTCTACCTCAGATGCAGAACCAAATGTTCATAATCTTGGCTCTGAGGTAGTTGTTCCTACCACTCCAGGATCTCGTCTAAATGTCTATCATCCCCTAGACAATGTCATTGGGGATGTCAGATCAGGAGTACAGACCAGAAATCAGCTGTACTCAGCTGATTATGCCTCGGTAATGGAAAAAGGATACATACATGATGGTGCTTATCGGTGTTTTGTCTCACAGTCTGAGCCAAAATATGTTAGTGAAGCACTGAATGATGAGGCATGGGTGAGTGCCATGCAAGAGGAACTTCTTCAATTCAAAAAGTTAGGTGTATGGACACTGGTAGATAGACCTAAAGGTGCTAAGGTCATTGGCACCAAATGGGTCTTGAAATGCAAAAAGGATGACCAAGGTGTCATTGTCAGGAACAAAGCTCGACTGGTAGTTCAGGGATTTCGACAAGTCGAGGGCATTGATTATAATGAAGTGTTTGCACCCGTGGCAAGGATGGAATCCATCCGCATCTTCCTTGCCTATGCATCGTATATGAAGATCAAATTCTATCAATTAGATGTGAAGAGTGCATTCCTTCATGGTGAAATTCGAGAGACAGTTTATGTCAGTCAACCTGAGGGATTTGAAGATCCTTATCATCGGGACAGAGTTTACAAACTTGACAAGGCCTTATACGAGCTTCATCAAGCTCCAAGGGCCTGGTATGAGATACGCTCGACTCACCTTGTGAAACACGGCTTTCGCAGGGGAGTCATTGACTGTACACTGTTTATCAAAGAAAAGGATGGAGACCTACTGCTAGTACATGTCTATGTCGGTGACATAATCTTCGGTTCAAAGAACGAAGATTTATGCAAAGAATTTGAAGCAGTAATGAAGGCGGAGTTTGAGATGAGTGCCATGGGGGAGATGAAATTCTTTCTCGGGCTACAGGTGGATCAGACACCCAAAGGGATTTTTCTACATCAGACCAAGTATGTGGGAGACATTCTCAACCGGTTTGACATGGAGAATGCTTCTGTAGCTGGAACTCCACTTGCTACAAACCATGATATAGCACCTGATGAAAATGGAGATCTGGTAGATGCAACAATGTACCGAGGAATGATTGGATCTCTTATGTACCTTACTGCCTCTAGACCTGATATCATGTATGCTACATGTCTATGTTCTAGATATCAGGCTAAGCCAAAGGTTAACCATCTGATCGAGGTCAAGAGAATATTTCGTTATCTGAAGGGCACACCCACACTTGGGTTGTGGTATACTCATGATGATGACTTTGAACTCACGGCGTATAGTGACTCGGATTTCGGGGGTTGTAAGATGAATTACAAGTCTACATCAGTAGGGTGTCAATTCTTTGGGAGGATATTAGTGACCTGGCAGTGTAAAAAGCAAACCTCGGTTCCGTTGTCAACCTGTGAAGCCGAATACGTTGCAGCTGCAAGTTGCTGTTCTCAAATTATTTGGATTCAATAGCAAATGCGGGACTACGGTTTAAATTTCTCACTACACCTATTTTTGTTGATAACTCTGCTGCAATTGCAGTAACTAAAAATCCAGTACAACATCCTAAGACCAAACACATCGATATAAAATATCATTTTATACGGGACTGTTTTAAAAAAAAATTAATCGATGTGGTAAAAATAAATACGGATTTTCAACGCGCTGACCTCTATACAAAATCTTTTGACAAATCACGTTTTCTATATCTGTTAGAGATCAACGGCGTTAAAAAGAAAAGTGATGTTATTCCTGCTGATGATCATGTGTAGTCCGATACAGCTTTAGTCTATTTTCCTTTTTTTATTTATTTTCCTTTTTTTATTTATTTTCCTTTTATTTTCTTTATTTATTTTGTTCTTTTAAATTAAATTAATGTTATTTAGCTGTCTATTAAAATCCTAAAATATGTTAATCGGTTATGATTTTAGAATTTTAGGGGGAGAATAGGTCAGCCAGTAACATTTAAAAAAAAGGAGAAGGAGAAGGAGAGGCTGGCTAACAGAAGGTAGATCGTATTTGTGATACCGATTCAAATACCTTGGAAAATGATAGTACACAGGAACAAATCAAGAGGGACTTTAATATTTAATTTAGAAAAGACGCAAAATTCAAAGTCTAAGTCTGTGTAGTCTGAGCAATATAAAAGGAAATATGATAGAAAAACTGGTATCTACTAAGGTAACACAATGAAAGTAGACCTAGAGGTTGCTAGACCACAGATGATACGCCGGTAGATTCAACACAATAGATGATTAGACCTGACTGGTGATCTCAAGATCAAATTAAGTTATTCAACTGACTGTGGGCTCCCATCTTATCACTGGTTAACACAATCAACAATATTCCAATAAGGGGTAATGAGCATGTAAACGCCACAAATGTGTGCAGATGACCATAAATAGAGCAAAGCACGAAAAAAAATGCTATCAAGCTAATAACTTATGTTGTTGGTGCATTATGTGCTAAAGAAATTAACGATGCTCTAACAAGAAGATAGGTTGTGTGCCTCTCTACTGTGAGATGGCACTGACCTGAGGATAAGCATAACCTAGATATTCTAGAATTCGTTGTTGTTTGTCGCCTCTCTGCTGTGCGATGGCACTGACCTAAGGATTGGCTTCTCATTGAAAGCTCTAAGATAGTCTCTTCTTGTCAAAATGCTCGTAGACCGCTCAAAAGCTCCCGAGGAATGTTGATTATCATATAAGTGTGGGATCCACAAATGTTGGTTGAAATAATAAACCTTAAACTATCACCAATCTATGTCAAAAGTCTGTGTATGGATTTAAGAGGACAAATATACTGACAATCATAGTGGATACAAATTCTTGAAAATCCAAATCAATGTGGGAATCTAATAGTACCAGTATGATTTCCTAAATTTGCTAACGAATCTGGATGAAAACCGAGAAGTGAGCATCAAATGGTTTTGATAACAAGTCCCAAATGATTTGACTTGCCTGTATGATTCCAAAATTGATTTGGTCCAGGTATGGTCGAACTAAATAGAAGCTGCCTATTCCAGAAACGAATCTAGTAGATTTCTATCTTAGGATCTACCTCTCACAAAAAAGTTAAAAACAAGTTTAATTTTTGTACTTTAGTTTAATTTTCTATTTATTTAGTCATTTCAGTTTACTTGTTGTCGGACTACGTCATGGAATTCAGTAAGGGATTAATTCACCTAAACGGGTCATGTCTGAGATGACCACATGTGTTTTCAAAAGATAAATGGGTCACGTCTGAGGTGACAAAGTGTTTAAAATGATCACGTCTGGGGTGATCAAAAGTTTTTCAAGATAAAAAGGATCATGTCTGAGATGATCAAATGTGCATAATGTTAATTCTAAAGCTTAAAGAAGGTTTAAATGGAAAATGGTAAGAAATGCAGAAAATTTCATAAGTATGACCCATTTGCACGAATGGACCATGAGTATGGACATATCATGCGAATGGGAGCTATTCGTACGAATGGACCATGAGTATGGACCATTCAACCGAATGGCCCATACGAATGAACCAGTCGGATGTTTCAAAGTGAATGAATAAGTAATCGCACGACTAAACTCCAGTCGATGACTGAAGGTGACCGACTGTGGTAGTCGCACGACTGTTCTTCAGTCGCATGAATCAACTATGTGACTGGGCTCAGTAGCACGACTGAAAGTAAATCCTAGTATAAATAGAGGGTGAGTCGGTCGCAGCTGGTCATCACTCCCAAATCGTCTCTCAATCGCACAAACATACTGTTAATCTGGCCGATTTTCATTTGAGCCTTCAAGACTATTATTTGTCGTATACTTACGATTTTTATTGACTATACAGGTATAATGTGATGCAATCCATGAAAATATCCATCAATTTATGACCAAAATTGACGGATATGAACCCTAAAAGAAATTGAGACGTACATTGACAAATAAACGAATAAAACTAGTCCATTGTGCAATTAAAGGCTATAATATGTTTAGTCGGTGGATTGCGAGTCTAATGAACAAGAGCACGTAGTCTAAGATTCAAAATTGGAGAAAAATTGTATTTGAATTGAACAGTCAGAACAACATGCGAATGGACTGGTTGATGAACCTCTGTCGCACGATTGATGTGTGCGACTAGCTAAACCGCACAACTGAACCATGCGTATAAGGTCAGTCGCACGACTAGTGTAACTGCATGAGTATACATACGCATGAGTCTAGTAGCACACTAAGTCGTACATATGGGTTAATTCGCACGACTGGAGTTCAATCGCACTGCTAATTCGCATGACTTGATCTCAGTCGCACAACCTCATTCACATGACAGTAAAGAAGGTTTTCAAGTCCATGTGATTCAAGAAATTCTTAGCCAATGGATACTAATGTTTGCTTTCATTATGTAACAGATGGCAAGTCGATGGACAATGAGTACGAAGCACAACATATGTGCTCATCTAGATCTGACATCCAGAAATGCTTCAGACTTTTCTGGCATTATCACCTTTCTAAGGAGATCGAGAATTGCACATGCTATATCTGCTCCATGTACTCCATATCGTTCTATACAGCAGGCCTTCTGGGAAGGTACAGTAGTTGACCGATCTTCTGAGCCTCACTGTATCAGGAGTACTATCTTTGGAGAGGCGATTGAGATCACAGAGGAAGATCTCAGGATTGTGCTGCAGTTGGGGGAAGATGCTGACTGTCCTACTAGACTACACCCCCTTACTGTCAGAGGATGCTTTCTTCGAGCTAAGTACTCTGGGGACATAAATGCTGGGGTGCTCAACAAGAGCAACCTGTGTCCCCAGTTCAAGTACCTTGCTCACGTACTGCTGAAGTGCATAGCGTCCAGGAAGGGAGGATTTGATGAGTTGACAGATCAGATCCAGAACGCCTATGTAGCATTGGTACTGAACCATCTGTTCAGCTTCTCCAGGATGATTTTCTCTTACTTAGTGGAGAACATTGAGGGGAAAGGGAAGGAGGGCTTCTGCATGTACCCTCGATTCATGCAGATGATTATAGACCAGAAGCTCCCTTCCCTGCCGAAGGAGAAGGAAGATGCAGTAGTTCTTGAGGTGATGGATGATTACCACCTTAGGCCAGATGAAGGTGTACAAGGGGAAGCAGGTGAAACCCTCTGTCAGGAGATTGTTCGGGCATCTGGCCCGTGAGAACTATGTGGTGCCAGCTCGGAGGAAGTGGCGCCACGATGATAGTGATTCTAATGTTGAGCATATTGCTCTACCCTCCGATGACTCTGACGATGATGATTGCGGGGATGCTGGAGATAACATGCCCATTCCACCAAGGGGCACAATGACTGATAGCATACCTCCAGTATCTGCCCCCACTGGAGATGTAGCAGAGTCTGCTGGGTTCCACCAGGGGTTTGTACCTGGTGAGGATGAAGAGGAGTCCGATGAGGAGCCGCTTACTAGACTGTGGGAAGAAGAGTATTTCCCACAGAACACGGGCTCAGGGCGGTTGGTGAATGCCCAGTGGATCAGGTGAGACTGCTAATGACCCAACATATGTTCCTGATCCGCTGCGCCGTAATCTAGGGGGAGCATCCTCCTCGACTGGATCGAGAAGGAAAAGGATGGCTCAGCCCCACGGCTTAAAGAAAAAGAAGCGCCAACTTACCTTCGTCACCACCACAGCTACCACCAACCCTACCACCACAGACACTCCTACTATCACAACCACCACCACAGCCACCACTTTACCTACCACAACCACCTTTACACCACCCACCATATCATTCATTCCTACACCATCACCACCTTCATCTATACCATCCCCAATCTTCACCACTACCACCACCACCACTAGCTTTCCTGCAGCACCATCATCACACTCCCCTTATCCTACAGGATCACCTTTACCTCCTAGCGGGGTAGAGGAACAGCTCTCAGCACACAACCGTATGGTGCTGAGACTGTTGGCTGCTGATGATGAGAAGACTGCGCAGATTCATCAGCTGGAAGATCTCATAGCTGCCTAGTCCCAGTAGATCTCTCACAGGATCAGCTGATTGAGCAGCAGGCACAGCAAATGGCTGCTCGAGCAAAGAGATTGCCCAACTCCAAGAGCATAGAATCAGATCAGCAAAGAAGATTGAGGAGTTGGAGGAAGCTAAAAAGTCTATCATGCTCAAGCTCAAAGAAACTAAAGATGAGCCTCTGAAGATAAAGGAAGGAGATGGTGATGAGGGTGATGATGAAGATGAAGAGAGTGATGATGATGAAGGGGATGAGGAAGAAGAGACAGAGGACAGGCAAGAGGATGATGATGATGAAGGAGGAGATGCAGCTGCATCTGCCTCAGCTCAGGGTCAAGAGAGAAGATCAAAGAGAAATCAAGACCAACAAGCTTCCTCTTCGGCCTCATCAAGTGATGATCCAGCAATTCAAGATAAAAGTAATGATTAGTTAATTATGTAATTGATAGCTTTTGTACTTGAATCATGGATTAAACTTATGCATTGATGCTTATATTAAGATTAATGTATTTCTGTCTAGATTATTAACTAATGTTTGATGTGTTACATTTTACAATAAGCAGATTCAAACTTTCAAAGGGACGAATTTGATGTTGCTCCCCTTCAGCAGGTCAAGACTCAATTGACTATGATTCTTGATCTGCAAGGGATCGTCAGGAGATCTGTGCATTATACCCCTGAAGAAGGGGAAATAATTCATGATCTTTCAAATGAACAACTGGCTGAAATGTTCAAGCTAAACCCAGATGAGATCATTAAGGATGCTCCAACTATTGAGTCTACCAGTGAAGAAGAGCTAAATTACATTGATGAGATAGAAATAGAGGACATCACAGCAGAGCACTATCCTCAGTACGCTGACAACGAGGGAAATGTGGTCCCCAATCTGGGTGAATCCCTAGTTAGTGATACATTGAGGTATTGGATCAGATGGAGAAGGAGTCAGAGAAGATTGAAGGAAAAGCCCAAGCCTCAAACGATGATGTTGATATCAGAAAGACGAATGGGCTGCTTGTTCGAAGAAATCCGAGCCCAACGCGCAGCTCCTAAACAGAATGTCTACACCAAACTCTACAGAGTGAAGAAACATCATAAGGTGTCAGGGAGGATTACTGCGTGGGCACATTTCGAGGATCTAAATGTTTATGCAATAAAGGGGGAAAAGGGCATAGACTACTTTAGATTTCCACATGATCTAAAGACTCTACCTGGTTTTGAGCTCAACCAACTGGCGAAACTGAAGTTATTATATGCTGACCCAAGGAAGATGTCAGGCTGGTTTGAGGCTGCCCTGAAGAAAGAGTACCACACCAGGTGGGTCAACTTCAAACCTCAACAACCTACGAGGTATATCAGACGTTCTGAAGTTGATCCTATAACTGGTAAGCCCAGATTGTGCTGAAGTGGAGTCCACCAGAACAATGTCAAGAATCCTTCTTAGGGAAATGCCTCAGGACTTTACTCCACACTTTAAGTGGTGGTACTATGATTGGAGAACCGGGGAGGCGTCATAGTTCTAAATAAAGAGGGACAAATGAATACCATCAGGGTGTTTGACCCAATGTGGCTCACTAACTTGTCTGATAATGATGTTTACACATTATACAAGTGGCCACTATTCTATGACCCACAAGATATTGTACAAGCCCTCCAATTCCAAAATGTCATAAGACTCTGCTTTGCGTTCGAGATACATGCAGAGTCACTAGAGAGGAAAAGTACAAGAAATATGAAGAGGTGATGCAGAAGGTAAGACATTAGATAGGTCTAGGTCCAAGGGGGAGTTTGTTGATACATATATACCTAGATCCAGATCTAAATGTAACATGTCTTGTAATGTCTTATGCTTATGTTAGTGTCGATTACTTAATGAAATGATATGATTGGTTATGTTTATAATGTTTATATATTTCATTAATGAGTTGGTGACTGATTATATAGGTTGTGAATGTTTGAACTGATTTACATAAGGTTATAATAATGAATACAATTCAAACTTGAGTTGGTGAAGTTCTCATGCGGCCGACAAGTCCATACGTCCTAACAGTAGTGATGCGTCCGAATGGCCATGCGACTGAGTGTCCATGCGCCTAAATAGTCCATACGCCTGAACAACTTCATGCGTCTAACTCAGTCGCACGACTGAATGATCTGTCGTGCGAATGGATCAAACGCATGGCTCAATCGCACGTATGAACCATGCTAATGGTTCAGACGCACGAATGAGCAACCCTAACCTATAAATACCACCTAAGTCGTGGAAAAAGGAGATGATTGATTCCTATTCGACTCCAAAGGCACCTAGCTGTCCAGAAGCCTCCAAGCTCGTACTCCAAGTTCATAGAACGCAACAGATCGATTGCTAATCGATTGTTAACGTTAGATTGGATACCTTATTGTTTCTACGTGCGTTCTCACTGATTGGATCGTCAATCAAATAGGATTCCGCACTATTTGGTTTGGTTTACACGTTAATCAATTTGTATTTCGTTTATATACAAGATCCTAACATAATCCAATAGAGTTTTATGCTAATATTGACATTGCAAGCTTATCTAAAGAAACATTATAAGTCGTGGATGCAATGGAGATAAACACAAACACATCAAAACCAGAACAAGGGATCTTCGCAGGAAAATTCAAGTCATCAATAAAGAAGGCATTAAAGGAATTAGAGCTATATAAAGAATAACCAATGTTCAAGATAAAGGAAGAACCAAAAGATTTCTTTGACTGAAGACAAAATGTAAATCTTAGGGGGAGTATTGTTGGAGATCTTTAAAGATTAGTATTAATCTTTATGTTTTTGTTTTTTGTCATAGTATAGGGACTTATTTTGTAAATATATGTTCCTATTTTTCATTGTTTAGTATGAATATGATATGGTATGTATTTGTGCAGGTAGACTTTTGAGATATTGTTAGAACTTTTCTGTTATTCACTCTCTATACATTGTTCCAATTGATGTTCCTATTTTTCATTGTTTAGTATGAATATGATATGGTATGTATTTGTGCAGGTAGACTTTTGAGAATATTGTTAGAACTTTTCTGTTATTCACTCTCTATACATTGTTTCCAATTGCTTTACTCTCAATGAAAATTCTATGAATTTTGAAGTATTACAATTGTTTGATTACTTTATGCATATTTGATCATTGCATTACAACATTATCACAGATCGATCCATTTGAACCTATCATTTCCAACGCCTATCATATTAATATATTTTTTTTAAAATCATCCACCTGTTATTTACACATGTAAATTAGTCATTACATATGTGTAAATCATGTTTTACACATGTGTAATTTTAGATACTACATATGTGTAAATTGACGTTCATAAAAAAGCGAGACTTCTTTTATTGTTTATAAATTATTTATTTATTTTTCTAATGATAGAGGGGAACAAGGGGAACAAGGGAAACACTTTTGTGTTTTTACTTTTTTTATTTTATTTTATTTTTTGTTTTATAATTTTTTATTATATTTTCCTTAATTATAGTTTTGCCATTGAAGACTAGTAGCTCATATTGGTTACTAATGTTCTTATAAAAAAGAGTTCTTATTTGATCTCTCCCCTATATATATATATATATATATATATATATATATATATATATATATATATATATATATACACACACATATACATATACATATACATATACATATACATATATATATACATACATATATACATATATATACATATATGTACATATATACATATATATATATATATATATATATATATATATATATATATATATATATATATGTATGTATGTATATATATATATATGGGAGGGATCAAATGGGAACTCTTATTTTTGTGATAACTCTAAAAACCAATGTCAGCCACTACTTTTTAATGGTAAAATGGTAATTAATTAAAATATAATAAAAATAAATTATAAGATAAAAAATAACATAAAAATTAATAATTAAAAACATAAAATATTTTTCTCATTTCCCTCTTTTACAAAAAATTATAAAAATAAAAAATCTACTTTTTTCTGAATTTTGTTTTAAACATGTCTAATATGGGATTTACACATATGTAAATAACGGGTGGAAGATTGTTTTTAACATATATATATCAACATGGTAGGCGTTAAAAAGGTAAACAAAATATTGAAATGTGATCATTTTTTTTTGAAGAAATTATGTCGTGAATAAAAGTTATAAATATTTTAAAAAGGTGAAAATTACATTTGACTTGCATTTGACTAAAATGTATTAGTCATATTGGTTCATAGAGTACACACAAAAAATAATGATTATTTATATATAGACATGTATTGATATAAAGAGAGGGAGGGAGGAATGATCAAAAAAATATATTTATAATTATAAACCATGAAATGAATTTCAACCAATCATATATTTGTATTTAAAGAAAGGGGTGTTTATGTAATTTTACATTTAATCTAATTTTGATATATTCTTAAATATTAACTAAACAGGTTAGATACCCATATTTTACTTCACTAGCCCTTCCCCTTTCCGGGTTTGGATTTTTCTCATCGCTTCTGTTGTTGTGGTTGACGAGGAAGAATAAAATGAATGAATGTTCTTTTGGGAAAATGTAACACACTTCAATACGAAATATATTATTTAGTCGGGTAAAGTAAGCCAAGAGGATAGATCCGCATTCTTAAGTTTAAGTAATGTTTAAGGCCGTCAAAAATGGCAAAAAGGGGGCTTTTATAAAAAGTCTCTAGTTGTTTCCCTTAAGTCATTCAGGGTTGGGCCAGTCTGAGCTTTCAAAGATATACTGACCTTAGGTATCTGACCATAAACGACCTTCAAAAATTACCGAATTTGATCGGGGTTTCAAATTGATTCAGGTAAAAAAAAGCTCTTTTCATAATCAATAACCAGCAGCAAGCCCTTTCCCGCCCTTTCTAATGTCCTAGGTGAAGGCAGTGCGGGACATGGAACGGGATAATTCCCATTACCGCTGGCAGGCTAGTCGGACCGTGAGCACGGTGGGACGGGCTTCCCAAAAGCAATGGAATAAGGCGCTTCAAACCATACTGTTGCTCGGAAAGGAAGCCCGGATGTTTGCTGAGCACTGACAGCGGAATTAGAATTTTTCAGGGGAAGAAAGGGGAGACATCTTTATCTGAAGAGGAGCTTCGTCGTCCGGCTCCTCATAAATCACGTTAGGATGGGCCGGCCCATCCTTGGAATCCTAAAAACTTATCATTAGTATAGCTCATATTATTATTATACATAACAATACAAAATGAAAACTCGTTGCAATAAATTTTAATACGTCGATTTAAAATTCAAATTCAAAAATCAATATTAATCAACAGATTTTTTCTATATAAAAGTTAATATAATTAAAAGATTATTGAAGTCCCACTTATTGGCATCTGGATCAGCTCAGAAATCTTCAAATTAAGCTCAGGCCAGGGAAGAGGTTTCAAAAAGTTTGATTAGCCAAGGATGAATGGGAACTCTGTCTTGGGGAATTGTACACAGAGCTGTTACCCCATCCATGAGACCTACTTCCCAATGATGAGTCTGTAAGACTCTCTGACATAGGCCTCAAGGAATACAACTTGTTCTTCCATTGTGAGTTCTTCAGCTTCACTTTCAAAGAAGAATCAGGCCCATAGTACTCTGATAAGTACTTAACATTCTTTCCATTCTTCAGCTCCACAGTAGTTATTTCTCTGTATGCAAACTCATCAGGATGAGTGCCTTCAAGCAACAAATCGAGCTCATTTCTTCTTATTTCTTCAAGCTTCTTATAGATCAACCCCTTCTTTACCATTTTGTTTTCTAGTAAAGTTTGTGGAGTCATCTTAGACTTGTAAGCTCTCTTGAAGTCATCAAAGATTTCCCAAGGTGACACTACAACGGCCAGCATTATCATAGCATCTACAATCTTCTTTACTTGGCCATTGTATCTACTTGGAATCTTCTTTTTATGAATTATATCACTTACTCTGGGGTCAGGCCAAATTCTCACTCTCTCTTTCTGATATTGAAATGTGAATCTGAGAGCATACAACCTCTGAGCATGTTTCTTCATAGCTTGTATGGATGAAGACTTAGGAAACTCTTTATCAATCATTCTTAACAGCTGCTCATCATGTTGTTTGTGTGTTCTTCTTCTTCAAGTTTGACTTTTACCATTTGCCTTTGGATGTGAGGTGTGATTGTTGTTGGTTGACTTCTGGGCTCAGGCATCTTTATTTTAAGAACATCAGAGATTGGTAGACTATCATCCTCATCATCTTCTCTTCTTCTTCCATCCTCAACACCCTTCTCTTCCTCTTGGGTGCATCATTGATAGTGGTTTGAGTAGGTTTCTTAGGTAAAGGAGTTGGTTTTGAGGGTTGTGAATTGGTTGTTTTGGTGTAGAAGATTATGCAGGCTGCTCTAGCATCTTGGTTGTGAATGAAGCTTTGGATAACTTTGCCATATCAGACCTTTTCCCAGCACCAGCTTCATCAAGAGCTTCTATGATCAATCCTTTGTTGAATACTTCAGAAAAACAGATTCTGGTGGTTATCTCCAAAATACTATCTCTGGACCATGACTTCACTTCAATGATTGATCTTCCCAAATGCTTTGATATGAATCTTGTCATAGCTTCCATCCTTTCCCTTTCTTTCTCACTCCAACTTGCCCATCTATGTTCATTCTCTTGAATCTCTAGCCTTCTAATTTCAGAGTCAAGTTTGGCTGTGTCAAAACCTTGTCTGAAGAGTTGATCAATGATCTTATCCATAGATCTGCTATGTTGCTCATCAGCTTCTTTGATCAGTTCTTCTAACTTTTTCTCACCTTCAGTCTGTTCAGAACTCTTCTTTCTCTTGTAGGTGATCATCTCCTTTTCTTTCTTCTCTTTTTCTTCTTCCTCTTCAACTCTCTTTCTTTTGTCTACTTTCACTGACTTAGACTCCCCCTTTTTGGTTGCATTGGGTTCAGGGATTTGAATGTCAGAAATTCTCTTAGAAATAGCAACATCAACTAAAGTTTGAAGATTTGAGGAAAGCCTCTCATCAATGGCTTGATGCATAATGTTAGTGATGATGGAAGGGATGAGAGGTAAGGAGGATTGAAAGGCAGCAACCATTTTCTCAGAGGGGTTCTATCCCTGAGAAATGGTGCCTGAAGCAGAGGCTGGTGGCATTGTTGTTGGGAGTGGCTCGATGTTTGGGAGAGCTTCAGAAGAAGCTGCCATCTGTGGGTGAATTCGAGTAGATGGACTTGATTCTTGTGACATTTTGGCAAGCAGTTCTTGTAGTCTGCAAACCTCAGCCTAAAGAATGGTGTTGTGGGCTAGAACAATCAAAGAAAAAGCCCAGGTCATCATAGTCTTTGCTGAATCATCTGACCTCCTGATTAAATCAGGATGAACATGTGCTGAGTGTAGATCAGTATTCACATATGCCCCTATTTCTTGGAACTGGGGACTTCCGCCTCAGGATTATGTCCTTCATTGGAAGTTGCCTCTAGTGAGGTCTTAGAAATGATACCACCTTCATCCTGGTCATGTGCTGAAACAGGAGAAGAGGCAGCCTCACCAGATATTTGAATCTCCTCCTCTACATAGGGAGATTAAACTCTGTAATCCCTGTGTTGTGGGTTATCAGCCATATTATAATCCTCTCCCTCAACTGTTGAGGTTTTCCCACTGGTAATAGGTTTCTAGGGAGGGTTAGAGGAATGTAGTTGAGTCAGCACTTGTGCAATAACCACAGTTGGGCTTGTAGGGGTGGCTTCAATGGGAGATAAGTGTGAAGAGGATTGCACCTGGGGTGAATGGTGCTCTTCAATGGCAATCTTCTCAAGTGAGAGAGATTCCAGTAATTTGGTTTCCCCATTTTTGGTTACATCAGGATCCTGTTGAGAGGATACCTAAGCGGTTTCAGCTGGTAGAGTCTTGAAAACTACAGGGGGATTACTACCCGTAGTTTCATCCTGCCTTTGTGTTGCAGGGGCATCATCAGGGGACTCAACTCCCTGATTAACCTTTTTTGTTTGTTTGGATTATGATTTGGAAGGGACTTTGGATCTGGAGGATGAGGTTGTGGGTTCCTTCTGCTTGGGTTTTAGCAGTTTGGCAGCCTCTTTGAGTTGTGGGTCAAAGTTGTGCCTGCAGTATACCTCTGGCAAAACTACCACAGCAGGGACTCCAAGGCCAAAGGGCCATTAGATTTTAATTGATTTATGATTATGACCATAAGAAACCTTGGATATAATATCCATCTGTTAGCCACAGGTTTCATTGCCATCTTTTAATTCCAAAAATATAATTTCAGAAAAGATTAAGCTTCTACGCTCAAGGATAGAATACAATACCTGCTGACATTCGATCCCATGAAGAGGATTTGGGGGCAAGGCAGACATTGAGCATATGAAAGATTAGGCGTTCAGCATCATGGAAGTGCTTCTTCAGAATGGTTGTAGCACTTAGGTCGCCCTCATATCCATGGTTGATGAATGATAGATCAGTGGTGCCCTTCGGGTATTTGGTGACAAAGGTGGCATCATTCAGATCTAGGGTTTGGCGAATGATAGCAGGAGTGACGACCACCATCTTCTGGTTTACAAACGACTGGAGAGTGATCGCGACATCATTCTCACCAGTATGGACAGTTACATTTGTCCAGAATTGGCGAAGGGTATCGGGATAGATGGTTGGATTCAGAAGAAAAGCAGTTTGATACGGGGAATCAACCATCAGATCAATGGCAGCATCAAACTTAGTCTAAAAGGCCGATTTTGTGAAGTAGGCAACACAGTTGTGTCGTGGTTTGATTTGCATGGTCGCCATTAATGGAAGATGAACGTTCGGAAAACGACTTATGAAAAGTTTGAAGTTAGGGTTAGGTATTTATAGGTTATGAAACGGCTAAAAGAAAACAACTGAAAGTTGTTAGTCATCAGTTGTTAGAAAACTACTGAAGATATGGTTTTAACTTTCAGATGTTGTAAACAACTGAAGACTTGGCGCTAGTCATCAGTAGTTTGAAACTACTGAAGACTTGGTTTTGGCTTTAGTTGTTTTGAAATGAAATAGCAGTTGTTTGAAACACTGAAGAGTAAAATTGCTCATCAGTTGTTGTCGTCAATTCACAGATCTCAGTTGTTTCATTTGACCTTAACACTTACTCAGCAGATTATCTGATTTTCAGATGTTTCATTGGTCATCAGTACTTATCTGTTAGAATAGACATCAGTAGTTGTAACCACATCAGTAGTTGTAACCACATCATACTTTTCAACAAATAAAGTACTTCAGTACTTTTAAGTAATTTAGTCTTCAGTAGTTATGAAAACTACTGAAGATAAAATAACTTATCAGTACTTATTTTTGACAGCTGTATACTAATACTCATCAGTACTTGTGAACTGAGATCATCAGTAGTTGTCAAATCATTCAAGCTACAGCATACCAAGCCTTAGCACTAGATTTTGGAAAGTTGCACTATCCAAAGGCTTAGTAAATATATCTGCAAGCTCATCAGCACTAGGAACAAACTTTGGATCAATCAGACTTTTTCATAACAATCCCTGATAAAATGATGTCTTATCTTAGTATGTTTGGTCCTAGAATGCTGGACAGGATTCTTAACAATACAAACAGCTGAAGCACTGTCCATCAGTAAAGGAGTCTTAGTCTCTGTAATGTCATAATCCAGTAATTGATTCTGAAGCCAGAGTACCTGAGATGTACAACTTGCAGCAGCAATGTACTCTGCTTCAGCAGTGGATGTAGCAACTGAAGTTTGTTTTTTACTCTGCCAAGAAACTAAATAATTGCCTAGAAATTGGCATCCACCAGATGTTGATTTTTTGGTTAATTTACACCCTGCATAGTCACTATCAGAGAAAGCAACTAATTTGCAAGAGTGCCCAGTGGAATACCAAAGTCCTAGAGATTGAGTTCCTTGCAAATATCTAAAGATCCTTTTGACAGCAATCATATGGGATACTTTAGGTGCAGCCTGAAATCTAGCACAGACACAAGTTGTAAACATAATGTCTGGTCTAGAAGCTGTAAGGTACATCAAGGAACCAATCATACATCTGTAAAGAGTTTCATCAACTGCTTTACCTTTCTGATCAGCATCTAGTTGTGTGGTGCTGCACATGGGAGTAGAACAAGGCTTACAGTTTTGTAAATCAAACTTTTTCAACAAATCCTTTGTATATTTTGACTGATGAATGAAGGTTCCATCAGCCATTTGTTTGATTTGCAAACCCAGAAAGAACTATAATTCTCATGGCACTTATTTCAAACTTTTGTTGCATCAACTTAGTAAAAGCATCACACAACTGTGGATTAGAGGATGCAAAAATAATATCATCTACATAAATTTGAACAAGGAGCTTATGCATGCCTACTTTCTTAATGAACAAAGTTTTATCTATGGAGCCTCTAGTGAATTATTTTGAAGAAGAAAGTTAGACAGTGTTTCATACCAGGCTCTGGGAGCTTGTTTTAACCCATAAAGAGCCTTATCAAGCTTATACACCCAATCTGGATGTTTATGATCTTCAAAACCTGGTGGTTGACACACATAAACTTCTTCTTTTATTTTACCATATAAGAATGCACTTTTGACATCCATTTGAAAAACTTTAAGATTATGGAAAGCAGCATAAGCTAAGAACAATCTGATTGCCTCCAGTCTGGCTACAGGGGCAAAGGTCTCATCATAATCAATACCTTCTTCTGTGAAACCCCTGTACAACCAGTCTGGCCTTGTTCTTGACAATTTGACCTTTTTCATTAGTTTTATTCCTAAACACCCATTTAGTGCCTATTGCACACTTACCTTGGGGTAGAGGAACCAGTTCCCACACTTGCTGCTTTTGAAACTGAATGAGCTCAAGTTGCATGGCTTTAACCCATCCATTATCTCTTAATGCAATATGATAGTTCTTTGGCTCTTGCTAACTGATGAAGAGAGCATAAAAACAGAAATTGGACAAATGACTTCTAGTTGAAACACCAGCATTGATGTCACCAATGATCTGAGACATGGGGTGATTCTTCAGTTCTTGGTACTTAATAAGATCTGTGCAAGTGCTTGTAGGTGATTCAGCAGCAACAGATGTTGATCCAGACTCTTAAAACCTAGAATGAGATGGCAATTCAAATGAAGTAGAGGAATCAGAGATCTCATCAACATTTGTTGTGGATGGAACTACTGAAGCTACAGGAACATCAAGGTTAGTAAACTCAGGCAGGTGATCACTAAACCTTGCATTTGTATCACCAGATGAATGACTAGTTGTAGGAGATGATAGATTCACAGAATTTGCAACAGCTGGAGGCTGATAAGGAACATATTGTAGTATGTCCAAATCAAATACCTCCACAAGGTTTTGTGGGATTTTCTCCTTTGGAGATTCATTAAACTTTACATGCAAGGTTTCTTCAACTATCTTTGTTCTGCAATTAAAAACTATGTATGCCTTGCAAGTAGATGAATACCCAACAAAGTATCCTGCATCCACCTTTGATTCAAACTTCTGAAGTGGATCCTTTGTGTTAAGAATATAACAGGACACCTAAATGCTCTAAAGAAGGAAATCAGAGGGGCCAAATGATGTAACACTTCATAAGGAGTCTTCATCAATTTCTGATTTACTAACACTCTATTTTGCACATAGCAAGCTGTGTTGACAACTTCAGCCCAAAAGGTTAGTGGCAAACCAAAATTAGCCAACATTGACCTTGCGGCTTCAATAAGGGTCATGTTCTTTCTCTCCACCGCTCCATTTTGTTCAGGAGTTCTTGGAATGCTATACTGCCTCTTGATTCCCTTAGATAAATAGAATTCATCAAGTGTGTGGTTTCTAAATTCTGTGCCATTATCACTCCTCACACACTTGACAGAAAGGGAGTACTGCTTTTCCACATGCAACACAAAGTAGATGATGATTTGACCAGCCTCATTTTTGAATGTAAGAAGAAGGTCCATACAAATCTGGAATAATCATCCATAATTACCGGACAGTATTTTTTCTTTGCCATGCTCATCACTCTTACTGGACCAAAAAGATCCATATGCAGTAATTGCAAGCAGGCATTGGACTTTGGTTCTTCTATTGGAGGGAATGATACTTTGTGTTGCTTTCCTTTTAAACAAGCAAAGCAGTTGTCATCACATTTGAATTCCTTTAATGGCAGACCTCTCACTAAACCATGATGGATAAGCTAGTTCATATTTTTAAGATTCACATGACCAAGCCTTCTGTGCCATAGTTCATATTCCTGAGAAGAGGCCTTGGAGAACAGACATGGATGGCCTTTTAGATCAATTTTCTTTGATAAGTCTAAGGCATATACTCTTCCAATCCTGTTGGCCTTCAGGAGAGTATATTTATCCAATATCTTGTCAATCATTCTCAAAACATTGGAAGACAGAATCCGACAGTTTTGACTGGTGAAAAGTGCAACATGCCCTTTATCACACATTTGACTGACACTCAACAAGTTGTACTTGAGATTCTCCATATGGTTACATCATCAAATCTTATCTCACCATTTGACACAAAGCCTTTGCCGATGATGTAACCCTTAGCATCATTACCAAAAGATACAAATCCCTTCTGTTCTTGAGAGTAGACATGAAGAAGAAAGTGCTCCCTGTCATATGCATAGATCCTCCACTGTCCACATACCAGATGCTTCTATGGCATGCTGAAGAACCCAGCATTTGTCACAACAAACTAGTTAGCTTTTGAGACCCAAACATTTTGGTTTTGGGTCTGTTCTCATCAACAGATTTTATACTAACTGATTTGTCATGATTAACAGCCTTTGAAGGTGGAGATGGTGCTGAAAAGGATTCCTTTGATTTTGGCTTAGTTTTCCTTTTCAGTGGTTTAATCACAGGTACATCTATTTGGTTAACTCTCCCCAACAGATGTTGAACCATCATAACAAGTTGTGTATGATTGGTTGTTAAGCCTTCAGTTCAGCAGACACATCAGTACTTGTTTTTGATTGGTTCCTGTGACTCACCATGTCCTCCTTTTTGAAAGACACAGACTTAGTCTGTGTTTTGATATTCCATGAGGAATATTTTCAGCTGTTTTATGATAAACCCCTTCCTTCTTTTTAGATTTTTATAAGAACTTTAGGTTATCAGTTTGAGATGTTTGTGGCACAAACTTGGTTTCAAATTCATCTTTCATTTTATTAATTTTCTTTTTTATGATTTTATCTTTGTTGAATTTTGAACCCTTTTTGTACCAACATTCATCAGTGAGATGATTGAATAGACCACATATTTCACATGGTTTTTTCTTCATCTTTTGTTGTTCAACTGCTGAAGAAGGTGAAACTACTGAAGGTGTGTTCTTCAGTACTTTCTTCCTCTCAGTACTTATGTTAAGTACTGAAGGATTTGTAACAACTGAAGACTTGTTCTTTAGAAGTTTTCTATCAGTACTTTTGGATTTCCTGATAGACTCTTCAGCAGTTGTCAACCATGTTTGTTTTCATTTGGTTTGAAATGTTCTTCAGGTGTTGTTACTTGCTCTTCAGTACTTTGAATACTTTGTGAGACAACACCTGAAGTGCTCAGCTTTTCTTTGATCATGTGTTTATTAGCAGTGAGACCATCAGCAGATTGATTAGCTGAGGTACTATTACTGACTTCATCCTATGATTTGCATTATCACTTGAGGATGAGACACATGATGATGTGGTTTGGGAATTGCTTTCACCTTTAGATTTTACTTCTGTCTTGGGAGTAAAATCTGTAGGAGGTATAGTGTGATTATACCCAATCCCAAACTTCACATTTGAAGCTGTTTGCTTACTAAGAAGCATTTCAAACCCCTTGCAGGATGTTACCCAGTGTTCACACTCTACTTGAGTAGCTGCAAGTGTTTCTTTGATATTATTATGATTCTCTAAAATGACCTCTACCTTTGCCTTTTCATCAGTGATTTGGCATTTTAATTTGTAAATCTCATCATCTTTTTCTTTTAAGACAGACTCAAACTCAGCTTTTCTTTTGGAAATCACTTTCTCTAGGTCAAGATTTTGATTAATTAAAGCTACATTTGCTTCTTTAATTGAGACAAAAGTAGCTATGCATGACTCAGAACACAACTTGGCCTTAGCCTCAAAAGATACCTATGGTACCTGTGATGATGATGCATTTGAGCATGAACCATCAGTAGAATCCAGGGCCATAAGAGCAAGATTTCCAAAAGGATTTTCACCACCATGTTGACCATCACCAGAAAACACTTGTTCAGAATAACCAGAAAGATCATCTGGTAAGCTACTCCAGTCAACAACTCCAGGTGTGAAAAAGCTTTGATGTGATTGAGATTGAGATTGTTGATTTGATTGAGATGGTTGAGGCTCAGGTAGGGCATGTGGTTGTTGAGCTATGGTACTGGAACCTGATTGGACTGAGGCATGTAAAAACAGGATAAGGATATGGCATTTGACCTTGAGGAACAAAATATGCAGGAGATGATTGAATTTGTGAATGATAACCAGAACTGTGTAGAATGTGTCCTTTGTTCTGTGAGCTATTGCATGGAAAGGTCACAAAGGTGCAGAAGAGTTAGATCCAGATGATCTACACTCTCTTGTAAAATGTCCAAGTCTATGGCACTTGTGACACCTCAACTTGCTCTTGTCAAAACCAACTTTGGTTTTTCCAGAGAGACCAGGAAATTTCTCTACCTGTCCTTTTGTAAAAATTTTGAAATTGATATTGATTAATGCCACTTGGCTCAAAATATCCATCTCTTCCAGATCATCATTAGCAATTCCTTTCAAATCATCCATCAAAAAGCACAAATTATCACTACTACACCCTGAATTACTATCAACACCAACAAAAGCAGGATCTCCACTGTTTGAAGAGAAATCTATATGCTCATCATAAGAACTTTCTGATGCAACATATTCTGACTCATGACCGACCAGAGCAGTATTCCCTGTACAAAATCATCAGTGAGCTTCCCAGATGAAGCCAGTTTCCTTTTCTGTTCTATCTCTCTTTCAAATGTTAACAGTTTCCCATGAAGTTAGGTGAGAGATAGATTGTCCAGATTTGCACTGGAGCGTGGAACAATAGTATATGTGTCCCATCTCTCAGGCAGGGATCTGAGAAATCTGTTGTTCATCTGACTGTTTGTATATTCATGTTTAACCATTTTCAACTCAGATATCAAACAGGAAAATCGCGCACAAACTGTTGAGTCAGTGACCCACCTTTCTATGAGAGATGTCTCCTATTGTTGGGCAAGGATCTCTCTATTGTTTGCCAAGACCTCATCAGTTCCTCCAAATTGTTCTTTCAGAGCAACCAGAGGTCATGAGCAGTTTCATGATGCATAACTCCAGAATAGATTTCATTAGGCAGTGCCATGGCCAGAATTCCATGGGCTTTAGCATCAATTTCAAATAGTTTCAGATCTTCATCTGAGTATTGCTCTTTCTTCTTCGGAACCATCTCATTGGTTTCCGAATTACTCACCATAGGCTTATATGGTCCATGAACCACAGATTTCCAACAACCTGAACTGTTGACAGACAGGTGATGGAGCATTCGGCGTTGCCATATGTTATACTCACTCCTAACAAGCATCGGAGGCTTTGTTAAGGAGCCAATATTGTGAGGATCATTGATTGATGTAGCCATTTTCAGCAATTCAAACAGGTTCAATGAGATTTTAACAGATCTAGCTCAAAAACTCAACAACACACATTTTGAAACAAAACGAATCTCAAATTATTCACCGGAAGCAACAGAAAATCAAATTCTATAACCAATTCTTGCAAATTTTCTAATTCGATCAAACTTAGATATCAAAAGAGCAGTTTCAATGATCAATTGTTAAATCGATCAATGATTAACCAGCTCTGATACCATTTGAAAGGATCGGGATCTAGTTTGATCAATTAGATTAAGATTTGCAGTGGAATAGCACAAGAATTAGACGAAATTTAAGCAAGAATAATATGAATATTCAATCAAACAGTGACGGTTATAGAGAGAGAAAGTATTCTGTAAAGAGAATGTTTTTATTCACGCATACGCTTCGGCTCCAAGGAAATTAGGTCAACATTCCTTTTATAAAGGAATGTGACATCAGCTGACGTCACTTGATAGTGACAGCTAACTGATTTATACAAACAACTGAAAGTAAACTAAACTACTGAAGATGTCCACAACACTGAGGACACCTTCACAAAAAGCTAAGTACAAGCTAACATTACAACTACTGAAGTTATAACATCTGAAGTGTAAGAACTTCAGATGTTTTACATAATATAAAACTACTGATTACAAACTAGTGAAAAGTAAACCATCAAAACTACTGAAGAGAACTACTTCAGCTATTGTGACAACTTCTGAGATCTTGGTCTTCAGACTTTGTCTTCAGCAGTTGTCTTCAGACTTTGTCTTCAGCAGTTGTCTTCAGACTTTGTCTTCAGCTGTTGTCTTCAGCTGTTGTCTTCAGACTTTGTCTTCAGACTTTGTCTTCAGACTTTGTCTTCAGACTTGTCTTCAGACTTTGTCTTCAGACTTTGTCTTCAGACTTTGTCTTCAGACTTTGTCTTCAGACTTTGTCTTCAGACTTGTCTTCAGACTTTGTCTTCAGACTTTGTCTTCAGACTTGTCTTCAGACTTTGTCTTCAGACTTTGTCTTCAGACTTTGTCTTCAGACTTTGTCTTCAGACTTTGTCTTCAGACTTTCTTCAGACTTTGTCTTCAGACTTTGTCTTCAGACTTTGTCTTCAGACTTTGTCTTCAGACTTTGTCTTCAGACTTTGTCTTCAGACTTTGTCTTCAGACTTTGTCTTCAGACTTTGTCTTCAGACTTTGTCTTCAGACTTTGTCTTCAGACTTTGTCTTCAGACTTTGTCTTCAGACTTTGTCTTCAGACTTTGTCTTCAGACTTTGTCTTCAGACTTTGTCTTCAGACTTTATCTTCAGCTGTTGTAGACCACTTCAGTTGTTATGATGTCTGTGGGACTTAAAGGTTTTTCTGATCTGGCTCATTGGTTCTTTTGGTCCAACAAAATGTTTCAATTTCTTAATAAAAGAAACAAAAGTACAAAAGTTTAAAGGAAATTATATCATTGGTTTATTACTCACACTAATTATTTATAGGTAATTTTAATCATTTCTTATCATAAAATATGGTTTTATAATTAATATTTTTTTATTATTAATTAATTAATATTTTATTTATTTAATCTGTGTATTACGCGGGGACTAACCTAGTGGTTATAATATAGAAATCTCATTCATTTAATTTACACTTTTGTATAAAAATAAACATTTGAAAATAGTTACAAAACCCAAAAATTAAAGGATTTAGAAAAATGTTATAAGACTATGAGAGACTAACATGTGATGAAACAACTCTTAAAAAATGTAGCAAAGTTTTTTTGATTTATTTGAATAGATTTTAATTTATTTTTTCTAAAATCAATTTTGAATTATTAGTTCTGATCTTTATCTTTTATATTTGAACCTTTTAATATTTAATTTTATTATTCCATCCTTTTTCTATCTCTATGTATACATTATAGTTTTTCTATTTATTTTTTTATTATATGTGATGTTTACATATGATATGTAACCTTATAAATCTTTCTATAATGTTCTTAGGAGCATATAATAAAAGAAAAAGAAAAAGGAGGCATAGATATACTTAACTATATCTATATAGTTACACATATGTAACATATATACATATATATGTGTGTGTAAATAGAATATGTGTGCATAATTCGATTAGATTAATCTCCTAATGGTGATATTTACATACGCACGTGTAACTGCTTATTTCATTATATATATGTACATACATGTACATAATAACATATATCTTAGCAAAGGTGATATTTACACACGTATATGTAACTATTCATTTCATTCAATATACGCATGTATATTCCAACAGACATATGTCTATCCTGTTACATATATGGAAGCAATTTTTTATGAATACATAACTATATTTGTACATATTTGGAGCACATATATATACATGTACGTATGAATTCGGTTACATATAAGAAATCATGCTAATAAAATTACTTACGATTCTTTTACATATATGTAAGAAAATGTTTACAAAGTCTAAATTTTATTTATATTATGTAGCTACAATATGTAATATAATATAACTTTTTAAGTAAGCAAATTGTATTTAATAACTCAAACTATAATGCTATGGCTGTAATAATACATGCTAGCGGTTTACCTTATAGTAAACTCTACCTTTATTCCCATCACTAAGCACAATTCAAGTAACGTAATCATTCTTGATTTACATTTGATTACTCATTTTTCACTTTTTTTTATTATATGTTGTCACACCTCGACCGACGGCAGAATCATCGAGGCGGACGAATGTGAAACGATTGTTTACAACTCATGAAATTAAATAAGTTGAAATAATATTAACTGTTATTTTTCATTGAATAATACTAGACAATTAAGTCATTACAATATAACAAAGATTTAAAGAACAACATAAGATATTTAATTAAACTAAGTCCAAGTTCTATATGATCAAGAAGAATTCTTCAAGTAACAATCCTGAAACATATAAAAAATAAAGGGTCAACATATAATGTTGGTGAGTTCCCATGAATTTGTACATACGTATGAAAACAACGTTTAAAAGACAATTCATATCATAGGTTAAAAAATATTGTAAGAATATAGATAGCATAATGATACAAGCAAATCTTGACCAAGATATCCATTACAAGTTATAACGATTAGCTAAGTGTATTTGGTTCCCATGATGAACAAGTCATACGTCATCAAGAGCCGGTAATATAGCACCAAATAGGCTTGTCAGACCCATAAATCTATGACGTTACTAGGCTAGCAATAGTTAATGATTGTTTTTACAAGATGACTATCATATAAGACTCACAAATATCTCAAATAACCATGACAAAGTTTATAAACGAATCACTCATGCATTTAAAAGTATCAACATATTTACAAGTGTAAGTTAATAAAGTTACAAGTGCAAGTTAATCAAGATGTTTACAAGTGAAAGTTAAACGAATTGCTCGTACATTTTGAACCCCAAACTTAATACACCCTAAACTTAATTTAAATAATAAGTTCATTTAAAATATTTATCAAACTTAATAAACTTTCCCATTTAGTTATTTGCTACAGAATGACAAATAAAGATTTATACTTTTATGAAAAAAAATTTATTTATAAGTAAATAAATTATTATACTTTGTTTAAATGATAAAATGAATAAAACAATTATCAATATTGTTTAAATTGCATATTTAACGCGTTTGATTCATTAAAATAAATAATAAAATTTTAAATATAGAATTTTACATCGTATGAAAGTTCAAAGTGAGTTCGAGTTTGATTTCATAATTTTAAAATTCACGGATGTTATATATGTTTCCCTATGATGTGGGTTTCTTCATATACATGTTAATTAGATAATATTGCTGAGTGAAAAATAGGTGTTAAATAATTATTGGCGATTATATTCCATCGGTATTAAATCATTTGAAATATTTAATCATTATATTTACTTATACTTAAAAAACATAATAGATGGGGTTGTCACCGGCCTTGACATATGTCAATCTCTTGTTTCTTGGTTGTTTGTTAATTTGTTTTTTTTATTTATCAGATTTTAACTTAAATAGATAAATAACTTCTCGAATATTTCATAAAAGACATTGTTGGGAGGGTGGTTTAATGCATTCTCACATGCAATCTCCACCAAATTTCAATTCTCAAGCACCCCTTACTCCGGCGCTTCAGTTTTAACTTTTTGTTCTTTTGTTCCTTTTGCTTCTTTTTTTCTTTTATGAATCAAGTTTTTCATTTTTTTCAAAAATGATTGTTTTATTTGTTACTACTTTTTATCAGGTTTGTCGTTCAATGTTAAGTTCCGTTGACGTAGTGAAGTATGACATTAATTTGTTACTACTTTTCAACAAGTTTGTCGTTCATGCTTTTTGTTACGACGCGACGCACGTAACAAAAATCACAAGCGTGTTCTTAACAACGTTATTTTATAAGAAGAAAATAGTGTTTGATTTTAATTATGGTAAATGTTTTTTTAGAATTAAGTTATGTATATTATTAACGTTACGCATATTTGCGCAAACGTTTTTGTTAGGTCCTATTTACGTTGCAATATGCGAGACATAATAATCTTTTATATCTATGTTTCCATCTATAGAACTAAGCCGTCACAACTTTATAAGTTTTGTTATATACGTAACCACGTTAGCGTCACCGATGTAATACGCAAACGATGTTCGCAAACACGCCGCAACGCGCGGGCTTGATGTCTAGTATATTCTTAAAATTGAACGTCGGTGAGACTTTATTAATTTTTTATTAATTTGAAGTCAAAAATACATATTTAACAAAAAAAAAGTTAGTCGTGTTTTGGTCTCTAGCTTAGTGGTTCGGGCTTTAGCATTAAAACTCACTACATGTTTTTTGTGTTGGTTTAGAAAATCTTTTGACGTATTTTATTTCCGTTACTTCTGAAACGCTTGACTTAATATTAAATTTCAGTAGTTTTTTAATTCGTTTTTAAGGTTTGATTTTCAAAAGTATGTAATAAGGTGGTGACTGTTAGGGTGGTTAGTTCTCTAGACTTTAAACATGTTTTGGATTTAAATCCTACGAGTGTATATTTTTGTTTTTATACTTTTTTTTACTTTTTATAAATTTCCCCGGTTACTAAACCATTGTAATTTCATATTTTTCTATTATGTAATTAACTATATTGATGTCCTTTACGCACTCATACATAACAAAATTTATAAATGCGTAACATCATGAGGGGGTTTAATTTCTAGTTTGGTCTTAAAATCATAAAAGTCTTTTCAACTTGACTACCTTGTGACAAAAAGTACAACTATAGTATGTAATTCACAACATATAAATTTTTGTTACATTCTTTGATATTTAAACAATACTATGTTACAACTATGTATATAATATTTAAATAATACTAATTATCAACTTGTAAATACATTAATTGTTATATCATATGTAAAAGAGGTTGTACGTATCTTTTTTCCTTTTAAGATTTTGTTATAATCCTAATACTTTTACATATTTCACAATTTAATTCTTATACTTTTTTCACTTTTAACTTTAGTCTTCTGTACTTTTCATTTATTTACAAATGTTTCGATTTACAACTTAAATTTTAAGAGTTAATACGTTGTAACGTGCATGTATGATTCAATGTTGTAGTGGATTCCAACCGAATTTCAAGTAGTCTCCTCTTTTTGTGTGGCTTTCTTTATAGGGATCAGTGGTGGAGATTAGTGGAGACCAGAGGGCCGCAGCCCCCCTCTTTTCTTCGTCGGTAGTGTTAAATTTTAGTTCGGTAGTATAAACTTTTGTTCCGATAGTATAAATTTTTATATAAATATCAAGTTCGCCCCCCTACAAAAAATTAATTTCGCCCCCGCCCCCCTACGGTTTTGTTCAAGCTCCGCCCCTGATAGGGATCCTGTCACCATGGTACTCTATTTCCAGCAAGTTCGTTTTACCTACTAAAATATCACCCGTTACGCTTATTTTTCCTATTTAACATCCCTGTAACGTATGGGTCCTTGGTTGACTTACTTTTGTTTTTATGTTTTACATTTCACGTGTATGGTTTTACTTTCTATTCAATTTTATATTTTCGTAATTATTTATTTTTAATATGAGTTTTTCCGGTGATGGTCGACAGTGATATAACATTAGTATTACTTAACATGATTTTATATCTATCATCGCAACACGGAGCTTTAATTCTAATCGTTCTCTGTGTTACATCACACTAAAATATCTTAAAACAGTTTTGGAACATGATCTAAGTTTGAAATGTCACCAACCTCCTCTCCACTCACGGGTGCTTTTTACTACTATTTGTCAGTAAACATTAACTTTGCTTGTGACGGGGTAATAAAAACAAAATATCTCATTTCATCAAAGAAAGAAAGGATATTTATATACTGAAAAGGATTATGCGACACCTAAGATAAAATATCTTACGAGTATCATATAAAATACAGTATTATTTATTTAAAAAAAAGTAAATAATGACATTACTTGTTACAATTCTGTAAAAACATATTTATTTTTTTACTTCTTATTTCTCATTTAATAAATAAGTTTGTTTGTCGTTTATTTTTTATAGAATCTAAATTTTTGTTACTATGATTTGTTTTTCTTGCTTCTTTTCCTTCACCAAACATAAAATTTTGTTTTTATATTATTGTTCTTAGTTCCTAAATCTTAATTACTAATTGCTTAATATTTTTTTATTTAATGCTTGTTAGTAAAATGTAAGAAAGTATTTTTATACTAATATTACACTATGAGTATTTATTTATAAGATCTTTCCATAAATACAAAAGTATACCTTTTTCAATATATTTTAGGCTAGACCTGAAAAAGTATCATCTAGTAGTAACCTATATTTTTATAAATATTTTTTTATTACTAACGGTTACTGGTTCATGCGATTATTTTAATACTCAAGTACAAAACATTGATGTTCTAGGCTAACACGTCCCCAAATGAAAGCTTATATTTCAATCTGTATTCATCAATCTTAACCTTAAAACCACCCTAAGCGGTAAACTCGTCTTATATAAAAAAACCCTAGCTAGCCCAACCAGAAACCATATTTTAGCATAGGCAAAACTTAAAGCTTTTTTATAAATATAAAATTAGTTACCTTAGCTTAACCACGGTTAGGAATCATTGGTACCGGTAACCTGGATATATACTTTGTTACTAAAGTGATTTAAACCTTTTCCAAGTAGAAAGACCGCTCTTTATATTATTCCCGCATTGTGAATCCTTTTTATAAATATTTAAATTAAGTCACGTAAATAGAATTATTATTATTATTAGTGATTACTTTATTTCAATTTTAACATGTATTGGAGACGATTATGAAATAAAATAGTTATTAATAATGAACAAGTTTTATAATTCTTCTATATATTTAAAAAGAAAAGGCATATTATACTTAACCTTAAAAATAAAGGTCGGTGAGTTCCCACCAGCCTGTCACGTGTCTTCATTCTATTGGTCTCTAAAAGTAGTTTTTTCTTGTATTTTTTTAGCTTTTTCCGACTTTAGTTTCACGTAAATGTATCATTCTTGGAAAGTATATACAATATGGTGGTGGGAATTTGTCAACTTGCTTTTCTTTTTTCTTTTGAGGCGTTTGGTTGAATAAAATAGAATTAAATTGAGAAACTAGTATAATTTTCAAGTAAAATTTATTGAAGTGGGTAATAAAATATAAAACACATAAAAATATTTCACCTCAAATCCATTTGGTTATGGGATTTCAAATTCCCTCTCTAGATGGAAGGATTTTGAAATCTCACAACCAAAGAAATTTGAGATGAAACATTCACTTGGGTCATTACCCACTCAAACATAATTTTACTTAAAAATTATATTAGTTTCTCAATTCATTTCATTTCTTCCAACCAAACGCCCCCTTAGGTTTTTTGTTATTTTTTTTGTCTTTTATTTTAATCTAAATTGCTTTTTAATCTATGCTCAAATCTTCAAAATTGATCTGCTGCGACTTCATACGTTCCATATTAATGTCATCATCACAAAGCGCTTGATAAATTTCACAAACATGCCCTTAGTCACATGAATTTCTTCTTAAAACTCCATCGCAACGTGGTGGTCTTTGTTTCTCGTTTAAAAAGAAAAAAGAATAAAGCTCCCTATAAACAGAAACAGGATATTACTATTGTTGCTTTTATAGCTGCTAAAGAAGCAGTTAAGTTCTTAGGGTTTTAAGATTTGCTACAAATGTATTGTGTGTTTACAATCTCACCCCCTTGGCTTTAAAGAGGAGAAAGAGCTCAGCTTCTCATTTCACATCCGCTTATTTATAGAGAGAGAAAGTTCTCTCTCTCTCTCTCGTCATCACTGCTTGCGCCAGTTGCACCGCCACCACCTGCACACCACCGCCTGCAACACCACCAATGTTTCTTATATTGCAGTTCAGTCTGCTAGTCGTCGTTGTCTGTATTACGATTTGGGTGCGGGTGTGTTGCCACCCACTACCATCACTGGTGGTGGTTTGGTGGCAAATGACAATGTCTGTGTGGCGGAGATGAGGTTTTGGAGGTAGAGATTGCTACCACCGTTACATGCAAACTCATTACCGTCGAGGCTTTTCTTTTTCGACCACCCATATGCGCCCTGTTTCACGTAGATCGGGGGATGGCTGTTATGATAGCTGATGGTCGTTGGCCACCGTAATGGTGGTGGCATAGCATCCGCTTGGCCTCCATTTTGTGGTTGAGGTCGAGCTCGCAGTTGTATCAGGGTGTCAAAGTGTTAGAGTTTTCGGATCTAACTTTAGTCTAATGATGATCTCTTCTGGGTTTATCTGAGGATGTTCTTATGTTATGTATCTGAGAATATATGGTTGGCTGAGGATTTTTCTTTGGTGTTCATTTTGGTTTAAGGGTTCTATTTAGTATTCATGTGTGTTGCCCTGATTCTGTTGTTGGGAAAATCATTTTATCGAGTATTGTTGAAAAACACAACTACCTATTTCAAGTTGATGATGGTGATGTTTTGTTCATCCGAGACATGTCCCTATTCTTTTCGTTGATATGTTTCTATATAGTATAATATCAGGTTGTGATGATAAACAACAATGGTGATTGCTTTGGCATGTTAGTCGTTTACGGTTGCAGCCGCACGGAGAGCCTCTTCTGAGCATGGTTTATAACACGCGCACTACACGTTTCTGGAACTCGTGATCCTTTTGTTGGTCTGTTACTGTATTCTATAGATAAAAAATAGTGTCGTCGGTTGCTTTGGTATGACAACAAACGTTCTAAACCTAGTCTATTAGACGCACATCACGCATGGTGGATACCACCTAGTTATTCATTTAAGTCTAAGCAATTATAAGATTTTCATATCAGTAAAATAATATTAACAATTAAATGATTTTTATTACTATAAATATTTACTTTTTTTAATATAATATGAAAGATTAATTACCAGTTTATAATTTTTATGACTTAATGATCTTAAAACCATTATATATACTTTAAAATTAATAAAACTAAGTGAACAACAATGTGTGTATATTTATGCGTTGTTTACAACGTGTTAGTACAAGTGCATATTATGATGCTTTGTGTACAAAATGTTAGTGTGTTATTTTAATTACACGTATAACAAAATAAAAAGTTGATTATTTCATTTATAAATACGACTTATCATGCTTTCCTTCTTAAGTTTCTAAAAATACAGTCGATACATTTCGGGAAAGACATTCACATTCATCATCGTAATTCTTTAATCTATTTCATTCATTTCGCAATCTTCATATTTCCAGCTTTAGTCCTTAACTTTTTTGCTTTAAACCACGATCCTTTCATCTTCAAGATGTAGTTTCCCCCTCATTTGCGTTGTCAACCTCCATCTTTTCAGCTTTAGAATGATAATACCTTATCTCATGAGTGTGTGACTCCTCCAAACAAGTGTACTAAGTTAGTTAATTTCCTTGGATTACCTACCTTGGGCTTTTCGTTTTCCTTTTTTAGTTTTCGTACCGATTGGTCGGTCCAATTTGATAAATTCATTTTTTATGTCATTTTACGTTGGGGAGGGGTTATGGTCAAGGTCGGGGATGGAGATGGGACCACGTTGTTTCTCTTTGAGATATCCTTACTAGGATGTTAAATTCACTTAGGTTGGTCTTTTAATAGATGCCAACAATACTCAAACTGAAGGTTACACTTCTGTAGTTATTAGTACATTATATTTTCCTTTTCAAACTTGCTTTGAAACAAATGAATATACATGTTAGTGCAATCAAACATATTAGATCACCATCAAATAATAAATCTGATCAAATAATTTAGAGTACCATACATATCTTTATTTTAACTACTACTAATAGAAAGTTTCATCAAATCAGTGAGACTAGTTAAAAGGTAAAGATTAAATCTAACTTAACTATCAAACTATATATTGTTAATGTGTTCCACAAACACTTCCAACATATGTTTTGTATGCCATAATAGCTGCATTGCAACAAACATCACATATTCACTTCTACATAGCACTAATAGCCTAGTATGGTAGTAAATTCATCTAGAACTGTATATAACTTATGCTAGGCATGAACAAAAGTTATTTGATCTACCTTGTCATGCTCGATCATACCATTTTGATTTAACCTTTTAACTTAAGTTAGGTATGGAAAAATTATTTGTAGTATCTTGAATACACGACCATCGATGTGTTAAAAGCCTACTTATGCGCTTTGTTGTGGTTTCTTTATATTGCTAAAAATACTTAAATATTTTTTTCCTGAATTGATAATGTTTCTAATCCATAGCTTGAACTACATCAAGGCTATAATGTAGCCATGTAGAGATAACTAATTTACCTTCTTCAATGCTAAAGTTCATACCTCTTGTTGACTTCCTAGCATTCGTTGTATATTTGGAGGATACGTGTGAAGAGTCATCACAAATTCAAGTAGGTCTCCACTAAGAAGGTTCGTAAAGTACATTTCCCCGTGTCGTGAGTATGTTTCTTGTAAATCCATATATATTTTTTTGTAGTGATTGATTAATTAGGGTTCTTATACCTATTAAAGGAAGCAAATTGTGACACCCTACATATATCCCACATCGGTCGTGAACAGTAGAGATTCCTAGATCATAAGAAATGCTCTACCTTAAATATTCCCAATGCGTTTAAGGCGTATTAGCTGTGGATGAGAGGAGAACTCTATAGTTAAACGTGCTCAGGTGGCAGCAATCCAGGGATGGGTGACCTCCTTAAACAACCAAAAGTAAATCTATGAGCTCCTTGTGGGCAAAGTGGACAATATTGGTGGTATGAGAGGCCAAGTGTATACAATGATCTAAAAGCCACTTCTGTTCCGTTTGGATAATGGGACAAACCTTAGTGGGATGATGAGTTCTTGGGCTTATATCCCACATTGATAGTGGACAGGAGAGATTCTCAATCCATAAGGAATGCCCTACCTCTAATATCACCAATGTGTTTTGGCGTATTGGTTGTGAATAAGAGGAGAACTCCAAAGTTAAGTGTGCTCAAGTGGCAGCAATCCAGGGAGGGGTGACCTCCCTCGGAAGTTTTCACCCGGGATATAAAAAAGCAAACCCGTGAGCTACTCGCGAGCAAAGCAGACAATATTGATGGTATGAGGGGCTGGGTGTTACATAAATGCATAATCATGTGTTTATGTGTAAGACAATGAAGTCTCTTAAACATATCAAACAAAATAAGAATCAATTCTTGTATAAATTGTGGATTATATTTTATAATCTATACAACTTACTATCTCGAATGAACATACCAAATAGCTATATTATGGTTTGATAGTGAAAAGCAAAAGTAAATGAGTATATATATGGTAAGAAACCATTGTAAAGTATTATCTCATGGCAGCTATTAGGTTATCGAAATAAGTATGAGGCAAGACCCCACTAAAACTATTCAAGAGCTACTGGAAATTTCAATCGCACGTTAAGATGGATTTATTCAATCAAGACTTATGTAATTATCGATTAAAACAAAGAAAACCTAAAATTTGATATCAAAATTTAACTGAAGTTTGCTTCTTGGTTCATACCTCAATGGTGAAAATTAATGTTAAGGAACCAAAAGGAAGAAGCTGTGATGAAGTAGTGACGGTGAAAGCAACGATGACGAACCGAACATGATGAACTAGCAATTTGAAAGGGGAAATAATCATGAGAGGAACTTCTATAGGGTTTAGAAATTTGAAAGGGAAGTTAAACAAAATTTATGTGATCCATGAGTGGGTAACTCTAAATGTCGTGGAGTATTGTGCTTTCCCATAAAAAAATCGTTTGAGTGAAAATGAAATATGGGTTATGTAATGTAAGAGCTTGTTAACATAATTTTCATATATCCTTTAAAATTTGGAGATCGGGATGGATATAGGAAACCTATTATCAATCCTATTAGAGCATTTACAATTCATTTATCATCTTCATCTCTATACTTTTCAAATAAAAAAAATACTTTTTAATTTATCTATCTTTTTTCTAAAACCTTTCACATCATTCCCCATTTCTATCCTTAGCTCAATGAAATATTATTTATATATTTATTATATGTTATAAAAAGTTATATTTTTTTTTCTACTCACATCCATTTATAAAATTTTGGATTTGGATTTTTGAACTATTCAAAATTATATATATATATATATATAATATATATATATATATATATATATAATTTTGAATAGTTCAAAAATCCAAATCCAAAATTTTATAAATGGATGTGAGTAGAAAAAAAATAATTTTTTATAACATATATTGTAGTTTAATCCAAATCCAAAATTATATATATATATATATATATATAATATATATATATATATATATGGGAGGGATCAAATGAGAACTTGTAAGGATCTGGTATTTGACCAAACACCAACTGATTAACGTGTTAAACCAAACCAAATAGTGCGGAATCCTATTTGATTGGCGATCCAATCAGTGAGAACACATGTAGAGACAATAACGTATTGAATCTAACGTCAAGAATTGATTAGGAATCGATCTACAGCGTTCTATGAACTTGGAGTACGAACTTAGAGGCTTCTGGACGGCTAGGGTACGTTTGGAGTCGAAGTGGATTGAATGCTTAAGTTTTTCCATGAATTAGGTGGTATTTATAGGTTAGGGTTGCTCATTCGTGTGACTGAACCATTAGCATGGTTCATTTGTGCAATTGAGCCATGCGGTTGATCCATTCACACAACTAAGTGTTCCGTCGTGCGACTGAGTCAGACGCATGAAATTGTTCAGGCGTATGAACTATTTAGGCGCATGGACACTCAGTCACATGGCCATTCGGACGCATGACCACTGTTGGGGCTCATGGTCCAGTCGGACGCATGAGAACTTCACTTCACCAAGTTTGAATGTATTCAATATTATAACATTATGTATAACAATTCAAACAATCACAAACCTATATAATCCAGTCAATATACATTAAACAACTCATTAATAAAATATTAAACATTACAGACACAACCAAACATTTTGTATTTCATAAGTACCCAATAATTACATAAGTGTAAGACATATTACATTCAGATCAGGATCTAGGTACATATATGTATCAACAAGAACTAGTTTTTTTGTGAGAACTCTAGAAACCAATCTCAACCACTAGTTCTCAATGGTAAAATTATAATTAACAAAAACATATTTAAGAAATTTATAAATCAAAAAATAACATAAACATAAAAAAATAAAACACAAAAATGTTCCCCAACTTTCCCTCTTTCATAAAAAAAATATAAAAAATTTATAAAAAATAAAAAAATTCCTGTTTTTTTAACGAAATTTGTTTTACACATGTGTAATATCGGATTTACACATGTGTAAATCCAGTACTACACATGTGTATAACTAGATTTACACATATGTAAACAACGAATGTACGATTTTTTTAGAAAAGTATATCAATATGGTAGGCGTTGGAAAGATAAAAAAAATACTGAATTTTATGGTGAATTTTTTTTGAAAAAATGATGTCGTGAAAAAAGTTATGACGTTTAAGAAAAAGGGAGGGAAATGACATGTGATTTGCATGTGATAAAAAATAAGTGGCTGAGATTGGTTCCTAGAGTTTTCACAAAAAAATATGGTTCTCATTTGAACCCTCTCATATATATATATATATATATTAGTTTATTTTAATTAAAATAAAAAATCCAAATCCAACCTGAAATATTATATTTATATATACCAATATTTTTTTACTATTAATTGTTTTAACTATAAGTATCCAAAATTTCAGGTAAGACGAATTGGGATAATGAAATCAATAATCCAAAAATTAAATTCTGGATATCCATATTTGAACACCATAAATGTTGTGAAATACAATATTTACAAAAAGATTTTCTTCATTTATACAACGTTACATATATAACATAAGCAATAACCCAAAACTTTTCCAATAGGTTTATAAAATACAAGCTATGGTACATATCTCTCTCTCCTCACACACACGCACACATATATACATATATTTGTGTGTGTATATATAGTGGTGTAAGCAATTTTCTTGGGTTCACACTCTATTATGAAGAGGAGCCTCATGTATCTTCGCCTCCTATTTCTCTCTACCTTGAGCTTTCACATATTTTCTGCAGGTTTGTATTTATATCTATTTTTATGTAATATTAGGTGACCAATTGCTATTTTTTCTTTGCTATATTTGAAGGCATCTTAAATATTAATGTGTGAAAGTCGACATTATATAACGCAGATATGCTGTACATAACAAGAGCTCGAATATCATCACCGGTAGCCATGGCTGACAATGGAGTTAACATAAGTTTTCAAGGCAATCATGTAAGTGATGTTCCTCAAAATACTTTAATTCTTTATATTAAATATATTATATGTATTTTGTAACCACACACTCACTAAATTTATTGTTAACACAATAGTGGTCTACAATTAGACTTAAACAATCAAACACTTGATAGAGATATCATTTGAACACTTTCGTATCGTTAGATTTAGTGGCGGAGCTTGAACAATCTAATAGGGGAGCGGGGGGAAATTAAATTTTCTTAAGGGGGGCGAACTCGTTATATGTATAAAATATACTACCGGATCAAAAATTTACATTATCGGACCAAGAATTTACACTACTGACAAAAAAAGAACCCTCCGCTCATCCTTTTTAACCTTCGCCACTGGTTAGACTGTATGTAATTTAGTATATTATCTGCTATCATTTTATTATATCGTTTTAGATATTTTTAAACTTGTTTTTCACTATTTCTCATTTCTCAATAAAGAATTATTAGTAAAAATAATAATTGTTGTGGTTGATAGAAAATAAACTGTCATCTTGCCGTAAGAGTGAACCTAAATTTTCAAGAGAATCATGCTAGTGATTTCGCTTAAATTCTAATACCTTTTTATTATATTATCTGATAAATCACATTCAAAGATTGAAGTATCGTTTTGTTACATCAATTTAAATTTCTTTACCTGTATTTCTCATTTTTAGATATTAATTTATTAGGATTAATGATAATTGTTAGACTTATTATGATATTTCTAGTTTGAAAATAATAGATGCAAATGTATATTGTTATAGACTTATAGTTGGTAGAAAATAAACTGTCATGTTTGGCTTTAACAGATCAATAATATAAAGTTATACATTTTGGTAATATTTTGAATTTAATATATCGAAAAAACTTAAAGAAAAAGTAATATTGTATAAATATATTAAAATAACATGTAACAATCATTAAAATTACTTTCTGTGCTATATATGTCTGCCTTGAGAATGACGAAAGGTTCACGAGCCGGCATTTTTGTGTTTTATATTGTCTAATCAGATAAAAAGAATTTATGTATTTAATAAAAATTAGTCGTAAGTTTCCTTCTAAAGGAATTACGGGTGTCAACATGTTTAGAAAATAAATAAGTAATTTATAAAAATAACAAATATTATTTGAATCAGTGTTGTGCATTTATGGTTTAAATAAAGATAAAAAGAGTTGCATACAAAAGTTGTATCTCTACATAATATTTAGATGACTTAATTACAACATAAACAAGTAAAGCTAATAAGTAAAATAAATAATAAATTAAATACATAAATATGTGGAAAAAATGGTTTAAAACTAGATTAATTAGACCGGTCTAAATCTTATAATTTTTATGAATAAATTGAACCCAAGGTACATTTAAACATAAATCTCTTGAGACCTTTTAAACACCTTATTACTAGGTTATCTTGTAATCAGTGTTTTCGTGACCGGATCGGACCGGCCGGTCCGACCGGTTCAACCGGGGATCGGTCCGGTGGCCGGTCCGGTTCGCTATAAATCATTTTTGAGGGGTCGAACCGGTGGTCGGACCGGAAAACCGGATTGGTTCGGACCGGCTTTTGAATTTTATTTTTTATTTTAATGGGTAAAAATAATTTTTTTTATTAATGGGGTTAAATTTAAAAATATATTGATTTAGGGGGTAAATATATATAAAATATGATTTCAGGGGTACTCGCCGGTCACACCGGCGAGTTCTCCCTTCTTAATCTCCGTGCCCTGCCAAGATTCCATAACATTTGTTCTTTTTCTCAGAACTCGCCGGTACCACTGGCGAGTTCTAATCTAGGTCTTGAAAAGAGAGAACCCGCCAATGGGACTGACGGGTTCTTTCTTATTAGGGTTGATCGGGTGTTAGGTGTTTAATATGAACCCTTGAACCATCCCACTTCTCATAAAATCCCGAATCCTGAAAAAAAAAACCCTCAAACCAAAAACCTTTTAACCAACATAAAAAATTCAGACTATCTTCGTTTAAAAAACCTTCATCCTCAAACAACTTGAAACCAAAAAATTTAAACTTGGTTTGAAGAGATTTTTTTTTGAGTTGTTTGAGGATGAGTGTTTTTTAAGTAAAGATAGTATGATTTTTTTATGTTGATTTGAGGAGGTTTTTGATTATTGGTTTGAGAGTTTTTGTTTAGGATTCGGGATTTTACAAAAAAGTGAGATGGTTCAAGGGTTTATATTAAACACCCAACACCCGACTAAACCCTAATAAGAAAGAACCCGCCGGTCCCATTGGCGAGTTCTCTCTTTTCAAGACCCGGATCAGTACTCGCCGGTGGCACCGACAGGTTTTGAGGAAAATGACAAATGTTATGGAATCTTGACAGGTCACGGAAATTAAGAAGGGAGAACTCGCCGGTGTGACTGGCGGGTACCACTGAAGTTATCTTTTATATATATTTACCCCTCAAATCAATATATTTTTAAATTTAACCCCATAATTAGTGTGTTGGATATACAAAGATAGTTAAGTTTTATATATAACTATGGAATATAAATATAAATTACTTATATTTAATTACATATATAATTAAAATATAGTTAAATCCTCGGTCCGACCACCAAACTAGTAAGACATCCGGTTCGACGTCCGATCCGGTTCTGAAACATTGCTTATAATAGTAATGTCATCACCATCTTACACTAAGAACAATAAATTATTAGATATATTTATGTTTTTCTTTTACTCTAAACTACGATTAAGACTGACGCATTGCGGCAGGGTGGAAAATTGTTAAAAAAAACCACAATCGGCTATGACTGCTTGTAAGTTTTGTGCAACGATAAATTGAAAATTACGACGTACAATTTCAATTTGAATGAAATTTACATCACAACACAGATATAAATAAGCACATTGCAACAATATATTCGAAAGTTTATAAAACATTAAATTTTAAATTTTATATGTGCCCCAACAAAACAAATATATAAATATATATTATAAAGTGTAGATCTAACTAAACCTAAGAAGGCCAAATGTAATAATCTAGAGACCTTAATCTGAATTACTAATTAAAATGTTACATAGTCCACTTGTTTGAAAATACTTGCTCCTCAAGTTGGAGTTGACAATAGCTCACTTGTATAAATAATTCAAGTTGATTTGGTTCGAATAATATGGCCGTTGGCTCGTATAAATTTACTTTTCCTGCTTGTTAATAGTTTAATACTATATTTTTAAAACATGTGTAGTTTAAATTTTCATTACTTGTTAGTTAAAGCCTTTTATAAGAAGGAACATCTAAAATTATCACATTTAAGACAAACGAACCAAATCATCAAAACACGAGCTAAAGGCAAGCAAAATTCAAGCTCAGTTTTTGGCTTGTTTAGAAATACTGAGTTGAGTTGCCTTGACTTGTATTCGTCCATTGCTATAGCCCTATAGTTGTCAAGAAAGAAAAGTTGTACAAATCTATGGTACCAAGAGGTTGGGGATGAGTAGATACGTCAGCCTTTAGGAGTGGACAGATCTCGCCTTTGCCCCAAGTAGAATAGGAGATACGTATTTCGAGATCATATATCATAGACTGAAGATTTGACGCACGAAGGAAAGAAGCTAGAGAAGAAGATGAACAAAACCGTAAAATGAGAGAGTCGAGAGGGGGCGATGAGCGAACAAAAAGACATAAAGAGGAGTTTTGAGAAACTATTGAATTAAGGGATATTGAGGAAACCTTAAAAGAAATAAAAGGAAATGATAGGAAAAAGTGAAGGAGCGCTTAGATTCAAAGCATTAGTTTAACATCCACTATAAGTAAAATTATTCGAGGGACCCAACAACTGAGCTATCCTCGACTCAAAATTATACAAGTCAACTTTGCTAGACTTGAAAATATATAAGTTGATTTCAACCGATCTATTTTCGAGTTAAAATCTGACGAGTGTTAAACAAGTTTTGATCGGCAAGCTCTTTAAGCAACTCTAGCTACTAATGATTCTAAAAAAATTAAAGCGGCCTCAAAGTTAAGCGGCAAATAGTATATACCTATAACGACAATATACTCATATTATAGAGAATAAATTTTGATTTTATGATTTTTTGAATGGCCAATGAATACTTTAAAGCTAGTCACCCCGGTAATACATTGACGAAAGGTCACCTACACTCGCGAACACAAACAACCCTGGTGACTCGGTCCTCCCATCATATCAAAAGAAACCTACCACCTAAAGACCGACTATGCTAAAACCCCTGACCCATTTAAAGCATATTGAACCAAATGAGACTCGAATCAATGACTTACATTTTGAAAAACCGTAGGATACCTTTTCTCAAACCATTGATTTATGACTCATTGGTTATTTGATTTAATGATATAATATCGTTTTAAACTAATGAAGTACGTAAACGTATTTATGTATAAAAGTAATAAAACTTGAAAAAGTCAGCAATAATGAATGTTTTTACCATATTAGTCATAACACAGGCCCAATTAATTACAAAATTGTCATTGTTTGTAAAATCAATTGAGAACACGAGTACGAAATATCAACAATACAAAGATGATACAAGAAAGAATGAAAATTGTGAACAAGAATTACAGAAGATTAGAATTATTAGAATGATTTTGGATCCCCTCACTGATTACATCAATTCCCTATTTATAGTGTTTAACTAACTATAACAGACACACTCAACAAATATTGAGAATTTACACTAAGGACCCTATACTATATCTTCCAAACATAAATAACCCTTTGGAAGATATACAAAGTAAACTTCAAATCCCTTCCGAAGCAAACATTACCTTCGGAAGATTCCAACTAAGCTTCAGAAGAACTATGTTAAGCTTCAGAAGAACTATGTTAAGCTTCAGAAGAAACTTAACTTCGGAAGTTATCACTTGTTTTGGCTTTTAATACTTCAAATCTCCACCTTAAAATCCAAAACAAGATTTTAACCAACTCCCAATGCATCTAAGCAAAACTTAAACTTCATACAAGGTAGAGACTTTGTAAACACATCTACTGGATTTTCCAAAGCAGACACTTCTTCCACTTTCACTTTCTCAGCATTTACCACATCCCTTATAAAGTGTAACTTCACATTAGTGTGCTTTGTTCTCTTATGAAACATGATATTCTTCGACAATTAGACTGCACCCTGGTTATCACAATACACCACTGAGTCTGGAACTTTGATTCCTAACTCGAAAACAAAACCATGCAACCATATAGCTTCCTTGACTCCCTCAGTCAATGATATGTACTCAGCCTCTGTTGTAGATAATGTCATTACATGCTGCAACTGAGCTTTCTAACTAACCAAGTTACCTAGCACTTGAAATGCATATCCTGTAATAGATCTACCTCTATCCAGATCCTTGGCAAAATCTGAATCAACATAACCAACAATCTTGTCATACTTCCCATGTCCATGACATCCAAACACTAAACCATAATTCTTAGTACCCTTGAGATACCTTAAGATCCATTTCACAGCAACCCAATGAGCTTTACCCCGATTTGAAAATACCTGCTGACTAAACTCACAGCATACCCAATATCCGGCCTTGTACAAACCATCAAGTACATCAAGCATACCTATATTCGGCCTTGTACAAACCATTTTACATAAAGCTCCCAACAACATTGGCATAAGGTACTTTCTTCGTATATCTAACTTCAGCATCTGACTTAGGACAATCAGAGCTTGACATTTTAATATGAGCACCTATAGGAACAGTTACAGGCTTCACATCATCCATCCTATAGTTACTTAGTACCTTCTCTAGGTAAGACCTTTGAGACAACTTCAACACCTTGTGTTCCCTATCTTTCTTGATCTCCATGCCAAATATCTTCTTGGCTTCACCCAGATCTTTCATCTCAAACTCTGACATCAACATCTTCTTAGTAGCTTCAATTTCTTTCAAGTCAAGACAATCCACCAACATGTCATCAACATACAGCAGCAAATACACAAATTTGTTTACATTGTATTCCTTAAAATACACACAACTATCATAGCTATTCCTGTTAAACCCATTAGTCACCATATGTTCATCAAACCTTTTATACCACTGTCTAGAAGATTGCTTTAGCCCATACAAGGACTTCTTAAGGAGACATACTAAATCTTCCTACCCTTTAACCTCAAACCCCTCTGGCTGCTTCATATAGATGGTTTCATCTAACTTCCCATGTAAAAATGCAGTTTTCACATCCAACTGATGTAACTCCGTATCCATAGAAGCAGTCAATGACAGCATAACCCTGATAAATGAATGTTTCACCACATGTAAGAATATTTCATTATAATCCACCCCTGGCTTCTATGTAAACCCTTAGCTACCAGTCTAGCCTTGTACCTAGGAGGCTCACCTTCAAAGATCCCATCTTTCAGTTTGAACAGCCACTTACATGACACGGGCTTGTGACCTTTAGGTTTATCAACCAGCTCCCATGTACCATTCTTATACAGAGATTCTATCTCTTCCTCCATGGCCTTACACCATTTTGAGCTTTCTGTCACAGAAATTGCTTCAGAGTATGACAGTGGTTCATAGATACTTTCTTCTTCCTCAGCAACAAAGGCTAATGCTGACAAATCCATCCCCTCTCTATACCTGAGTGGAGGCACCACTTGTCTCCTCTGTCTATCTCTAGCCAACTAGTAATCATCTATACCGTCTCTTTGGCTGTCAGAGGTACCTTGATCAACACCTTTATCATTAACACCTTGTTGCCCCACCTCAATCTGAACTCCACTCTGCTCTTCAACTTCTGAACACCTTTTCCCCTTAATGTCTTTATACAGAATATCCTCTTGGAAAATCACATCTCTGCTCACTATTACTCTAGGTCTGCCACCATCTAGTCTTCACAACCTATACCTTTTCACACCCTCAGGGTATCCTAGAAATACACACTTGCAGGCCTTAGGTTCCAACTTCCCTTGGCTAACATGAGCATAAGCCAAAGATCCAAACACCTTTAGTCCGCTATAGTCATTTTTTCTACCTGACCAAGCCTCCATAGGTGTCTTCATGTCTAATGTTGCTGACGGAGATCTATTGACCAAATAAGCTGTAGTTGTCACAACTTCAGCCCAGAACATCTTAGGTAACCCTGAACTAGCCAACATACACCTTACTTTTTCAAGCAAAGTCTTATTCATCCTTTCAGCCAAACCATTCTGCTGTGGATTACCTGGCATAGTTCTATGTCTGGCAATACCATGAGTTTTACAAAACTGATTAAACTCAGACTGTAGAACTCCAACTCATTATCAGTTCTTAGCTTCTTCACTTTTCTTTCAGTTTGAGTTTCCACAAGGACTTTCCATTTCTTGAACTTACTAAAGGCATCACTCTTATTCTTTAAGATAACCACCCAAACTCTTCTTGAAAAATCATCAATCAAGTTCATAAATTATCTAGCACCGCCCAAAGAATCACCCTTAGCAGGACCCCATAAATCAGAATGAATGTAGTCTAACAACCCACGTGTGATATGCTTAGCCCTTGTAAACTTTACCCTCTTATGTTTACCAAGGATACAAGTTTCATAAAAACCAAAATCATAATTCTGCAACTCAGTCATCACTTGTTGCTTTTGCAACTCCACCAGTCCTTGATGACTGATATGACCAAGCCTCAAACATAGCATTTGAACTACTATCACTTGAGGCATTAGCCACCTGGGGCTCTACTACACCATTACTATCTAGTAGATAGATATTATTATTCCTTCTACTTCCAAACAATACTACCATTGATCCTGTAATCACCTTAGCCTTACCATCTCTAAGACTAACATAGTAACCAAAACTCTCTAACAGCCCTAAAGACAATAAACTTCTTTTAAGACTAGAGATATACCTTACATCATGAAGATCCACTTCCATGTCATTCTTCATCTTCAGAGTCACTGTACCATGACCCACAATCTTGCAAGGTCTATCATCCCCTAGCTTCACTGATCCAAGATCTTCAAACTTCAGATCTTTAAAGAACTCCTTCACCGATGTCATATGAAATGAGCACCCTGAATCCATCACCTACTCATCCTCCTTACCACTACTTGTGACAGCCAATACATCTGCACTTTCATATCCATCAGAGGAATCATCTTGTGCATTGTGTCCAGAATGAGTTTTTGACCCACTTGATTCACCCTTCTTTCTTTTCCGGTCAGGACAATCTTTCTTGATATGCTTTTCAGATCCACACACATAACACCCCCTCTTAAACTTGGATCTTGACTTTGACACACTTCTTGGCTTGAAGTTCCTTTGTTCAGATCTACCCCTGACTACCAAGCCCTCTCCACAATCTTCCTTATAATCAGTTCTCTTCTTCAATTTCTTTGAATTGAGAGATGTCAGCACTTCATCCATGGTAAGAGTGTCCCTACCATACATCAATGTATCAACAAAATGCTTAGAAGATGATGCAAAGATGTCAAGAATATGATTGCTTGGTCTTCATCATCCAATTCAATTTCGATGTTCTCAAGATCCAACACCAACTTGTTGAATTCATCAGTATGATCTTCAATTGACTTCCCAGGAGCTATTTGGAATGTGTACAACCATTTCTTAAGATACAATCTGTTCGCAAGAGACTTCGTCATGTACAAACTTTTCAATTTTGACCAGACCCCTGCAACAGACGTCTCCTTCGATACTTCTCTAAGTACTCGATCCCTCAAGTTCAAGATGATTGAATTGTGTGCCTGTTATAGCATCTCTTTCTTCTCCTTGTCTGATATTGTATTCGGTAACATGGATTCTCCGGCCAAGGCATCCATCACTCGTTGGTGAACGAGTAATGCCTTCATCTTCAATCGCTATAACCCAAAGTCGTTCTTCCCGTCTAATTTCTCAACCTCGAACTTTGTAGACACCATTGTTGCCGCCGATCGATCTTTGATTGAATCTTGATCCTCAATTGAGCCACTAACCAGGCTCTGATACCAATTGTTGTAAAGTCAATTGAGAACACGAATACGGAATATCAACAATAAAAAGATGATACAATAAAGAATGAAAATTGTGAACAAGAATTTATAAATGATTAGAATTATTAGAATGATTTGGATCCCCTCACTGATTACATTAGTTCCCTATTTACAGTATTTAACTAACTATAATAGACACACTCAACAAATATTAAGAATTAACACTAAGGACTCTATACTATATCTTCCGAACAGAAATAACCCTTCGAAAGATACCATTCAGAAGTTATCCAAAGTAAACTTCAAATCCTTCTGAAGCAAACATAACCTTCGGAGATTCCAACTAAGCTTCGGAAGAACTATGTTAAACTTCGGAAGAAACTTAACCTCGGAAGTTATCACTTGTTTTGTCTTGAAAGTTATCACTTGTTTTATCTTTTAATACTTCACAGTTTTATGTTAACTATTGATTTGTCTTGATTAATTATTCCACTTGGCACACTTTTCATGTTAAATCCAACTTTTGATGTAGCCTCTATACACACACATATATGTTCATGCGTGCAAGAGTGCTAACAAAAAAGTTCATTATTTGCTCGCTATATTTTCAAATATAATAAAAAAAAGGTTGTGTTGTATTTCATACAGAAAATGCTTATTGTAGGTGGTAATGAGTAATGGCATAGTTGAAATCACTATATCAAATCCAGAAGGACATCTTACAGGCATACAGTACAAAGGAATCGACAATTTGCTAGAAGTATTGAATGATGAAACTAATCGTGGGTAAAATGACATATCCTTTATTCTTGTCTACAAATACGTTATTTTGATTCAATATATATATATATATATATATAATATATATATATATATATATAATATATATATATATATATATATATATATATATATTATATATATATTATATATATATATATATATATATATATTATATATATATATATATTATATATATATATATAATATATATATATATATTGGTTTACCACAAACATTATAAGATGATAGGTTTTTACTATTTTGTTTTTGATCCACAAGAGGTTTTATTATTTTTATTCTTATAAAAATAAGAAATAAATCCAAAAGTAGTAGCAACTGATAGTAATTGCTAATGATCCCACTAGGTATCATTGATTCTAAGTTATAAATAATAATCAATTAATTAATTCATAGAGGTGACCAATTCTCTTGTAATTTTTATCAACCATGCAAATTCGAAGAAACTTCCAATGGTTTTTCCACATAGTAATCAAGTTTTTTCACTTTGCGTAACCAGACCCCTCCAGGGGATCAACCATTGGATCCCCCTTAGACAAAACTCTAGGGCCCCGTTAAAACATGAAGCTCTCTTGGTCCTTAGAACTAACAAGGGAGCGGTGCTCCCTTGAATTCTCTGGTATGTTGGTTCCTAAAATCACAATAATCTTGGACATGTGTTTATCAACAACTCCTAGCTTGTATCGATATTTATTATAATTCCATTCTAAGTGTCATACTCGTTGAATGTAATAACTAATAGATAAAGCAACCATGTATATGATCTACACACTAAGACGAGGTACAACTCTTACCCCTTTTCTATGTATACTTGGTTTTCAGAAACATTATACTCCAACATGAACTGTGTAGCGTGCCTTTAATGTTAACCCATAAGCTTAATACTTCCTTAACAACAATGTAATCAATTATAAACTTAATGACTCCAAATACTTAAAGCTCACTATCACATGACTATATTAAGCCTAACATACAGGATTAGTATTGTTGTGTTAGGTGTAATTCTAATGTAACTTTCTATCGACGATAAAAATTCAAAGCATCTTTCAATGTTTTATTTCCATATAGTAAGAACCCTGTGAGGTGCTTAACCCCTTGGACCCTACCTGAGGCACTGGCCTTGGGTTCCGCTAAAAGGGCTCCCTTGATCATTAGAACCCGTACCAAAGGGGTGTTGCCCCCTTAAAACCTTTGTAGCGTCTAATATAATAATAATCTCAAACAAGTGTGTATTTTGCATCTCTTAAATTGTATCAATGTTTATTATAACTTCACTCTGGTATTAAGTAAGTCACATTTTACCAAAATAGCTTTAAAACATTAAAATCATCAAAATACTAAATATCATACTCATCAAATGTAATGATTAACAGATTAAGCAACCATGTACCTAATCTACAAACACTACAAGGCATGCCTCTTATGTCTTTATCATTTATACTTGATTTACACAATCATTATACCCTAACCTAAATTCTGTAGCATGCATTTATAAGTACCTCCTCAACAACAATGTAATGTAATGTAATGCATTTAGTATATTCATGTAAAGTAGAATTCTCATGCAACTTTCAATCAACCATGCAAATTCAAATCAACTTTAAATGACTTTTCCTCATAGTAATCGAAAACCTTTCCACTTGGGTGGGCGCCACTCATTGAATGGGTAGCAAGGCCACCACTAGGAGCTTAAACCCTTGGACCCTAAATGAGGCATTGCCCAGAGTGAAGCTTACTTATTCCTTGAAACCCCAACCAAGGAGGTGTTGCCTTTTTCAAACCTCAGGTTTATTACTTCTTAAAGTCATAATAATTTTGAACAAATGAGGATTTCATATTTCTTAACTTGGATCGAAAACAGGTAGTTTTCATTCATATTGATTTCGGCTTTCCTTATCTTTTCCTAAAAGAACAAAGCTTCCTATCTTCCCTTTATATTCAAAATTCACTTTCAAACGTAAAGAATTAGGTTTTTCTTTATATTCAAAATTCACTTTCAAACCTAAAGAATTAGGTTTTTCTCAACACCTAAGTACAATGTTTCTTCCTTTGTCCTTTAACCCTTAAATTACTGTAGATGACAATTTTTTATTATTCACCCCTAATCATTTAATAATTTCTTCAAGTTAGTGTACATCCAAAAATCAGTTGTGTTAATAGGTTTACCTCCTTCCTTCTTGAAAAATCTCAAACCTGATACATTAGTGGGATTGCAGTCATATATGTTATCTTCTAGGAGCTTATATGCATAAGTCGTTTACTTTATTGTTGTTTCTTTTTGGATTGTATCACTTCATTTTCATATTATATGCAAACAAGCCCAAGCTTTCATTTCAAATTTTTCTTTCTCGGTTTTTATAACAAACGATCAATGCCTTTTTTGCAAGAACCTAATTCAGTATTTTTACCATCTTACATGGTATCAAAGTCTTAGTGTTTTAGTTACCTTCTTCTCCGCTACATCACCACAAAAACATACAAACTCTGGCTGTCATCTCCGAGTTTAAACCCTAGACAAGCTACCTTTGTTCTCCAGTTTTGTTTCTTCTCTGTTTTTTAGTTTTTTGTTAAATAAAACTTCGTTATCTACTGAATATTCAAACATTATCTATTCTTTTTGTTGGTTCACAATCATATTCTTAGTTTATTCTTGAATTACAACTCACAAAATGCAACGATCTCTTTTTTCTCTTTTTTTTCTCTTGGTGTTTTAATAGTACCAAGGACCACGGTCCAAGGCCATCGATCTCAAACTACGGTTTGATTAATTTTTTTTCTCTGCTCTTATTTATAAATCTACGGATCTTATCTCTCGATCTACATGTCAAAAAGATCGCCACTTGACCACGGTCACCGGTCTTTCTCTTTGTTTTTCATTTTCTTTTTTACATCTGCGGATTTTTTCTTTTGATCTATTGATCCAAAACACCGCCGCCTGAACACGATCATGTGCCTTGCTTTCTTTTTCTTTTTCCTTTAGCTTTAATCTCTTGATCAATGGATACAAGTGACCACCGGCTACTAGCCTCGACACGTATGAATGACTATGGTCGTCAATTATTGATTACCATTCCAAGAATCAAGAACCAATTAACTATCATACCAACTATAGGTAACACAATCAACCAAAACATGGATGACAACGTCAAACAAAATATCATCTTTTTTTCCAATCTTAACGTAGGGTTATCTCCGTTATGGTTGCGGGGGAGTATTAGAATATATTATTAGGATATGATTAGAATGAGTTCACGGGCGTAATTAGGTTTCTAGAGTTACTTGACATCTTTATATATTGTAACCTAATTGTTTAATAATATCAATTAGTGTTTTACCATCTTACAGAACCAACGACTAATTAAGTCGTACTGATAGACTCTAATAAATAGTATTAGTTTCCGATCACGTTTCTTGTAGACTACTTGTTCTTGCAAGTATCTTGTAAACCCTAGTTGTTTGAAGGTTAAATCAAGTTTGAAGTCTAATGGCTAGAACATTAGTTCTGGGTTACACGTGCACTTTTGAGATGGGTTGTCGGTCTTATTCGACCCATTATCATTATCAAGGATGGTAGTGGGCTTTAATGAACAGTTAGTTTTTCTTGCTTGGTTTTTCTCTTTCAAAATTGTTAAAAGATAATCAGTCAAATCCCAAGCTTTTGTTTCATCAAAGTAAACATCTTTACTACCAACAATTTTCTTTCTTTTTGAGATAATCAAAGTAAACATCTTTTGTTACTTTTTTTACATAGCATCCGAATTTATTATTTTTTATAAACCATAAGTACCATTTATGTAATTAATTCTATTCATAATAAAACTAATCTTTCTATTCAAGCAAAACTAAACAGACTCAAATAATATATGTCTTGGTGGGAGTCATCTTTTTCCTGACCGATTAATTAATAATAAATTAATTGTGTAAGACATGTTTATCAAGGAGTATTCTCAAAAATTTAGTCGCAATTGTATATTTTTCTTTTTAAATTTGTTAAATTACATGTATCCCAAACATGCTTAAAAGATATTGTATTTTATACATTGAAACTTATATTTTTAGAAAATATATAATTTTTTTGTTGGAGAGGATGATATGTATAAATATTTCCTAAAACAACAAATTTAAATATTTGTTTGCATAAAAAAAGAAAGTAAAAATCAATTTTGTACTTTTTCCGCTACTTTTCTGACTCGGTGAATTAATTTTAGATACTGGGATGTTGTTTGGAGTCCACCAGAAAGTAATAGAACTAAAGGTACTTTAGAAGGTATACACATCTCTAATTTATTTATTTTTATTTTTATAATTTATTTTTTGTTTGTTATATTTCGAAGTTTTTATTTGCGATCGGAAGATACTCCATTTTTAGTTTAGTATTTCCATATATTCACAAACTGTTTTCGACTATAATTTATCCTTTAATTTTTATAATCAACTTTTAATATATTTGAGATCGTTTTGCAATCATATCTAAACAGTAATGAAGTAATTTACAACCCTTTGCCATTGTTTCAGTTTTAGTCATTAATTTTACAATATTTGGTGACAAATTGGTTGCACAGTTTGCAACCATTTTTTCCACGCGTGAATTATGATCGTATATGTCTAAATTTCTAGTTGTGTTTGCAAAAAACTATCTATTTATTTCGTAAATAAAATCGGATACCAAATACTGTGTAATTTGTAATAAAAAGGCTTGCAGGAACAAGTTGTGAAGTTATAGTAGAAACCGAAGATCAAGTGGAACTATCCTTTTCAAGAACATGGGATTCTTCCCTTAATGGCATGCTAGTCCCGCTCAAGATCGACAAAAGGTTCTTATTTCGATCGATGTGATGATAACAACATTCGTATCGGTCATTCATCATAGTTATATTTTAGGTATATTATGCTTCGTGGATCATCGGGCTTCTATACGTATGCGACTTATGAACATGTAGAAGAATGGCCAAGTTTCAATCTTGATAACACAAGAGTTGCTTTCAAGCTTAGAAAAGACAAGTAAATACATCCCTAACATCTTTTTTAATGAAATGGTGCTTTTATTTGAATCTTAACCTTTTTTTGGTTGACTAGATTTCACTATATGGCGAATTCTGATGACCGGCGTAGGGATATGCCTTTGCCAGATGATCGGTTGCCTGGAAGAGGTGAACAACTAGCCTACCCCGAGGCGGTCCTACTTGTTAATCCGGTGGAGAGTCAGTTTAAAGGAGAGGTTAATGAATTACTCTTACACTAGCACCAACACTAAAAATATATTCTAGCATAGTAATAAGCATCTGACGATACTATTTCTATTGGTTCCTGTCATAACCTCTTGAGCGCAAGCTGCAATTTAAGAAAAATAAATAGGGAAAAAAAACCACAAAATCTATGCAGAGATGGAATTCTTATTTGTTGATCATTTGACTAGTGTTTTTGAAATTCTATGTCAGTTTAAACTCTATAGACTCATGTTTGGTAATACTTACTTCAATATTGTACGTATAGGTAGACGATAAGTATCAATACGCTGTTGAGTTAAAGGATCTTCGTGTCCACGGATGGATATCTATGGATCCTCCTGTGGGTTTTTGGCAGATTACGCCAAGTAACGAGTTTAGGGTAGGTGGTCCCATCAAATCCGAGTTAAACTCTCATGTTGGACCTACAACTCTTGCTGTAAGTTCCCTTGGTTCCCTTCAACTCAGTAACATCATATTGGTTCATAATATGGAATATTATCATACACTTCAGGTTTTTGCAAGTACTCATTATGGTGGAAGTGATTTGGTCCTTAAATTTGGCAAAGGTGAGTCGTGGAAGAAAGTATTCGGCCCCATTTTCATATATCTCAATACTGTTACGGATGAAGAAGACCCTCACACGCTTTGGGATGATGCCAAACATCAGGTCTAATACTTTTTTATTTCAAAACATAGATTGCAAAATCAAACTGTTTTCATCGTATATGTGTGCAGATGTTCGAGGAAGTCGAAAGCTGGCCTTATGACTTTGTTGCATCAGATGACTTTCAATCTGCAAATCAAAGGGGAAGTGTTAGTGGTAGATTACTAGTCCAAGATAGGTGAAATCTTTGTCTTGTGACTCGCGCCTACACGATTAACAGGATTCTCTACTAGATTCATTTATACTTTGATTGTTATCATTTTTGTTTTGGGGTGTAGATTTGTTGATACCAAAGATTGCATACCGGCAAGTGGTGCTTATGTCGGGTTGGCACCGCCAGGAGATGTAGGCTCGTGGCAAAGAGAATGCAAGGTGAATCTGAATACGTGACTTTTCTACTCTTGGTTACCTTTTAGCTTAGTTTATTAAACAAACAAACGTACTCAGTAAAACTCTGCTCAGTTAAGACAAATCTTTCTTCTACCTTGAGGAGGTAGAGAGACCACATTCACCGAGACCGCTGGCTATTTAGCTAGATTTAGTATTAAATCATATATAGTATCATACTAAACTTCTTGCTTGGTTCGTTAGAAATACCATTCTGGACCGAAGCAAATGAGGAAGGGTATTTTTCCATACCAAACATACTTACTGACGAGTACAATCTATACGCTTGGGTCCCTGGATTCATAGGAGATTATAAAAATAATACGATCATCAACGTTACTTCAGGTTCTAGCTACTAAAAGTTAGTCATTTTTCTGTTCATTGTGTAAAACATTTGCTTAACGAAAGCATTCACTAACAGGTGTTGATATTGACATGGGTGATCTTGTGTACGAGCCTCCAAGAGACGGTCCAACGTTATGGGAGATTGGCTTTCCTGATCGCTCGGCTGCAGAGTTTTACATTCCTGATCCTGACCCAAGATACGCCAACAGTTTTCTTCTCAAAGATCCTAATAGGTTAGCGCCATTTTAGTTCAGTCCTAACTTTTTCCATAATGGTAAACATACCATAATCTGTTACTGATTGTATCACAATTTAAGTGTTCGCTAAGAGTATTGATTTAACAGGTTTAGACAATAGGGTTATGGGACAGATATTCTGAACTGTATCCAGTTGATGATCTAGTATACACAGTTGGAGAGAGTGACTTTACAAAAGATTTCTTCTTTGCACATGTTCTTAGGTGTGTCATCTTTCTGTTCAATTCTTTATGATTCAATTCAAATACTTTTAATTGGAACAAGTTTTAGTTCCTTAATCTTTATGCTAAAACTGCTCAAACTAAACGTTCATTAGGTGTTTAGATCTTATGAAATTTTTTATAAAAGTAAGAGTTTTTTTAAAATTGTTTTAAACGAAACATATGTGAATCTTGGTTACTATTAGCGAATACTTTTCCAATTTGACTTATATTAGACAATTATGAATTTTGTTAATTTATGGAGGATTTTTTTCTTCTATTATTACCTCCCACTTCAATTATAATTTCAAAAAATAAAGAGCAAATAGTAACTGGAATTTATATATGTTTCATTCGGGCTGCATAGTTTAAAGAAAAATAACATTTATAAAAGAATTTGACAACGGTAAAACACAAAAGTTGAGTGATTTGTCCTAAAAGAAGCTTGAATGACGATAATAGGACATTTATAAATTCGATCATCATTAGGTGAATTTTTTAATCTTTTTCATTGTAACAGGAAAACAAATAATGACACTTACGAAAAGACAACATGGTCGATTAAATTTACCCTTAACAACTTCAATGAAAGTGAAAAATATATACTGAGATTAGCACTTGCTTCTGCCCACCAGTCGGATTTGCAGGTACTAGATCAAGAAACTCTATGGATACATTTAAATCATGTTTAACACGTGTAAAACTTTCTAGGTGCGTGTTAATGATTTGAACGAGGTCCCTTTGTTTTCGACTGGGAAAATAGGGGGAGACAACGCGATTGCAAGGCATGGAATACATGGAATATACTGGTTGCTGAATATCGAAATACCCGGCACCTATTTATACTCACAAGGAGAGAATTCAATCTTCTTAACACAAGTAAACAATCAGAGTCGTTTTCAAGGGGTAATGTATGACTACATTCGTTTAGAAGGTCCTCAGAGTTCCATTAACAACATATCTCTTATTAGTCAACCTTGAGGTTGAGGCTTCCATTATTAACAAATACCTTCACTTTAGTTATATAAAGAAATACATTGTTTAGTTCTGATTATTTTTATTATATTGGTGATATACTGATATTAAATTGATCGATGTATTTGTTGAATTATGAAGATTATTAATAAATCATTCAATTAATCAATTTATGCAATGGTTGTGAATTATCATAGATTTCTTTGAGTTGTTCTCGGTTACATAAATTACCTATGTCTTTTAGGATGTTCCTTGTACTAGATAGAATTAAGATCTCTCATGTTTAATTTTCTAAGTTTGTTATGTTGAAGTGATTAACATGTATTTTTTTTAACATCTATAACCTCTAATAAATTAAGGTTTTTTTTTTCATTTGTCATTCACTCAACCTATATTTTTGTCACTTGTTATTTTATAGACATTCACACATTAACTTTCTCTCCAAAATAGTGTTATAGTAATTTAAATACTCAAACAAATTTCTCTCTTTTATTAAAAATAATTTTTATTAATTGCTATGTTTCTCTCTTTTATCTATTCTTTTTTTAAATCAACTAGCTTTTTTAAGATAGATTTTATGAAACATATTAAAAATAACAACTTTTTATTAAAATCTAAAGAACAAAAACTAAAGTTTTATATAATATGAAATTTTCTAAAACATTAAACATTTTTAAAAAAAATTATTTTAAAATCGTTTTTATTATAAACAAGTGAATTATTTTAAAACAGTCTTATTGTAACAAAAAGAATAATTACAAATCATACTTTTTTAAACAAGATTTTTATAAAAAATTTATAAAAAATCTTAAAACGAATGTTTAAAAATAAAATTATTTACATAATAGAGTTAAAAAATGATATAATTATTTTATTTCTAAACTATTACCTATATATAGTTTTAATTATATTTTACATTAAAATATTATATTGTAACTATTCATGTTTATTATACATATATATATTTTATATTAAAATTTAATCCATTTACTTAATAAATGTTTAGTCTATCTATCTATCTTTAAAAAGACTAAAATAAGCATGAAACTATTGTACATTTTATTATACTTACTTTCTCATTTTTCTATAATATTAATAATAATATTGAATACTAATAATATTTACTCATATCATTTTCAAATAAAAAATATATAATTTAATAAATTAAAAACCTTTTTTTGTTAAAAACAAAAAATCACAATTTTTTATAAAATAAAAATTGAGAAAAATATATTATTGTTTATTTACTTAAAGTAACTATTTATATGTACTTATAATTATATTTTATCTTCAAGCATGATTTTATAATGCATAAATTTTATTAATAATTATTTAATCTTTTATTTGTTCATTATGTGCATTACATGAAAACTAACCTAGCAAAATCATAATCCCAACTATTGTTAATTCCAAACACAACCATTCAAATTCATAAACGAAAAACGAACAAGATTACGAATGATAGAAGTTTAAACAATACAAAGAGAGCTATATACAAACCATCAATACGATGGGTACTAAAATACACATGATTAGACAAAGTAGTATCTTCTAGACGAAGATAAGTACTTGGTTAAGTAAATCAAAGACGAAGATGCATGCCACACATTGATGCCTGCAACATTATCATTCACGAGATATATCAACATCGTATATATTTTATTTGTTAGGACCGTGTACGTACAGAGTACTAATTGATTATGCGTGAAACCGAATCAAATAGTGTGAAATCCTATTTGATTGGCGATCCAACCAGTGATAACGCAAACCTGCTCGATCTAGCGATTAAAGAAACGTTAAGATTGAGTAGAAAACGATCAGATGCGAACTATGAAGTTGAAATATGCGTTCTGGACGCTCTGGACGGCTAGGTCATGAGTGTATACAATATAAGTGTCAAAAGTCTCATTGTTCCACGAATTAAGTGGTATTTATAGGTTTGCAGTCTTCATTCGTGCGACTAAACCATTAGCATGGTTCAGTCATACGACTGACCCATCCGACTGATTCATACGCACGACTGAAGGTTCATTCGTGCGACTAAGTCATTCTCATGTCTCAATCGTACGACTGATCCAGTCTCCTGGTTCAGTTGTACGACTGGTTCATTAGCATGATGTCTTCATGCGTATGGTCCATAAGTATGGTCCATTAGCATGCATGATCATACAACAACTTCAAACCTATATAATAAGTTTATATATAAGTAAAAGATACATTAACATCAAAGCACAAATCATATATCATTACATCATTTCATTACACATATGTAAGCCATGACAAACTTTTTATATTAAGCACATAAACTAGGGACGTATGTATCAACAAACTCCCCCTTGGACCTAGTTTACTCTATTGTCTGACATCCTTCATATGCTCTTCAAACTTCTTGTATATCTCTTCTCTTGTGACTTTTGCGTGTATTTCAAACGAAAAGCAGAGTCGTATCACATTTTGGAATTGGAGGCTTGTACAATATCCTGCGTGTCATAGAACAATAGTCACTTGTATAGTGTAGACATCTTTAGCTGACAAGTTGGTAAGCCACATTGGGTCAAATACCCTGATAGTTTCCATTTTGCAATCTCTGTTCAAAACTATGACCGCTTCACCCGTCCTCCAGTCATAATACCACCATTTGAAATATGGAGTGAAAACCTGACGCATTTCCCGTAAGGGAATCTTTGACATCGTGCGCGGGGGACTCCACTTCAACACTACTTTAGGCCTTCCAGATATAGGATCCACTTCAGACTTGCGAATGAACCTCTTAGGTTATTGAGGTCTGAAGTTTACCCATCTGGTGTGGAATTCTTTCACCTAACATCTTTCTGGGGTCAGCATACAACTGATTTAAGCTTGTCAGTCGGTTGAGCTCAAAACCTGTAAGAGTCTTCAGATCATGAGGATATCTAAAGTACTCAATCCCCTTCTCTCTCTTCACTGCGTAGACATTCAAGTCCTCAAAATAAGCCCATGCTATGATCTTGCCAGACACCTTCTGATGTTTCTTAACTTTGTAGAGTTTGGTGTAGGAATTTTGCTTTGGAGTTGTGCGTTGGGTTCTTATTTCAGCAAAACAAGTTGCCCATTCAACTTTCTTAAGATCAACATTAGCATCTGAAGCTTGGGCTTGGGTTTCATCCTTTTCTTTTTCCTTCTCCATTTCATCCAGCTTCTCAAAACTATCGAAGGTTTCACCCAAATTAGGAATAACATGTCCGTCCAGATCAGTGTACTGAGGATAATGATCAACAGTGACGTCCTCTATCTCGATTTAATCGACATCGTTAAACTCATCGTCACTTGCCACATCAACTATAGGAGCATCTTTAACCAACTCATCCGGATTCAGCCTGAATATTTCAGCCAGCTGCTCATCCGTCAGGTCGTGTATGATCTCTCCCTCCTTTGGCGTGTAGCTAACAGACCGTCTAACTATCCCTTGCAAGTCAAGAATCATGGTTAATTGAGTCTTGACCTGTTGAAGGGGTTGGACATCAAATTCATCAGTCTGTTGAGCTTTATCTGTTTGATTAGACATTAAGCACAACACACATAAGTCATCATATAAAGCATTTAAACATAAACAAACATAGATGATACTTAATTACATTAATGTAATATAATTCAAATACAAAAGTTTCTAAATACAAATACATCTAACTATTACTTTTGTCTTGAATAGTAGGTTCTTCAGCAGGAGGAGTGGAGGATGAGGCTCATTGATCTTGACTATGTTTGGTCCGCCTCTCTTGAGCTCGAGGAGAGGCTGATGCAGCAACACCACCTTCCTGGTCATCCTCGTCCTCTCTATCTTTCCTGCTAGGTCCTCCTTCTTCAACATCCTCCTGACTGTCATCTTCATCCTCCTCCTCATCATCATCATCATCATCATCATTATCACCATCTTTGATCTTTGGAGGCTCAGACTTTGATCCTTTTAGCTTTAGGAGTATCCTCTTGTTTTTCTTCTCCAGCTCCTCAATCCTCTTTACAGAATGGGCATTTTACTCTCTGAGCTGTGTGATCTGCCCTGCCTGAGCTGCATTGATCCCCACTAGCTGGTTGAGTTGTGTAACTCTTTGCTCATCCGTGGCAAGAAGCTTTAGCACAATTTGATTGAGGTTGGCTAGTTGTTCCTCTAACCCGATATTGGGTAGAGTGGATCCATGGGTCATCGGGACTTGAGAAGATGTCCCAGCTTATTGGGTGGTGGTTGTGGTGGTGGATGTTGTGTATATGGGAGGAGGAGTGGGGATGGATCATGATGGAGTGGCTGTGGTAGTGGTGGTAGGAGGTGTGGTAGCGGTGGTAGGATGTGTGGTAGAGGTGGGAGCTGTGGTAGAGGTGGTGGTAGTTATGGTAATAAGGGTGATCCTCTGTCTCTTGCTCTTTAAGCCCTGGGGTTGAGCCATTCGCTTCCTTTTTGAGCCTTTAGAAGAAGATGCTCCCCTGGGCTGATGGGCTGATCAGGTGTATGTAGGATCAGTAACATCAGCAGCAACACCCCTAGACTCAGCCTGGCGTCCACCAACCACCTCTATGCCTTTACCAGTGGCCACGAACCTTCTCCCGACAGTCCTCACCAGAGGCTCATCATCTGTCTCCTCTTCTTCCTCTATCTAAAAATCCGAGTGGATAGCAGCCTGCTCAGATCCACCTGGAGCAGAAGAAGTATTGCGTCCTGCATCTCCCCCCCCCCTCCCCCTTGACCGTCATTTTGGTCATCATCCTTGCACTTCAAGACCCATTTAGTGCAAATCACCTTAGCACCTTTTGGTCTATCCACTAGTGTCCATACTCCTAGCTTTTTCAACTGTAGGAGTTCTTCTTGCATGGCACTAACCCAGGCCTCATCGTTTAAGGCTTCACTTACATATTTTGGCTCAAATTGAAACACAAAACATCGATAAGCACCATCGTGAAGATAGCCTTTTTCCATGACAGGGGCATAATCAGCTGAGTATAACTGATTTTGTGTATGTACTCCCGATAGTACATCCCCTATGACATTATCCAGCGGATGATAAACATTTATTCGAGATCCGGGAGTGGTGGGAACAACTACTTCTGGATCCAGATTTTGAATTCCAGGTTCAGTATCTGTAGTTGTTGGAGTATGAGGTTCAGAAGTGTCAGAGGCATCAACATTCGATGCTTGTGTACTTTCAGTAGTAGGAACCTGTTCCTCCTGGTCTACCTATTCAGTCTCCACTTCTTAATCATCACAGGAGGAATCGCTTACATCAAGTGCTCCCCCTAAAGGATCAGAAGATTCACCTTGTGGAGTTGATGTTGTTGAGTCTAGTGGCGGTGTGTCTAGGACATCGTACATCATTATGGTCATTGACTCAACATTAGGAAGGGAGGGAGGTATGTTGAAGGACTTAAAGAATCCATCATATTCAAAGAAGAATGAAGGTCCCTTTCCAGCAGGGGGTGGTGTATCTCTGAACGTCAATGTTGCACCATACTTCTACCTTACCCGTTGAGTTGTTATAGACTCTCGTGTCCGGTATATTGTATCCGAGAAAGATCCCTTCTTCAGCCTTCTCACTGAACTTCCCAAACTGAGTTTTCTTCAGCAGCGTACATGGTGCATCAAATGGTTCGAGATACTCCAGGTTAGGTTTACGTCGCTAGAGCAACTCATAACATGTTTTACTATGACGATTGACCACCAAGACCCAATTGAGGGTGTAGCATGCATTGGCCACTACCTCGTTCCAAAATTGCATAGGCAGTTTCGAGTCGGCTAGCATTGTTCTTGTTGTCTCTATCAAGCTCTGATTCTTTCGCTCAGCAACTCCATTCATCTGTGGGCGTAGGCAGACATAAATTAATGTACAATCCCTTTTTCTTTACAATACGCCTCCATCCACTGGTTCTTGAACTCTGTGCCGTTGTCTGATCGAATTTGTCTAACTTTCAGCTTGTAGAGTGATTCCAATGTAGTTACCATATGTTTGAATGATTCAAAAGTTTCTGATTTGGCTTTCAGAAACATCACCTAAGAGAATCTTGAGTAATCATCTGTTACTACGTAACAGTACAATCACAAGCAATACTTTTAGTGCTAACGTGACCAAACAGATCCATGTGTAGAAGCTCGAAAGGCAGGTCAATAGAATTAACTTTTTTTGCCTTGTGAGACTTCTTGGTCTATTTGCCTTTCTTACATGCTACGCAAAAATCCAGAAGCTAGAAGTTCTTGGCATTTACTCCATTCACTAGATCATTCTGTATCAATTGATTCATCTTCCTTGGATTAATGTGTCTCATTCTCCTATGCCAAGATATTGAGTCCCTCTTTGTTTCCTTTGACAGGAAGCATTGAACTTTATAATTAGTTCTGGAGGCTTTTGATAGATCCAAGACATATAAATCATTATATCTTGAATCTGACATTAAGACTTTGTCTTCCGGGATAACGTAATCCTTTCTTAGCACGTAGCACTTCTTGTTGTCAAACACAACTTTGAAGCCTTTGTCACAGATCTGGGAGACTGAAAGCAAGTTGTTCTGTAGTTGTTGAACGTAGTTGACCTTATCAAACTTGACTTTCTGGTTTCCCACTTTGCCCGGAGCAGTGATATATCCTTATTTATTCCCAGCAAATGATACATGTCCTCCTTTAATTTGTTTGACATTGAAAAGGAGAGACAAGTTCTCAGTCATGTGCCTAGACGCCCCACTATCAACAATCCAGGTATTTGTGATAGCACTGTAGCGGACACCCTGCACATTCAAAAGAAATGATCAGCTTAGGTTTGGGACGCAAGCCTTAACTGGCTTGGGTGACCCAGAGGAATCACACATCATAAACTCAACCTATTGTCCACTTGAGGATGAGGGCATATCGTTCTTCTTATTGTTCTCATTATCAGATAACTTATTTGACTTTTCATTCCATAAGCCAGTTTTGTGTAAAGCATGTTTGTGATAAACATACGACTGGCTTAGAGTTTGAACTTTAGGTTCATTAGTTCTCTTAGGAGGAGTAATAGAACTCCTTTTAGAAGAACTTTGTTTTGTATTATAACGTTCAAATTTCTTTCTGGGAGTCTGATAATACGGACAATTAGAAGAAATATGTCCTCTTTTTCCACAACTTTAGCATGATCTCCCTTCTACATGTTGAGGAAACTATTTATGTGGGGTTGAGTGTGATACAGATGCGACATGAGTCTGGTTGGGTTTAGTCACTTCTCGTTTACATGTTTCTGCTTCTTTAACAAAATTAATTGTTTGAACATTTTTAACATCTTTACCCTTCAGTTTATTTGGACTTTGACGTGTAACACGGGTTTGGTTAACTGGTTTAGTCATTTTGGGTTTAGAAGAAAACATGTGTGAACCTGACCTTACACTAACCTTTTCAAATTTATCATCCAAATTAACAGTAGGCATCTTTCCTTTTGATTCCACAGTCGACTCCTTCTGTTTAGTGATAGAGTTCAACGGTTTACCCGTGGAATCAGGATCACTAACCAAAGGAGTGGACACTACATGATCATTTACTGGGTTGTTATTTACAGGTCTACATTTTGTATTTAAAAGGATCTCATACGATGGTGGAACTACTTTGTAACCCAATCCTTCCCCATTATTTCGCCCTTTCACCAAGCGTTGAACTATATGAGAAGAACTGGTCCAACTATGCAGTTTTTGTTTTAAAGAATTAACTTCGACTTCTAAAACTGCTTTTTTTTCTTTGTTTCTTCCAAAGAATTTAAATAAAACTTTATATCATTTGCTTGATTGAAAGCAACAACCTTGGTTTCCCTTAGTTGTTTACCCAAAAGTTCTATTTTTTCTTTGTAACTGCACTCATTTTGTTTTAAATACGATTAGCTTCAGTGCACAATTGTAAACCATTTACTAAGTTATCATTGTGGTCTAATAACCTTGCAAATTTCAAATCAATGTTTTCTCTAAATTTGTCACATTCATCACAAGCATGTTTTTCAAACAGTTGGTCTTTAGTACTTACCTGTGAGGAATCGGTTGAATAAGCCATCAATGCAGAGTTAGACTCTTCGGGTACTGGAGATTCTAAACTTGTGGCTCTGAGCTCTTTCTCAACTAAGTGATGTACCACGTTCACAGCTTCTTCAGTATGTGACAGTACTTGCTCAACTATGATCTCACCTTCACTTGCAGAACCATCATCCAGTCCCTCAACACAGGCAATGTTTGATTCACCCGGAGACACAAAGCGGAAGGTCCAGTCTTGCCCTTTATCACCTTGAGCAGTCAAGGCCTTTGTCTCTTTGCTTGAAGAGGTAGCTCCACTTATGGGTTTGTCTTGACAGTTGAAGGTGGAAAATGGATTTCCATTTCCTGTTTTCTTGGGCTTTACACATTCACGTTTAAAATGCCTTTTTCACCACAATTGAAGCAAGTGACCTTGGTTTTGTCGAAACCAAAGGTTGTATCTTTTGTGGCTACGAGATTCTGTCCCCTCTTCTTAACGAACTTTTTTTCTCGTCTAACTGCACTTGCAAGAGCCCACATGATATCCATCCTCTCCAGCTCGTTCTCGTCAACTTGCTCGTAATCTTTATCTGCAAGATGGCAATTTCCAATCTTCTCGGCAACTAATCCATTGTAGGAATGGACAACAGCTGCTAGAAGATCCATGTGCTCCTTTGCAACTTCCACTGTAATATTTACCGAGATTCTCGATCTTTAACTTTTTAGTATTTGCTTCAGGCACTATGTATTGGGTGTAAGATGACCCTGACGTTTCGTATCCTGAAGCAGTGGTTTGAGAAGGAGCTGCGAAACTAGACACGAATGTTGTTTGCAGTGGTGCTCCTGAACTGGTTGGAGTGGGAAATGAGTTGTAAAGTGAAGGATTCTGATCGTAAGATCCTTTTTGTGACTTGTACTTCATTCTTAGTTCTTCCTCTTTTAACTTTGTTATGAAATAATTATATCCAACTTTGTAAGAATATCATTCTTTCTCAGATTAGACATAAACAAATCCTATTTATCCGGCAAACCATCTGCAAACTGACACTTTATCTTCCATAGACGTTGTTACACCATGAGTGTGCAGCTCACTCATCAGATGGTAGAACCTGTCAATAATGTCATCCAAGCTCTCATTTCCTATCGAAGGTAAGTTATCAAACTCCTTCTTGAGAGCCTTAGCCTTCAGAGCCTTTAATGTTGCATTCCCATCATATCTCTTCTCCAATGCTCCCTATAACTTTTTCGCTTGTTTGTTCTCAGAGAACCGATGAAAGATGTCTTTCGGTATCGACAGAGTCAACAGGGCATACACTTTCTTTTCTGCATTGTACTTAACTTTCTGGCTGTCATTCATTCCTCCTAGAGTCAGCTTAACAACATCAGCACCGACTGGCATAGTGTAACCTGTCTCAATGGATTGCCCAAACATTAGGATCGATTCTATTTAGATAGATCTCGAACCTCTGTTTCCATTGTGGATAATCATCTAACGTTATAAGCTTTGGTGGTTTATGATTCCCAAATTCATTTTCTAGAAGCAGAAGGTTCTGGATGCGAGAGTCCCTTCCGGCAGTAAATTTAGAAAACTGATCTTCCATTTGTAAAACTTTGAACTTGGAGAACAGGCAGTTTCAATCATGTGAATGAACTAGGCGAATGGACTCAAACGACTTGAGTTATTCATCATGCGAATGGACAATGCGGATGAGTCAATTGTGAGGATGACTCAATCATACGAATGAGCTATTCGTGCGACTGAAGGCTGTTGTGTTTGAAAATTTTCGCACTTTGACGCGAATTACGATTTACCCAGAAACCCTAATCTGCCGTATGACGAAAAACTTCAACTTTGATGCTTGGAAACGTCGAAAAACACCTGTGGACTCAAAAAGATGACTCTTTTGAGTTAAAACGTGAGTTTTAACACAATTCTAATTGAATCAAACACAAAATCAAGAGACAAAGCTCTAATACCACTTGTTAGGACCGTGTACGTACGGAGTACTAACTGATTATGTGTGAAACCGAATCAAATAGTGTAGAATCCTATTTGATTAGCGATCCAATCTGTAACACCCGGTTATTTTTTTAAAAGTCAAGATATAAAATAAAAGCAAGAAAGGCAATAAAGTCCAAGTGGAGGGACTAAAAGTGTCCAAAAAGGACAAACCTTTCAAAAGTTTGTGTAAAGGTGGGTATGGCCGCCCACCCTCACCTCACTCCACCATTTTCCTCGGTTTTAGAGAGAGAGCAGAGAATACTCTCGTTGAAGAAGAAGAGGAAGAAGAAAGGTGAATTCAAGGTAAGAATTCAAGGTTTTTATATTTTTATGTCGGGTTTTATCCCGGTTATGTGTTTATGCTCGGGTGTGTGTGTTTTTGGTGTTGTTTTTAGGTGTTTGAACTCTTTGCAAGCGGGTTAAAAAGGAAGAACACCCAAGTTGCACCAGGTGAGTTCTAGACCCCGGTTTTACATGTTTTAAACCACCTTTGGGGCTGAAAACGTATTAAAAGATTTTACAAAGTTCATGTGTGATACCCGTATGTATTGTGTATGTCGGATGATGGTTCTTGAATGTTTATAGGCTACTCATGTTTAGAATAGCCGCATTATGCTTAAAACAGATGAGTTTGATGATTAGGATTGAAAACATCCTAGAAACATGTTTCAGAGAATGCTCATACGCCTAGATAAGTGTTCATACGCCTGAAATTGCCTTAGAAAGAATTAGGTGTAAGCCATGCGCCTAAATAGTAGCTCATGTGCTCAAAATTTGCCTTAGAAATGTTTTAAGTATAGCCCATGCGCCTGAACAGTGGTCCATGCGCCTAGAAATGTTAGTCGGACGACTAAGTGTAGGACCATGCGCCCCAATAGTGCCCATGCACCCAAGTGGCCCATGCGCCTAAGTGTTCATGCGTCTGAATAGTACCCATGCGCCTGAAAGTTGCCCACGCGTCTAAGTGTTCCCCATGCGCCTGAATAGTGTCCATGCGCCTGCATAGTGCCCATGCGCCTAAGGAGTTAGAATATTTTTCTGATTTTTGGGGAAAATGTGTAAAGTAGGCTTTGACTTAGGAAATTCTCGGGGGACTATACAATTGACTTTTAGGGTCATAGATAGTATGATGGGCATGTTATGTATTGTGATTGATGCTTATGATGATGATGATGTTGATGATGTTGCATGGTTATGCATGATGTATGTTATGTATGTATGATGCCCGGTATAATGATGTATGAATGATATGTTATGTTATGTTCCTATGATGATGAATGTTTATCTTTCCATGGCTTTACGTGTTATGTTAATGAATGAACCGAAAGTATTATGTAACGTAAAGTGAAAGATAATGAAAGAGGAACATGATGAATGAATGCATGCATTATCGAATGAATGAACGTAAAATGTCTTGCAAGGAAATGTATGGAGGTCCACACCTAATGAAGGGTGTTAGCTCAACTGTGTGCGGTTAGCTACCCCAGAAGGATGCACACTGGGGTCCAATCCTTGTGATTGACCATATGTACGGGATCCTTGACGCTTGCCCTAGGTACTGGAGTCAGCTTCGTGCACAATGTTCGGGGTCTATTAAAGACCTCAGGCCCAGTAACCAGCTTTGTGCACAATGTTCGGGGTATAGCATATGGCATTGATCCAGAATGAAAAAGAAAAGATGAATGGTGAATGTACTTGCCCTAGGTACTGGAGTCAGCTTCGTGCATAATGTTCGAGGTCTATGAAAGACCTCAGGACCAGTTACCCGCTTCGTGCACAATGTTCGGGGTAATGTACATGTCACAAGATGTAATGAATGAACGAAGTTAACGAACGTAACGGAAGATAATAATGATATTATCTGTATGTACGTATGATGTATGATCACGAACGAATGAAACGTATAGTATGGCTTTGAAAGGAAATAAATAACGATTTTGTGTATGTTTTATTATAAAACTAGAACTCACTCAGCAACGCTGACTTTTATACGTTTTCCGTTAGCAGGTAAACGTTGCTGAGGATGGCACGAGGCGGCTACTTAGCTCTTTTGAATGGCATCCATTTATTTAAAGCTTTTGTGATGTAATACAACAATGTCATTTTGTAACCGACAAACGATGCGTTATTTTGCAAAAGTTTTTATGATGAAATGAAATGCCATTTGTTTTATGTTTCCGCTACAATGTTTTGATGATTAAATGCAAAGTATATGTTTTATGTACGATGATTTACCAGCTGTGAGCGTCCCGGGAACAGGGCCTTACACAATCAGTGAGAATGCAAACCCGATCGATCTAACGATTAAAGAAACGTTAAGATTGAGTAGAAAACGATCAGATGCAAACTATGAAGTTGGAATATGCGTTCTGGATGCTCTGGACGGCTAGGTTATGAGTGTATACGATATAAGTGTCAAAAGTCTTGTTTTTTCACGAATTCAGTGGTATTTATAGGTTTGCAGTCTTCATTCGTGCGACTGAACCATTAGCATGGTTCAGTCGTACGACTGATTCATACGCACGACTGAAGGTTCACTCGTGCGATTGAGTCATTCTCATGTCTCAATCGTACGACTGATCTAGTCTCCCGGTTCAGTCGTGCGACTGGTTCATTAGCATGATGTCTTTATGCGTATGGTCCATAAGTATGGTCCATTAGCACGAATAAATCATACAATAACTTCAAACCTATATAATAAGTTCATATATATGAATTAAAGATACATTAACATCAAAGCACAAATCATATATCATTACATCGTTTCATTACACATATGTAAGCCATGACAGACTTTTACATTAAGCACATAAACTAGGGACATATGTATCAACATTATTTTTTATTAATTTTAAGTAAATATCAAGGCTAATTAGGTCAACTGATCATCAAGGATATATGGGCTTTGAACCCAGCTGCATATTTCTAGTAGCCCAATATCAAGCTACTCCATAAGTCTAACTACTTACCAATTAGCTACAACCTTTAGCCCTACATCGGTTATCCTTAGTATAACATAAAACATAAAACATCTCAAAGTTAACAAAACATTTGATTATATGTATTAATTTATGTTTGGTATTGAATTACAATACATATATTTCAACATCCTTGCTCAATTCAATAAAAAAACACATTTTTATGCTCATTTACAAGCAATCATTTTAAGAAAACATGCTACTCAATCATTGGAATCAACCTTTTTAGTTTTTTTAAACAACATTAACAAAAAAAATTAAACAATCTCGCAAGAAATAGTAAAAAAAACAATCAAGTTGAGTTCTTTCTTTTTTAACGGCTAATTGGATTACCGACGGGTTATTGTCCAAATCTGAGTTGAGTTTTGAATGAACATTTTCTGCTTATCGACTAATAAACTTTAAATTTATTGATGACAAAAAGACACACTAAAAATGCCACAAGACATACGAGCATTTTTATGTAATCATATCGTAGAAGAAAAAAATCATACACCATATCTAATTTAATGATGAATCATATGATTGTTACACAAAGTGCAGCACCGTTAGAAGGGGTGATGCACTTTACAACACAACAACACAATTGAGGAGGATAATTTTAAAACACTTAATAGATCAAATAGGGAACAGGTTAACTACTAAGAGATGCTAAGAACACAAGTAAAAGAGAGATAGAACAAGATAGCAACACAAGTATTTGGGTTTTAAGGAATGAAGTATATTGCTTCTCAAGTTCTATTACAAAGTGTTACAAAACATATCTGAAAGTTACAAGTACTTGAGATACTTATATTACATCATACAGCCGGCCATACTTTAAAGGCTAGCTGGATACATAAGACTAGTTAACAAAATCAAATGTAGAGTCAAAAGGCAGTTTGCCTTTTGACTTGTGACTATGATATGTTATAGCTCACATCCTAATACATTACAAAAAGGATAAAGTACATAGAGTAGAAATCTTAGACTCAAGACCTCAATGTGCAGTTTTCCAAAAGCATTGAACTTTTCACCAACTTGTGAAAGTTGGTGAGTCAAACAGAGTTGCAGCGGAAAGATGGTCCAGTTTTATGGAAAAGTACATCAGATAATAGCATGTACATAAAAGTCTTCAGAAAAAATCTGTCTTCATAAAATTGGCTTCAGAAGACTTTGTCTTTAAAGTTTTAGAAGACTTCATATTTGGCTTCGGAAGATTTTACACTTAGAGTATTTCTGGTGTGAGGTGTAAAACTTCTGAAGCATTTCTTCTTCAGTACTTTAGTGTATGTATGCAGAGAGACTTTGGATACTTTGAATGTTTTGACTGCATCAGACTTTTTGGAATCCTTACACAAAGACACGTGACTTTTAAGGTTGTTGAGTATGTAGGTGTGTCTACGAATTGATACCCGGTTCTTACTATCACTATACTGCTACACGATAGGTACACTTACATTTTGTGTGTGTGGTTTAGTATTAGTAATAACCAATTAAAACTGAATCTGTGCAAAAAATCTTTATCAAAATATATATACATTTCACACCGCATCATTAATCTTGTGCAAACTAGCATAAGCCACAATTATCTATAATTTATTAAATTTACATGTCTATCCTTTGTATATACTCCAAGGATTAAATGAGAACTTATATCAAATGAGAGATAAAGGATGGATGAAACAAAAAGGAGAGAATGAAAAAAGAAGAGCTACAAGACCGGATACCAGAGAATCAACCAAAACTAAGAAATCAATAGAAAAATAAAGAAGCTCGAACAGGGGTTTCAAATGAAACTGATTGACAACCAAGATATGATTTTCCTCAACGGGAAGATAATATAGTACCTTAGCAGCAGCGACAGAAGAGTCTACTAAAGGAGTCATCATATACTCTGGAAATAATTATGTCATCATATGTGATTTTTTACAGTTTACCATTTTACTAATTCTTTCAAGTGACGGTCGGAACTTTATTATCATCGGTAATATTACTCTATACGACTCAACAACAGCTGAATTTGAAATTTGGTATACTACAGCTAAAAGAGGTACATTTGCAAAATTTATCTTTAGTTTACGAATCTTAAAAAATGAGTGACTCTAATATTATTTCGGCTTTAGTTGGTTAAGGCTAAGATTCAAGAAAAATGAGAAGTATCAGTTCAAGTAAGAAAAATGCTTTGTTTTATAGATTTATTAGTTAGAGATGATAATTGTAAAAGTTTGCTTTTGTATGGTCTATTTGGGCTATTTTTTAATATTAATAGTCAAACAGATAGAATAACCTAGAAAGAACCAGGTTAGCCGAAGTTGTATCCCAAATTTTATGAGTTCATAAAATTTGATTACTATTAAAATAATATAACTTACGTTATATTATTTGTCACACTAATTAATTTTAAAAATTAATGTAAAAAAGTGTTTGTAAAACACACACAAACTACCCGTGACCAACCAGACCCGACATGTTTTTGACTTGTAATCACACTTTTTTGCTTTGTTTGGTAACTGATTTTTGTTTTCCCCTTGTTTAATATTGTTATTTTTTGTTTTACCCAATGATAGAATCAATTATGCTCAAAAGAATGACATGTTTTTCATTGAAACTTCCATGAAATACGAGTTACAAAGGAAAATAATTGAAATCTATCCTCAAAGCAAGGAAATCACCCCGATTCAGAGGATGGGATTTCATAAAACCCACAATACAAAAATTGAAAATCATCACCAAGATATGAAATTTTACTCCTATTTTAAGGAAGTAATTCCATTTGTAAAATACGAATTCATAAAAACAAAAAGAAGGAAATCGTCATCAAGGTATGAGGTTCACTTTTGTCTTGACGATGAGATTTCATAAGAACAGTAATAGTGAATGGAAAGTCATCACCAAAGTAAGGGAATCACCCCTGTTTTGATGAGATAGAAATATTTAGGGATACAAGTGTCTTTAGTCATAAGTTGACTTGCGGACTCTTACATTGCCTACGATGCGAAACGGTTTGAAGTTTTTATAAAGCTCGACTTAGAAAACGAAGAGAATATCTGCTAGAAATTCAGAAACTTCAAATTACATAAATAGAACATTAACAGAAAAAGAAAATCATGCTTTAAGTCAGGAAAACAAGATCAATGGCGAAAAAGAAACTTCAAAGAATATCTGCTAGGATTAAGGTTAAAGTTCAGGATAACAGAGTTAATTGTGTTAGGTTCTCAAATCTTGAATGGTTTAAGTCAGGAAAACAAGATCAATGGCGAAAATGATTCAACACAATAATGAGATGTAAACGTTCGGTTCAAAATAAAAGGGAAATGCGTTGACTTCTCAAAGTGTTACGTCAACCACAACTTTACGGTAGACACGCGTACCTATAAGCGAACACCCATCTCATAAGTTCCAGGTCAGATAAACGGATCCAACGGTCGAATCAAATTTATGTGCCTTACAGCCTCCTTCTTCAACAAAGCCTCCTTCTTCAACAGCAACAGCAACTTGATGCTTTGACTTCTCATTATGGAGAACTTTGTCAGTGTAGTTTGGTCTAGATTGTGTTTGGCCACCATTGGTTCTAGGTGCCTTACACTCTCTGGCAAAGTGGCCCATCAAGTTACAGTTGTAACACTTGACTTTGCCTTTGTCCAGTCCAAACTTTCCACTGGTTGCATTGCTCGGGAACTTCCTTCTAGTCCTCTTGTAGAACTTCTTGGCTCTGTGAGTGAGAAGAGCCATCTGCTGGACTATTTCCATGTACTCCAGATCATCTGGATGGATACAGTCCAGGTCTTCAAGAGTGAAAAGAGAGTTGCCACAGCTTTCATCAGAAGACACAAATGCTTGAGAAGAGCTTGTCTCTTGGAATGGGCTTCCTTGAGTGTAGTTATCCCTTGGTGTCTCTGGGAAGGTAATGAAAGGACCCTTGGGTGAGTTGTCAGGGTAGCATATAAGATGATGTTTGGGTTCTATGCTATCCCTTTCAACCACATGTAGGGCTGAACCCATTTGATTGTTGGAGTTGCCAGATGAACCCTGCATGTTCATCTCCATCTGGTAGCCACTGAGAATCCCATATAACTCTATCAGAGTGAGAGTTTTGAGATTTTCAGTTCTCTTGATCACCACACAGTAGTGTGTCCATTGCCTAGGAAGTGAGGACATGAACTTCCTTACAATGTCTCTATTCTCAAGAGAAACTCCTCCATCCACTAGGGTATCCACAATCTCAACATACCTGAAGTATTGCTGAGTCATGGTCTCACCTGTTTTGAAGGTGAAGTTTTCAAACTGCTGCTTCAGGAGATCCTTCTTGTTCTCCTTGGCTTCAGAAGAACCCTCATACATCAGTTTCAGTGCATCCCACAGCTGCTTAGCTGTTTTGCACTTCTTGAAACCTCTGTACACAGAGTTTGGAAGGGCAGTTTGAAGAGCTGTCATGGCGTTCCTGTCTATCTCTACTCTCTTCCTATCTTCATCAGAGTAGTTAGCCACATCCTTGGGGATCATACCAGCACCAGTAGTAGAAGGTGTGCTGGGTATGAAAGGTCCATTCTCAATAGACTCCCACATTCTTGAATCAAGAGACCTGATGAAACCTTCCATTCTTAAACGCCAGGTGTCAAACTCATCAAGTTCCATATCAGTTTTGGAAATGGCTGCCATTTGAAAAGTTTGGTATTGGTGTGTGTGAGGGATCTTAAGATGGTGAGATCTTATATCAAGAGCCTGAATGCTCTGATACCAAATGCAGGATAGTTGAAGGGTGTGAATTACAACACAACAACACAAAGAGGAGATTAACCAAACTTTAATCAAACAGTAAACTGGATTAACCAAGATAAGACAATAAGAACACAAGTAATGTAAGAGACAGAACATAAAGAACACAGGTGTATGGTTTTCAAGAATGCAGTATATTGTTTTCTCTATATTCTATTACAAGTGTTACAAAGCATATATGGAAAGATACAAGAACATGAGATACTTATACTACATCCTACAGCCGGCTATACTTTGAAAGCCAGCTGGATACAATTGACTAGACACAAACAAAATCAATTGTAGAGTCAAAAGGCAAATTGCCTTTTGACTAGTGACTATGACATGCCATAGCTCACATCCTTATCTATTACAAAAAGGATAAAGTACATAAAGTAGAAAGTTACAGATTCAAGACCTCAATGTACAGTTACCAAAAGCATGGACCTTTTCACCAAACCATGTTAGTTGGTGACTTGCAGAGTTGCAGCGGAAAGGTGTCCAGCTTTATGGAACAGTACATCTGATAAAGCATGTTACTAAAAGTCTTCGGAAGAAATCTGTCTTCATGAACTTGAAGCTTCGGAAGACTTTGTCTCTAAGGCTTCGGAAGACTTCATCTTTGGCTTCAGAAGATGTGGTCTTGGCTTCGGAAGATTTCACACTTAGAGTATTTCTGTTGCACATGTGAAACTTCCGAAGCATTCCACTTCAATGCACTTGTGCAGGATGCAGTAAAGACTAAAGATGTTTAGGTTGCATCAACCTCTTCATTAATCTCTACAGGAACATTCTGTAAGATAGGAATGAGAAGATATTAGAGTTTTAATGATAAACCAGTCCAAGGAATCAAGGATTTTTGATATTTTAAATATAAACCGGATGGTTCCATTTGGTAACGCATTACCATCTGGAAACGTTGACACGTCAAGGTAAATTGATCCATTTGCCTTAGAAACTTGTGTATGTTGATCATAGTTTATCACTCATCCTAGAGATCCCCAGGTAAGCATAACTAGTCCCGTAGGATTTATACGATATGCTTGCCTTAGCCTGAGGGCCTTTCGCCAGGAAATCCAGAATACAGGTGTCTATGTGTCACACAAATTTCTTAGGTTTATGAAATCAAAACCTTGATGAGAATTTCATAGATTAGACATAGATTCTAAGGAATTAAACTCATGATGATAAGTATAGATTCCACATGTTGTCGAGGATAAGTTTAGAAGGCTTCATTTGTCGGGGAGAATCAAAGAGTCAAAGTTAAGTTTAGGGAGACAAGTAACCATGTTTATATGATTATAAGGCACATCTATCTAAGGGCATCAAGTTGCACAAAAGGCATCCCTAATTAGATAGCATCATGAGACATGCAGCAATGAGTATGCACAAGATTATAAGGATTTTTCTATGAGGTTCATGCATAAACTATAGTCTATGTCACCATTTATAATAACCTAAATCCCTATAGTTATGGGCTTTGATACCAATCTGTCACACCCCAACCTTGACGGCGGAAACGTCGAGGAGTAAGAGTTAAGATCGTTCACAGCCACATAACACTATTATTAAATCCAAATATATTATTCATAAGTTTCAAAGGTAACATAACAAACATAAGTCTCAAAGAAAGTAAATAACAAAACATAAGATGTAAAAAGCCAATTTAGTTCATTATTTAACTAGGTCCATTCCTAGGTGTGAACAAGCTTCAAAAGTGACAATCAAACTTGAGTATTTCCTGAAACATGTTAAAAATAAAAGGTCAACAATAATGTTGGTAAGATTTCCATAGTTTGCAATACATAAGTATTTTAAAAGATGGCAATTCATGTTGTAAGTTAGAGAACAAAGTAAACTAGGGATGTAAGACAGAATGCACAATCAAACCTCGACCAAGTTTTACAAGTCTCAAACGTTTACAAGTATATACGATTAGCTAAGTGTACTTGGATCAACCAAGCAGGCTTGTCTGGCTCATAGATCTATGACTTCGCTAGGCTAGTAATAGTTAATGATTGTACATATATTCGACGTTACATGGTAGCCACAAAGTTCAACTAACCACAACATACAGGTAAAATTGCCATAAGTTTACAAGAATCAAACGTGTTTACAAGTGCAAAGTTTATAATGTAACATGTTTCACCCCAAAAGTGTAAAAATATAAAAAGGGGTATAGAAATACTCACATGATATATATAAGATGATAACAAGAAATTAATGACGTTCCAATGAGTTCTCTTACAAGATACCTAAACGTATATATTACAAGATTTTAAGTTTAATAATAAGATTGAACGATTATACGCGAACTAGGGTTTTGATAGGGAGTTTGGGGATTTTTTTATAAGTAAATAAAACTAATTAGTGAATTCATGCATATATTGCGTAGTTTAGTAACAGAAAATACTTTTTATAAAATTTTAAAAATTTTAAATCTTTTATGAAAATTTGAGGAATCTTATTTATCAATTATATGTAAAGTATAAACATATTTTGACGAATCCATCACTAAAGATAATATAGTGACCAAATAATAATTTAATTATTTAATTTGCTTATTTAAAATCTATTCTAAAGATAACCAAATACTTCATTTGTTAGTAAATATTTACTACAATATTAAAAAAATGAATTTACAGAAGTAATTAATTAGTTTTAAAAATAAACAAAATTTATAAACTTATATTAAGGATTTCTAGAATTTTTACATATTTTAAAAGACTGAAACAAGGCCAAAATAAAATAAAAACAAGATTTGAGGGTCCCTGGGTTCCAACCCGGGACCTCAAGTCCAAACTGTAAGCACATAACCAGCAAACCAGGGCCGGGGCCTTGGTTTAGGATGGTTTTTAATTGATTTAAACACAACTTCAAGTATTTCCCCCAAACCTCAAGAACCCTAGAACTAATTTAAGCCAAATTGAACTCTGAATCAGATATGTTTACAATAATAATCATAGGGCTTTGATTCCCCATGAAGTTTCGAGTATGTAGGTGTATTCAATTTATCCAAATGAAGTTATATTGACGATGAACAAATGTAACATATGCCGCCTTCGATGCTTGAACCCCAATTGCTATGTAATAGTTGATAGAAATCAAATTAACCTCGTTTCAAGCTTCGATTGATGCTCGCGGTTCTAAGCCTTCAATCAATTTGAAGTTATAATGCTCGAAGGCTGGGGTTCGGTTAGACTCAGGTTCGCGATGGAATGGTAACTATGTGTAATGATTTCAGGCGTTTAGGCTGAAATTGCACTTAGGAGTCGATTAGAAACGGTTAATTGATTGCGTGGGTTTAATTAATTTGATTATTATCGATCTTTAATGTTCAAACGGTTCGATGATTGGACGCAAGTTTAATCGGGTGCTTCAAGCTTGTAACCGTAGCTTTAACTCGATTATTATACACCTCAAGTTTCGAATCATACCAACGAATCGATTGAAAACAGTTTTGGGTTTTGAAAATGAATAATTTTTAGGTGTTTGGCCATCGCCGGAGCTCCGCCAGATTTCTGGCCGGACTTACGAACGGTGGGGGGGAAAGATCTGGGGTTCACTTTTGAAAATTACACAAATGGCCCCTTTGGTTTTGACTTTAACATTTCATGTGAGAAAATTATGTTTTAAGTTCTTAAATTGGCAATAAAGCCCCCTAGACTTTCAAATCCAATCTTAAAGCATTTTTAAGCCTAATATTTTTTTACAAATTATTATTATTAATAAAAATATTATTATTATTATTATTGTTGTTGTTGTTGTTGTTGTTGTTATTATATAATAATTATCATAAGCAACCCATAAGTTTCAAATTTGACAACAATAACCCTTACAAAATGTAACAATGTTAACTTATAATTAACCCAAAAATACATGATGTTACATTGAGTTTATTCAAAACCAAATTTCACAACACGCGACCAAAGCCCAAGAAGCAAGTAAAATATTTATTATTACTTTTTTCATTAAGAACGTAATGCATTTTAAAATTTTGACATTGTTGTTACATGTTTATTTATACTTACATTTTGATATAAATTTATTCACAATCAAGCCACGACAACGCACGAGATAAAATCGCTAGTACAAGTTAAAAACTACTTGATGAATTAAAGAGATTATCAAGCATGTAGACGAGACTTTCCCACGTAACAAAAACATAATAATTTTGTATTCTAAATATAACTTTATGAGCCTTATCTTTTAATAAAATTCAAATTATACACTATTCACATTCACCTTCCCTTTTAACTTTCTATATTCTTCATATTAAGATTGATAACTGAACCTCCACCTTCATGCTAAAAGATTTCAGATAAAAAAGAAAATGTTAAAAGATTTTAGATAAAAAAGAAAATGCTAAAAGATTTCAGATAAAAAATAAAATGCTAAAAGATTTCAGATAAAAAAGAAAATGCTAAAAGATTTCAGATAAAAAAAATAGGACTGTGAAGATGAAAAGAGAAGAGAATATTGTGAGTGGGGTGAGTGTAGAAATATATATTATTTTATATAATAATTTAGGATTTTCATAATGGTTTCATTTTTTAACCTATATTTTTATTGATGTTTTTTTCTATCAAACTTTTTTTATGAACCATAAAATCTTTGTAATAAAAAATGCAAAAATTTTTTAGAAAGAATACTAGTTACCCACCCAACCCTAGTCACCACTAACAATTACTTACACCTCTTGTCCTTTTTGTTTGGTTTTCCAATAAGTACTCTATCTTTCAAATTATGTATTCTAAACAAAGCAAAAAGCTAAGAAAATAAGCAAAAAGTTTCCATTTTTTTCCTAAAAACATATGATAAAATAGCATGTTCATTTTAAATATTATTAATGAAACCCAATTTGTATGACTTGATTATAACTTAAAACTAAGATTAAAATAGTTGCTAAAAATCCTAGCATTATCATGTAGAGGTCAAATTTAAAAAATGTTAAAGAGCATTTTAGAGATAACTGCTCACTGATTCTTTCCTATCAATATTCAGATCGGTTCTTTAAATATACAAAGCAGAAGAATCAATGCAGAGGGTCTGGAGATGCAAATAAGCTAGGGTTGTTCATCGGTTCTGATAACAATTTATTCAGATTTGAAAATTTTTAAACATTTTTCGAAATCGAAACCAATCCAAATAAGTAATATGCTAAATCTATCCAAAATTATTCATATTAACTGAGTAAGAGTAAATTAGTGTAAGGCCCCGTACCCGGGACGCTTACAGCTGGACATTCATCGCACATAAAACATATATTTGTATTAACTTACTAAAAACATGCAGCGGAAATATTTAAACATCCATTTCATTTCAATATAATAGCTTTTGCAAAATAATACATCGTTATCAAATTACAAAATACTTGTAGCATTACATCACAAAAACATTATAAAAATGGATGCCATCCAAAATAAGCGAAGTAGCCGCCCCATGCCATCTTCAACAACTATTACCTGCCAACTGGAAATACATAAAACTCAACGTTGCTAAATGAGTTCTAGTTTTATAAAAACATTACATTACCTTCCATTCATTAAAACATCTTCTTTACTATCGCACGTGATCACACATCATACATACATCAAGGTAGTAATTATTATCTTCATCATCTTTCGTTTCGTACATTTCGCACGTTTCGCACATTTCGTACATATCACACTTTTCGTACATTACTTCTATCTAGGTCCTGTACTTAACCCCCCTATTGAGCACAAAGCTATATCATCTAGGGTTAAACAATAAGGACCCCATATCGCACATATCACACGTATCACACATATGGAGTAGTCACATAGACTAACTCCCCTTGTGTGTGAACCCTTAAGGGTTAGCCAATATCGCACGCTATAAACACACAGTTGAGCTAACAACTCTTAACGAGTTGTGAACCTCCTTTCATTTGCTTGCAAGATTTTTCATTCGTTCATTATGTTCCACTTTCATTATCTTAAATCTTTCACTTCGTTAAGATAATACTTTACGTTCATCAACAATATCACACCACATAAAGTCACATCATCATACGTAATAAGGAACATAACAGAACATAACATGCAATCATACATAATCATCATACATCATCAATCACACATCACATGCATAAGCATCAATCATACATCGCCCATCACATCATTATTGACCTCAAAAGTCAACTTTCATAGCCCCCGGAAACCTCCCTAGTCAAAGCTTACATTTTTTAATTTCCCAAAATCAGAAAATATTTCTAAGTCTTTAGGCGCATGGGCACTATGCAGGCGCATGAGCACTATACAGGCGCATGGGGAACACTTAGGCGCATGAGGAACCTTCAGACGCATTGACACTATTGGGACGCATGAGCAACACTTAGTTTATTATGAATTAAAACCACACCAAATGAAAAAGTCAAATTAGAACTATTTAAAATAGTTATTTTGACCAATCATAGGGGTGAAAACGTAACTTACTATACTTTATATTTGTTATATTTTGTATTAAATACGGGTTTAGTTCCTATAATTTGTTTCAATAATCATTTTAGTCCAAAAGTTTAAATTTACCTTTTTAGTTCAATAATTTCATTGCCGAATTAATTAAAACTATAAATGTAGTAATTCTTTTAAATATATCAACTTAAAAAACCACATATATCTTTTGGTATTTACTCTCACTATCTCAACTCCCTAGTTTAGCTTATTTGCTCGTTCAAACTCACACACAATCTCTCTAACCAACCCTATAACCACAACACTGCCACAATCATGCCACTTTCGCCTTACGCCACCGCCACCCCTTAAACCATCACTGTCTGTCTTTTTTCCACCTTCCAAAATTGTCACCAAAATCCTTAACACCACCATTAATCATCAATCAAGCAAACAAAATGGGTTTTGTGTGGGGATTTTTTGATGACATAAAATGCCCTCAAACCCAGTATCACGTGGATATATGGGAACAAATACGATATTTTTAGAGTTGCAGAGAAGAAGACGAAGAAGGTGGATGTTGTCATCGGCATAAACATAATAAGATGATGATAGGCTCCAATAATGTTGAGCACCGAGATAAAGGTGGCAATCAATGTTGATGCCCCTTGGGTTTCTAAGAAGAGATGAGTGAATGTTTGGAAAGATATGAGCTAGGGTTTTGAGGGGCGAGATATGCATATATATATATATATTTTCAAACATAAACGGTATGAGAGTACTTTTTTCTTTTGGTGTAAGTAATACGAGTTTAACTAAAACGAAAATAAAATTATTTGGCTAAAAATGTCATGTTAGGACTCATGAACTAAACGAATTATTTAATTTTATTTATTTACCAGATAAAAGTACCGTGATCAAATCACATAACACTCAACGTAGTTATTGCTATCGCTAGCCCCCTAACCGTATCCAAAAAAACCTCGTTCAACAAAAAAAGTTATCTCAATCACACCAGAACGACCTCCTTTCTGCTGGTTATGTTATAAACCGGCCTAGTTCCCAAAGCATTCAACACGTTGAACTCGTAGGCACAAGTAGAGGGTAAGTAATGTAACTTTCATCATAGGTAAAAGATCCAGCCCATGGACCGGAGTGCAAAAACCGCTTCAATCTCCCATCGACTCAACTGTACAAAAGACGGAGACTACTCCCCCCCTCTATAACACCAACAATAAGCAGCTCTCTTCTCCGATTCAAGGGTTCATCAATCCACACATAGACACCCCTTTTCCTCTACTCTCATCATTCTATAAACCCTCGATTCTCAATCCACTTTCATGTGTATCAATCCTCCGTTGTTCATCTCTACACGTCAGGTATCGTTGCTAATCCCTCTCGATTGATTCTCGTCGATTCCTTCAATCGCTTCATCTGATACCGATGTGTGTTTGTTGTGTTGTGTTGTGTTGTGTTGTGTGTTTACAGTTTACAGGAGGAGTGTAGAGAAGCTGAGGACGAAGGTGTTGTGAGACCGCATGGCGAGTACCCTAAGATCGAGTCTGCCGTCGCGGCTACGGCAGCTGTTGTCCGGTGAAGGACACATCGGCCCCAATATTAAACTTGATTCCGAGACTGTAAGGCCTTTTTGCCCCCTGCGGTGATTGTTTGTCGTTGTGTGGTTTTGTTGGGGGTTTCGTGTTTTTGGGGTGAGTTTGGTCGGGTGATGGGAGTTAGGGCTTAGGAGTGCTTTTTGTTTGTTTTGTTTCAAGTTTGTATGGTATTGACTATTGATTGAGTTGTAGATGTGTAATCGGGGTGTTGTATGATTTGAGTAGCGAGATTACAAGGGTTTTTGTTGGTGTTTGTGGTGGTTTTATGTGGTTTGACTAGATTTTTGAGTGTCACTGGATCTACAGTTTTCTAGGGTTTCTAGCTTTTATTTTGAACCTTATTTCGAAAAATGTTAACAACAGTTTGATTCTCTGTACATTGTGTAGTTTTTTTTATGGGTAATAGATGTACCTTTTTATGCAAGTGTTGTTGGGGTTATTCTTTTTCTCCTGAAAAATTTTGGAATCACGTATCACAAGTTTTAATTGGATGAGTAACTTGTGTGACAAACAAGGTGAATGTGTAGCTTCTTTTTTGCAAAGGGGGAGTGCTAGGTATGTGTTGATTATAGTTTGATATGCATCCACAGTGGGTTTAATTGTATTGTTTGATCTTTAACAACATCGTTGAAATGTTTTTTTTAAAGTTTGTAGAGGTATATGTTTGATTAATAGATGGATAGTTACGGCCACTTTTCGGAGAATCAGTTTGTTAACTTGCTGCTACCTCCCAACTCATTAGCTCTGTAAATAGGAAAATTAATTTTTTTATATGTATACCTCCATGAAGTCACTGATTGTTTTTTTGTTTGTTTGTTTGTTTGTAATTGGAGGCCGTACTCATCAGCAGGATGTTAAACTGTTGTGTGGATCACATTTAGTAGCTTTTACTCTTTTAGTGAATGTTTGCCAACTCTTAGAGCAGTAGTTTCAAATTTCAATGGTTTTATAAACATCATAAGCTTTTAACAATAAGAAAAATTGGAAAGTTAACATACAATAAGATGCGTAGTATTCTAGGCTATCAATTTTTTTTATATTCTTTAGTGCGACTTTTTAGCCACATCATGTACTTATATATTGGGTTGCTATAAATGTCATCATAAACATAATTGCACTTGCTCCTCGCTACATTTTTACCACTGTTCAACGTTTTCTCTTTCAAGGGGTACAATCTACAGTTAAGGATTAACATAATTTAGTACAATGTTTAACAAGAAAATATAAAGATGTTTAGAAGTCGCTGATGTAGGAAGAATTCAATAAAATTATGAGCACTTTTCATACCGCAAGATTAATTGTATCATTGTTTGATGTTTTATGACTCGACAATATTGTTTCAGTTCTTCTAATATGTTGTGGATCAATAAGAATTAGTAATTTGCTTATATTTACTTCTTACCTTGCAGCCCCCAAAAGTTAAGGCTTTTATTGACAAGGTGATTCAGTGTCCATTGCAAGACATTGCAATCCCTCTTTCAGGTTTTCATTGGGAGTACAACAAGGTGATACATATCATATCTTGTGCCTTCTTTGGAATAAATAAACTTCCTGTAATTTGCTCAACAAGTTCATTGTTTTCAGGGAAATTTTCATCACTGGAGGCCATTATTTCTGCATTTTGATACATACTTCAAGACTTATATATCTAGCAGGAAGGATCTTCTTTTAGCTGATACTCTAGAAGATGATACTTTTTTTCCTAAACAGTCTGTTCTCCAGATTCTGCGTGTTATGCAAATTATCTTAGAGAATTGCCACAACAAAAGTTCTTTTGATGGTTTAGAGGTATGATGAAAATGCTATAGTAATAAAATTCATATGCAGTTGTGATATTTTCTGCTGTTATCTTTATTGAGTCCTTTTGTTATAGGTAGCATTTTTTACCCATAGCCCTTATGGATGGGGCAAATCAACAAAATTTAGCTGTAAAGGGAACAGTTGCTTTATATTTAAAGCACAAAACTTCTAAATGGTTTTATTTCTGGACCTGGATTTGTTATTCGAATAATATTGTTTTTGTATTCATAGTTAAATTATTAAATATTTTTATTCTTCATAAAGAACAAAAATGTTTGTGAGTATAGCCAGCCAGCCTACCTTGTTTTTGACTTGTACTATAATACTAACATGTAGTCTGTACGTACCTGAACCTCTTCTAACCTGTTACCCACACTCTTGTTATCTCTATTGTTTATTCTTTTATACATTTGTTTCTGAAGTTTTATTTGTTGTTACAGCATTTCAAGCTCTTGCTTGCATCAACAGATCCTGAGATTCTGATTGCAACCCTGGAGACACTTTCAGCATTAGTAAAAATAAATCCTTCAAAACTTCATGCAAGTGGGAAACTTGTAGGATGTGGTGCAATTAATAATTGCCTTTTGTCATTAGCACAAGGTTGGGGAAGCAAAGAAGAGGGTTTGGGCTTATATTCATGTGTCATGTTAAATGAAAAGTCCCAAGATGAAACCCTCAGCTTATTCCCATCTGATTTGCAAACAGAAAGTGACAGTTCACAAAACCGTGTAGGTTCTACCCTCTATTTTGAGTTGCATGGTACAAATTCTTCTAGCACAACTACCAACACAAGTGTTATTCACCTTCCCGATCTTCATTGCGTAAAGAGGATGATTTATTTTTAATGAAACAGTTGATTGAGCAGTATAACGTACCTCCTGAACATCGGTTTTCATTGCTGACAAGAGTTAGATATGCACATGCCTTTCGATCTTCAAGAGTTTGCAGGCTGTACAGCAAGATTTGCCTACTTGCTTTTATTGTTCTTGTTCAATCAAGTGATTCTCATGATGAACTTGTGTCTTTCTTTGCTAATGAGCCTGAATATACGAATGAGTTAATCAGATTAGTGAAATCCGAAGACATGATACCTGGAACGATTCGTACACTTGCAATGATTGCTCTTGGATCTCAACTAGCAGCATATTCTTCGTCTCATGAACGAGCCCGGATTCTAAGTGGGTCAAGCATCAGTTTTGCTGGTGGAAATCGCATGATTCTTCTTAACGTGCTGCAAAGGGCGATTTCGTCTTTAAACAACTCCAGTGATCCATCATCCATTGCATTTGTTGAAGCACTTCTTCAATTCTATTTGCTGCATGTGATATCTACATCAAGTTCTGGAAGTGTTATACGTGGATCGGGGATGGTTCCGACTTTTTTACCCCTTCTAGAAGATTCTGATCCTTCCCACATGCATCTTGTCTGTTTAGCTGTTAAGACTCTGCAAAAGCTGATGGATTACAGCAATTCAGCTGTTACTTTGTTTAAAGATTTGGGTGGGGTAGAGCTCTTAACTAACAGATTGCAGATAGAAGTAGTTAGGGTGATTGGTGCTGAAACAGATGTTAATTCAATCAGCACTGGGGAGTGTTCATCCTCAAACTCAAACCTTAATATTGATTTGCTTTATTCACAAAAGCGGCTCATTAGGGTTTTGTTGAAGGCACTGGGTTCAGCTACTTATGCTCCAGCTAATTCCACACGTGCTCAAGGGGCTCATGATGTTTCCTTACCTGCCACTCTGTCAATGATCTTTGGAAACGTGAGTAAATTTGGTGGAGATATATATTCAGCAGCTGTTACTGTTATGAGTGAAATGATACACAAAGACCCCACTTGTTATGCTTCATTGGATGAATTAGGTCTTCCTGACTCCTTTTTGCAGTCGATAAAAGCTGGAGTTCTTTCTTCTTCAAAAGCTCTTACTTGTGTTCCTAATGGTATAGGGGCTATTTGTCTCAACACCAAGGGACTAGAATCAGTTAAAGACAGCTCAGCATTAAGGTTTCTGGTTGAAATTTTCACTGATAAGAAATATGTGCTTGCAATGAATGATGGAATTGTGCCTTAGCAAATGCTGTTGAGGAGCTTTTACGCCATGTGAATTCATTAAGAGGTACTGGTGTAGATATAATTATTGAGATTGTTAACAAAATTGCTTTGATAGAAGATGGTAAAGGTAAATCGGTAAAAGTTAATGAGAGTAGCGTTGTGGATATGGATACCGAAGATAAAGAGAATGTTGGCCCATGTCTAGTTGGTGCTACTGCTGCAGATTCAGGGTCCGAAGTTATTGGTGATGAACAGTTTATTCAGTTATGCATTTTTCATGTGATGGTTTTAGTTCACCGAACAATGGAAAATGCAGAAACGTGCCGGTTGTTTGTAGAAAAAGCAGGGATTGATGCTTTATTGAAGCTTTTGCTTAGACCAAGTATAACTCAATCATCAGAAGGGATGTCAATTGCCTTGCATAGTACAATGGTTTTCAAGAGTTTTACCCAACATCATTCAGCTCCTTTAGCCCGTGCTTTTTGTTCAGCACTTCGGGGTTATCTAAAGTCAACTTTGACTGGATTCAGTAATCTTTCAGGATCGTTTCTGTTGGACCCAAAAGCTAATCCAGATTCGGGAGTTTTTTCTTCACTTTTTCTTGTTGAATTCCTCTTATTTCTTGCTGCTTCAAAAGACAACAGATGGGTGACAGCATTGCTTCAAGAATTTGGGAATGATAGCAAGGATGTTTTGGAAGATATTGGCCGAACTCACCGTGAGATCTTATGGCAGATTGCTTTACTTGAAGATGTCAAGTTTGATATTGAAGATTGCAATGATGGTTCTGGTTCTGCTATTGGATCCCGCCATTCAGATTCTAATACCTCGGAGTCCGAGGAGCAGAGATTTAATTCCTTTAGGCAGTTTCTCGATCCATTACTGAGAAGAAGGATGTCGGGATGGAGTTTTGAATCCCAGTTTTTTGATCTGATTACTCTGTATCGTGATCTCACTAATGCTTCTGGTCTTCCACAGCATCTTGGAGGTGGCGGCGGGTACCAGTCACCGCCATCCAGTACTGCAGATGCTGCTAGTAGCGGTGGTGGTGCACAAGAAGCGGACAAGCAAAGGTCTTATTATTCTTCTTGTTGTGATATGATGAAGTCACTATCTTTGCACATTACACACTTGTTTCAAGAGCTAGGAAAGCAATGTTGCTTCCTTCTAGAAGACGTGATGAAATGGTGACGGTTACCCCCGCTTCAAAATCAGTGGCATCTACATTTGCTGCCATAACATTGGATCATATGAACTTTGAAGGTCATGTAAAGCCTTCTGGATCAGTGGCGTCATGGTCCTCCAAATGTCGTTATCTCGGTAAAGTTGTAGATTTTATTGATGGGATTCTACTTGAAAAGCCTGATACCTGCAACCCAGTCCTGTTGAATTGTTTATATGGTCGTGGTGTAATTCACTCGGTTTTGACTACTTTTGAAGCGACCAGTGAGCTGCTATTTACGGTCAACAGGACTCCCGCCTCTCCGATGGAGACTGATGAAGGAGCTTCAAAGCCTGATTCAGAAGAAACGGTTCGGTCATGGATAGATGGCCCGTTAGCCAGTTATGGTAAACTTATGGATCATTTGGTGACATCATCTTTTATATTATCACCATTCACCAAACATTTTCTTACACAACCACTTGTAACTGGTGACATGGCATTTCCACGTGATGCTGAGGTTTTTGTGAAGGTTCTTCAGTCTATGATTTTGAAAACAGTTCTCCCCGTATGGACGCACCCACAGTTCACCAACTGCAATGATGATTTCATTTCTACTGTAATATCAATTATTCGTCACATTTTTTCGGGGGTTGAAGTGAGAAGTGTAAGCAATGCAGGGTCACGTCCTGTGGGCCCTCCACCAAATGAAACAACTATATCCACAATTGTAGAAATGGGGTTTTCAAGAGCTCGGGCAGAGGAGGCGTTAAGACAAGTTGGGTCCAACAGCGTTGAGCTGGCAATGGAGTGGTTGTTCTCACATCCAGAGGAAGTTCAAGAAGATGATGAACTTGCTCGTGCACTTGCTATGTCTCTTGGGAATTCTGGAACTGAGTCAAAGGATGATACTGGCACAAATGAAAATAGTCAACAGATTGAAGAGGAAACCGTGCAGCTACCACCTGTTGATGACTTGTTGTCTACGTGTAAGAAGCTTTTAGAAATGAAAGATTCTCTAGCCTTCCCGGTTCGTGATCTTCTTGCAATGATTTGTTCTCAAGACGAAGGTCAATACAGGTCAAATGTTATCTCATTTATTCTCGAACAAGTGAAGCTTTGCAGTTCTAATGCTGATGGCGGGAAGAATAACATGCTATCATCTTTATTTCATGTTCTTGCTTTGATTCTTAACGAAGATAAAGATGCACGAGAAGTTGCTTCCAAAAGTGGCCTGGTTAAAGTTGCAGCTGATCTTTTGTTAGACTGGAGTTCTCGTTCACATGGAAATGAAACACTGCTTGTTCCGAAATGGGTGACAGCAGCTTTTCTTGCTGTTGACCGGCTTTCTCAAGTTGACCAAAACTTGAATGCTGATATTTCTGAGTTGTTAAAGAAAGATGATGTTGGCAACCAGAATTCTATAGTGATAGATGATGAAAAGCAAAACAGGTCACAAATGAATTCTGGTCTATCATTAAAACATATTGATGTTGAGGAACAAAAGAGATTTGTTGAGATATGTTGTGGATATTTAACTAAGCAACTTCCTGCTGAAACAATCCATGCTGTTTTACAGTTATGTTCTACCCTTACAAGAACACATTCTGTTGCTGTTAGTTTTCTAGAGTCTGGTGGGTTGCCTTTACTGCTATGTTTGCCTACAAGTAGTCTATTTGTTGGCTTTGATAATGTTGCAGCCACTATTATTCGTCATATACTAGAAGATCCCCAAACGCTGCAACAAGCAATGGAAAGTGAAATTAAACATAATGTTGTGACAGCTGCTAATCGACAGTCTAACGGAAGGTTTACACCCCGCAACTTTTTGTTGAATTTGACTTCAGTAATTTCACGGGATCCTGTGATCTTTATGCGAGCAGCACGGGCTGTGTGCCAAATTGAAATGATTGGTGAACGACCTTATGTTGTCTTGTTAAAAGATCGTGAAAAAGATAAATCCAAAGAGAATGGGAAGGAAAACATCAAACCGCAGATTACAACTGATGGCAATATCAAAATTTCCGAGGTAAATAACAAGAATGTAAAAGCTCATCGTAAGCCGCCTCAAAGTTTTACAACTGTAATTGAGCTGCTTTTGGAGTCGGTGCTCACGTTTATACCCCCTTCAGAAGTGACTGCAGAGAACTCTTCAGTAACAGATATGGATATTGATGTTGCTTCAAGTAAGGGTAAAGGGAAAGCTGTTGCTTCAGGATCTGAAGAGAATGAAGAAAATGGCCAAGAATCTTCCGCGTCTTTGGCTAAAGTTGTATTTATTTTAAAGCTTTTGAAGGAGATTCTCATGATGTATAGTCCATCTGTTCATGTTCTGTTAAGAAAAGATGCTGAACTAAACAGCAGTAATAATGGTGGAATATTTCATCACATTCTTTGTAAATTTCTTCCCCATTTGAGAAATTCTAAACGGGAAAAAAAGGATGCTGACTGGAGACACAAATTAGCAGGTAGGGCCAGCCAATTTTTGGTGGCTTGCTGTGTGCGATCTACAGAAGCAAGGAAGAGAATATTTATAGAAATCAATAATGTGTTCTCTGATTTTATTGATAATTGTAAAGTTCATCGGCCACCTGGAAATGATATCCAAGCTTTTGTTGACCTACTTGGCGATGTGCTGGCAGCCCGCTCTCCTACAGGTTCTTCAGTATCTGGAGAGGTTTCAGTTACATTTATAGATGTTGGTCTAGTGAGATCGCTTACACGAACTCTACAAATGTTGGATTTGGATCATTCTGAGTCACTAAATGTTGTACCAGGGATTGTAAAAGTTTTGGAGCTAATCACTAAAGAACATGTTCATGCTGCTGAAGCTAATACCGCTAAAGATAACCCAACAAAACATAATGACTATGGTCCACGTAGTCAAACCGAGAATGCTGGAGAGATAGGTTCAACTGAAACTGCCTCCTTACCTAATACAAATTCTGCGCCTACAGAAGTTATTGAGTCTTTTAATACCGTTCAAACGTACGGTGGATCCGAGGCGGCTGCTGATTACATGGAACATGATCAGGATATCGATGGAGGCTTTGCTCCCCCAAGTGAAGACGATTACATGCATGATACTTCTGAGGAGGCACGGGGTCTTGAAAACGGTATTGGTTCTGTTGAAATAAGATTTGAAATCCAGCCAGATATTCGTGAAAGCCTTGAAGAAGATGATGAGGATATGTCTGGTGATGGAGATGAAGTTAATGAAGATGAGGATGGAGATGATGATGAACAAAATGATTTGGAAGAAGATGAAGTTCATCATCACTTGCCCCATCCCGACATTGACCAAGATGACCATGAGATTGAAGATGAGTTTGATGAGGATATGATTGAGGAAGAAGATGAAGATGATGAGGATGATGATGGTGGAGTTTTATTAAGGTTGGGTGAGGGGATGAATGGGATAAATGTGTTGGATCATTTTGAAGTATTTGGTAGAGAACATAGCTTTAACAATGATACTCTACATGTGATGCCTGTTGAAGTTTTTGGTTCTAGACGTCAAGGTCGTACCACATCTATATATAATCTTTTGGGGAGATCTGGTGATGGTTCTGTGCCATTTCAGCATCCACTTTTGATGGAACCTTCTTCCTCACGTGTAGTCTCTTCTCGACAGACAGGTAACTCTTAGTTTATAAATATCCTGTTTTTGTCTAGATAATTTCTTATGTTCTACCATTTTTTTTCTTCATTGTGGCTGTTATACCTACAAATTGGTATGTCGGGTGGGTTAGGTAACAAGTCAAGATGGTTTCCTGTCAAAATATGTATATTTTGAAACAGGTCGCAGCATGTCGGGTTGGGTTGATCTGAAACACTTCTTTTTTCGTTTTTTTATAGATAAATGTCTTGTATATATTCTGTTATAATATGAATATTTGAATACGGTGATTATCATTAAAAGTACGCTTAGGACTATTATTGACCTGTTTCCTTTTTAGCTGTTTTATTTTGTTACTTGTTATGGGATAAAAATCCCAAGTTGGCTCATTTTAAGAGAGGGGTTGGAATTGCCACCTGCACTATCCCTTATCTGTCACTACTGACTTTTGTATTTTTTTTCCTACTTCCAGATAATGCTCGTGATGCCCCCCTCGACAGAAATTTGGAGTCATCCTCATCACGATTGGATTCAATCTTTCGGTCTCTGAGGAGTGGTCGCCATGGACAGCATGGAAACCGTCTTAGCATGTGGACTGATGACCAACAAAGTGTTGGATCTAATGCATCTAGCATCCCGTTAGGCCTTGAAGATTTGTTGGTTTCTCATCTAAGACGCCCGACTCCAGAAAAGGGCTCTGATCAAGACAAGGCGGTGGAGGGTCAAACCAAAAACGAGTCTGGTCAATCCCAAGAATCAGCTGGTATGGTACCTGAACCAACTGTTGGCAACAATGGTAACGGTGATCAAATTAGCTCTCATGATACTGTAAACACGCCAACAGTAGATGATTCCCATCCCATTGGTCAAAATCAATCTGTTGATATGCAGTTTGACCAAAATGATGGTGCTTCCCGGGATGTTGAAGCTGTGAGCCAGGAAAGTAGCGGAAGTGGTGCCACATTAGGAGAAAGTCTTAGAAGTCTAGATGTTGAAATTGGAAGTGCTGATGGTCATGATGAAGGTCCAAGAAGAATAAATGTAAATGTACCAGTCAATACCACTTCAACAACTGTTAGAGATGCATCCCTTCATAGTGTAACAGAGGTTTCAGAAAACCCTAGTCAAGAAACAGAGCAAAGTGATCCTCCACAGGATACACAACGTGATGGTTCTGGTTCGGGTTCGGGTTCTGGTTCTGGTTCGGCGGCCATTGATCCTGCATTTTTGGATGCACTTCCCGAGGAATTACGTGCTGAGGTTCTTTCAGGTCAACAGGGTCCAGTGGCTCAGTCTTCCAATACTGAACCACAAAATGATGGTGACATAGACCCTGAGTTTCTTGCAGCACTTCCCCCTGAAATTCGTGCTGAAGTTTTAGCACAACAACAAGCACAAGGGGTCCACCGTTCACAAGAACTTGAAGGTCAACCTGTGGAGATGGATACCGTATCAATAATTGCTACATTCCCATCAGAGCTAAGAGAAGAGGTATGCTTTTATATATAATTCTAGTTGAACAAAGACTATTTTTTTGTTGACTTTTTTAATTCGTTCAGGTTCTTTTAACGTCATCTGATGCGGTTCTTGCTAATCTCACACCTGCTCTTGTTGCCGAGGCGAACATGTTGCGAGAGAGATTTGCTCGTCGTTACAATCGGACACTTTTTGGTATGTTGCCGAGAAGCAGGCGGGGTGAATCTTCAAGAAGAGGGGAAGGAGTTGGATCTGGCGCTGGTGGAATCATTGCTCGTAGGTCAACTGGAAGTAAGCCTGTTGAAACTGACGGAGCTCCTTTAGTTGACACTCAAGATCTTAAAGCCATGATTCGCTTGCTTCGTGTTGTTCAGGTCATAATTTGTCATACTGGTTGATTCTGTTCTATTTTATCTTTAACATGTAAAGCTGAACCTTTATAAGAAAAGGATATTGGTCGAACAGGTTTGAGAGTCATTCAAAGTGTTTAAATGCATAGAACTACCATAATTGCTTTAATATAGAGGTTGCATGCATTACTTGTAATATTGAAAAAAAATTGAATGAAAAGGGTGATATGGGTTGTGGCTCAGCTTGCTTTGGGCCCATTACTATATGTGCTTTCATGCTCTCATCTTTGTGTTGCTATGTATTTGTGCAGCCATTATACAAACCACAACTTCAGAGACTGCTGTTAAATTTATGTGCTCACGTTGAAATCCGTTCTTCTGTAGTTAAAATTTTAATGGATTTATTGATGCTTGATATAAGAAAGCCTGGAAATAATTTGAATACTTTGGAGCCATCATATAGACTTTATGCATGCCAGAGTCATGTGATGTATTCTCGTCCTCAATGCTTTGATGGTAAAAATCTTATTAATGATGTTAACCTTCAAGGTCTGCTCATGATTATGTTGATGCTAAAATCAAATTTTGTATTTTATTCAGGTGTACCTCCACTGGTGTCACGGCGTGTTCTAGAAACCTTGACATATTTAGCTAGAAATCATACATTTGTTGCAAAACTATTGCTTCAGTTCAGATTCCCTCCATTGGAGTCTGGGGGTCATGACAAGTCTCGTGGAAAGGCCATCATGGTTGAAGAGAACCAACAAGATGATATCTTAGCCATAACCATCCTGTTAAGCCTCTTGAATCAACCACTTTATTTGAGGAGTATTGCACATCTTGAGCAGGTATTTTTTTAATGAAATAATCTGTCTTCCCAAGTATGACAAATGCCCAATGTTACAACATTGATTGCTGTTTTATCGTGTGTTCTTTCAGTTGCTGAACTTGTTAGATGTCATCATTGATAATGCTGAAAGCAAGCAGGCTCCTGCTGACCGTGGTGTATCTGTTGCTGAAGAATCATCTGGTCAAATGTCTGCTTCAGATGCTAATGATGGTGCCAAGTCATCCAAATCTGAAATTACATCTAAGCCCTCATCTTCTGGTGGTATTACAGAGCATGACACACAAACTATTCTTCTAAACTTGCCACAAGCAGAATTACGTCTTCTCTGTTCACTGCTTGCACGTGAAGGGTATTGTTTATTTTTCAGCTGGCATTTGCTTTTTTCAAATGTGTGTTGTGCTAATATTGATAATTACTTTTTAGTTTGTCGGATAATGCATATGCACTTGTGGCGGAGGTGTTGAAGAAGTTGGTGACATGGGCACCACGTCACTGTCATTTGTTCATAACAGAGCTAGCAGGCGCTATGAAGAACCTTACAACATCAGCTATGGATGAACTGCACCGTTTTAGTGAAATTGAGAAGGCACTTATAACTACTACTGCGTCAGACGGAGCAGTTATATTAAGGGTTATACAGGCACTAAGCTCACTTGTTGCTTCACTTAATCAGGAAAAAGATCAAACACTTACTGAATCAGATCAAGCTGCTACTCTTTCTCTTGTGGGTGAAATAAATTCTGCTTTAGAACCATTGTGGACAGAATTAAGCATGTGCATAAGCAAAATCGAGAGCTATTCAGACTCGTCATCTGACATATCTGACTCATCAATAATCTCAACATCAAGACCTTCTGGTACAATGCCACCACTGCCAGCCGGTACTCAAAACATCTTGCCATACATAGAATCATTCTTTGTTATGTGTGAGAAATTGCACCCTGGGAATCCAGGTGGAACACAAGATTTTGGTACCAATATCGATGAGGCAACCCCATCTTTGCCATCTGGAAAAGTTGATGAAAAACATGTAGTATTTTTGAAGTTTTCTGAGAAACATAGAAAACTCTTGAATGCTTTTATCAGGCAAAACCCTGGATTGCTTGAAAAATCATTCTCACTTATGCTTAAGGTCCCCCGCTTTATTGACTTTGACAACAAACGGGCTCATTTTAGATCTAAAATTAAACATCAACATGATCATCACCATCATAGTCCTTTAAGGATTTCTGTAAGACGAGCTTACATACTTGAAGATTCATATAATCAATTGAGGATGAGGTCAACTCAAGATTTGAAGGGTAGGTTGACTGTTCATTTCCAAGGGGAGGAAGGCATTGATGCTGGTGGACTTACAAGAGAATGGTATCAGCTTTTATCAAGGGTTATTTTTGACAAGGAGCTCTGCTTTTTACAACAGTTGGCAATGATTCAACATTTCAGCCAAACCCTAATTCTGTTTATCAGACTGAACATCTTTCATACTTCAAATTCGTTGGAAGAGTTGTAAGTGCCCTAATACCTTTGCAGGGTCAAGACGGGGGGGGGGGGGGGGGGGTCATTTTGGCTATGTTAAATTGGTGGGCCAAAGCACTTTTTGTCAAAATTTTGGAGCTTTTTATACTTATATTAATAGAATAATAAACTATAGTTTTAAATAAAGTGATTTAGAAGGTTTTATGAGGAAAAAATAGACATTTTTGTGACTGTTGGTTCATTTGGCTAATTAGAGGTAAAGTATAACTTGGATAAAATCTTTCTTTAGTAATTGGGTGTTGAATTCTTCTGTTCTAGGTTGGAAAAGCTTTATTTGACAGTCAGCTGCTTGATGTTCATTTCACAAGATCGTTTTACAAGCACATTCTTGGTGCAAAAGTGACTTATCATGATATTGAAGCCATTGACCCAGGTTACTTTAAGAACTTGAAATGGATGCTTGAGGTATGTTCGAATTGATATTTGAATAGTTTTTTTATGAAATATTTGTAGTGCTATCTGATAAATTTTGTTCTAATTGATTTTTGCATGTTCATATATCTTCTGTAGAATGATATCAGTGATATTCTAGATCTAACATTTAGCATCGATGCTGATGAAGAGAAGATGATATTGTGTGAAAAATCAGAGGTAATGCTTATTACATAATCACATATTTATAATTTAATAAATTTGTGAGATTTGTATAGTCATTGCAATTATATAATAACTATGGTAATTTTGATTTTGACAAACTAGGTTACCGACTATGAACTGATCCCTGGTGGAAGAAATATTCGAGTCACTGAAGAAAACAAACATAAATACGTTGACTTAATTGCTGAGCATCGGTTAACCACTGCTATTCGTCCCCAAATAAATGCTTTCTTGGAAGGTTTTAATGAATTGATTTCGCGGGATTTGATAAGCATCTTTCATGATAAAGAGTTAGAACTGTTGATAAGTGGGCTTCCAGATATCGACTGTGAGTTTCTTTTATATTTCCTCATCATTTCGACTCTCATCCTGTTCTTTTTTTTTAAAAATAATCTGTATGTTTATCTTCTCTTCAGTGGATGACTTGAAGGCGAATACAGAGTATTCTGGGTACAGCGCCGCGTCTCCTATCATCCAGTGGTTTTGGGAGGTTTGTCAAGGCTTCAGCAAAGAAGATAAGGCTCGTTTGTTGCAATTCGTGACTGGTACCTCAAAGGTAGGTTATCTTTGTTTTATGTTAATTTATTCTTAATTCATAGTTATGCCTAGAGTTGGTTTAAGTTTTAACTCATACAAATGGCTATGATGTTTACTTGCAGGTGCCATTAGAAGGGTTTAGCGCCTTGCAAGGCATATCTGGATCCCAAAAGTTTCAGATTCACAAAGCATACGGAAGGCCAGACCATTTGCCCTCAGCTCACACATGGTAATTCAAATTTCAAATTACTAATTAGATATGATAGTGGATCAAATGATTTTATCTAGAATTAGTATCAAATTTATTCATTCAAAATACTTAAAATTTTATGTTCACCATTTCATTTTATATAACTTATAATATCATGGTTACACCCACCCTACTCTTTTTCCTTCCACACTGCACCTCATATCCCAATGCAAATTTAAGTGAACGATATAAATGTTATGAAAAATAAAAATATGTATGTTTGATGCTGTGGATCTTCTTTTTGTTGGGGCCTATTTAGTTATTATTAATTTCATTTGTTGGTGGATACAGTTTCAATCAGTTGGATCTACCAGAGTACCCTTCAAAGGAGCATTTGGAGGAGAGGCTGCTGCTTGCAATCCATGAAGCCAATGAAGGTTTTGGTTTTGGTTAAAAGAGGCATGAAGAACATTAATGTAGATAATATTTATCATGTCAAAGTGATCCATTTCAACAAGATTCTAGCAGATATACATGTGTTGATATACTGTACAGTTTCGGTTTGTTGAAATTGAAGTTGCTTACTCTTAGTCTTTATTTGGCGGTTTTCTTTGTTGCCCCTTATTTAGAAGTTGGATTTGCGAATTTGCCTTGCAATTGTACATTGGAATGGTTTATTGACTGTCGAGTTATTATTTGATATTAGTGATTTAGCAGACATACTTTGATTGTTTGTTTCTTATCTGAGCTTCGATCAGAATGAACAGCATGATCCGTCAAAATGAGATCCAACAAGTAGCTGTGTTTCAAACTTCAGTCGCCTAAAATTAAGAAGAAAAAAAAAGCATTAAACCCAACAGTTGCTAACCTGTTTGTTCTTTTTTGATGAGCTATTTTTACTAGGTTTACCTGTTCTGAGTTTGAGAGATTGACAAATAAATATGCTTGAATCTTGATGTGTCCACAGTTTTTTTCTTATGTTCGTTTACCCAAGTATGTGCTTAAAATTTTCCACTAGTCAGCAATTCTTTTAGCTGTTGGTAGGGATGTGTAAGATCTTGTTCAATCATTTTTGATAGACAGTCCTCCCTGAATTCTTAACAATGCTTTCAGAAGTACGAAAATGATAGATTGGCTGATTGATGTAGATGGTGTTCATCATGGAGTGCAACGATCAACCGTGAGGCTTGATTGGGGAAATAGATCAATTGGGTAAAATTAATACTTGTTTATTAAAGATGATCATATGTACGATATGAGTTACTACACACTCAAGTAATCATAATCACATGATTTTACATTCAAATGGAGAACAATAAAAAATTGATGATTCACATGTGAAATGTCAATAAAAAAATGTTGGCGAAGAAGTTATAGAGTTCATGTCACTACGTTCGAAGCCAACAAGTTGACATTGAAGTTGGTAATGATAAAGGAAAAGAGAGAGCAAGACTAATTTAATAAAATCTAAGCTTTTATAAATACCCTTTAATAGAATCAATTCTTTACAAAATAATTTTAAAGTGATTATCTCATAAAGCTTGACTAAGTATTTTTAATATTTGAACTCTTAAAAATTATTTCAAGGTTGTTTTCAAACCCCTAAGTCTACGAGTGTTTTATGAAATCTTGTTGGATAATTCAAGTTAATAATTTAAAAAACAGAAGAAGATAAAGCTCATTTTGTGTAATGAATATTTAAGATGGAGTTTTAAAGCTATCTTGGAGGGATTTGAATTTTTGAATTTTGAATCTCAACGTTTTTCAATATCGTTTCTTCTTAAAAACACAAACACACCAAAATTAGTTAAAACTAGATCTCAACAAGAATAGCTTCAAATTTGCTTTCTTAAAAACAAAAAGTAAATTTTATCATTCGTTAAATTTTCTAAACTTGGTAAGATCAAATTGTACATTTTATAAAGCTAAAAGTAAGTGTTTTAAAAGAAAATTTAAGTGTAGACTAGGATAAGAGATCAAAAGCAAAAAGTTAAATCCATAGGGTTGGAGGTTGATAATCTATAGATGAGATAATAACTTTTTGTTATTTTTTAATCATTGTCTATAAATATCAAGTAGCGTCATACTTATTAACAATATTTTTTCTTATAAACACCGCAAAATATTTATATCAATTATTTAACATATACCACTATCACATGAAGAGAGAGTAGTTGGAAATGTTCGCACGTTGCGGCGGTACGGTTGTTACATGATTTTTTGGGAATTCGATTTTAGTCAGGATCGGCTCGGTGCGTTATGACGTAAATTAAAAAATCAAAATATAATTATTGAAAAAATTGAATAAAAGAAAACAATACGTATATTACAAAAGTCTTTAAAACAATTATATTATCCTAGGAAGAATAGTGAAAGCATGGGTGGTATTTTTGGTTGAAAATTACTTATTACCTAGATCTTACGGAGGTTTATTTTATGAATATGTTAGAGTTTTATGATCATTGGAGTCAGTTTTTTATGGTGATTAGCATATACCGAAGAAAGTTAATGGAGAGATTATCATCACAAATTACCATTTTGATTGTTATTGAGTTTTTAACAACTGATAAAGGAAAGGGGAAGAAGGATTAGTGCTTAATCTAAACGACATTGAAAGTAAATGATGATTTTTTTAGCACATGTATATGTCTTAACATTTGTATTATAAACAATCATATTGTAACACCTGGTTATTTAAAAAGACAAAAAATGAAGAATAATAAAAAAAAGAAAAGCAATAAAGTCCAAGTGGAGGGACTAAAAGTATCCAAAAGGACAAAACTTTGAAAAAGTTGGTGTAAAGGTGGGCATAGCCGCCCACCCTCACTTCACATCAACACTTCTTCGGTTTTAGAGAGAGAGAGAGCAGGGGAAAACTCTCGGCTTGTAGAAGAGGAAGAAGAAGTGAACGAATTCAAGGTAAGAATTCAAGATTTTTAAATGTTTATGACGGGTTTTGTCCCGGTTGTATGCATATGTGCTTATGTGTTTGTGTATGTGCTCGGGTGTGTGTGTTTGGTGTTGTTTTTAGGTGTTTGAACTCATTGCAAGCGGGTTAGAAAAGAAGAAATACCCAAGTTGCATCAGGTGAGTTCTAGACCCCGGTTTTTACTTGTTTTAAACTATCTTTGGAGCTGAAAATGTATTAAAACGATTTCAAAGCTTATGTATGTTTACCCGTATGTAATGTGCATGATTGGATGTTGATTCTTGAATGCTTATAGGTTGTTCATGTTTAGAATAACCACATTAAGCTTAGAACAGATGGGTTTAATGATTGGGTTTGAAAACATAATAGAAACATGTTAAACAGAAGGTCCATGCATCTAGATAGGGCTTATGCGCCTGAAAATGCCTTAGAAAGATTTAAGTGTAATCAATGCACCTAAACAGTAGCCCATGCGCCTAAGATTACCTTAGAAATGTTTAAGTATAGCCCATGCGCCTGAATAGTGGTCCATGCGCCTAGAAATGTTAGCCGGACGACTAAGTGTAGGGCTATGCGCCCCAGTAGTGCCCATGCGCCCAAGTGGCTCATGCGCCTAAATGTCCATGCGTCCGGATTATCCATGCGTCTAAGTGTTCATATGCACAAATAGTGCCTATGCGCCTGAATAGTTCATGCGCCTAAAGTGATAAATGCTTAAGTGTTGGCTGATGCGCCTACATAGTGATGAAACGCCCGAACAGGGCTCATGCGCCAAAATAGTTCCCATGCGCCCAAATAGTTCCCATGCGCCTAAGCACTTAGAAATTTTTACAGAATTTTCTGGGAGTCTGTGCTTTTGGGTTTTTGACCGAGGTTGACTAGGGCTTAATTATGATGATGTTTCATGCATAGTTATGATTGTTCCTTATTATTGTTATTGCTGTTATTATTATTATTATTACTACTTATAGTATGTGACTTTACGTGGTATGTTATTATTGTAACATAAAGTATATCGTAATAATAAAGTGAAAGAGCAATAAAGAAAAGAAGAGGAACATTAATGAAAATGTTAACAAGTCTTGCAAGCTTACAAGAGGTGCACGACCATGTTGTCGTTAACTCAACTGTGTTGCGGGTTAGCTACCCTATTATGCATACAGGGACGATTAATTGAGATTGGCAGGACCTTTGTAGCGTGCTCTGGGTGATTGGGTTGGCCTTGTACACAGTACACAGAATCCTTTCGAGGGATGCAGTTGTCCCTTTCGAGGGATATAGTTGACCCTTTCGAGGGATATAGATGGTCCATCACCTGTTTTCCATCGCGCTTATAGTTGGGGTATTGCTCACTGGTCCATACAGAAAGTGAAACATAAAGATAAAAGTTTACCGAACAAACAAGGCATACAGTAAAGAGAACGAACAGTACTTGTTCATATAGTCAATGCGTGCTCGCATATACAGTACAGAGTTGTATTTTACAGAAAAGAGTATTTTTTTATACAACATACAGAAAGTATTTTATTACTTTTAAAACTAGAACTCACTCAGCAACGTTGAGTTTTATACATTTTCAGTTGGCAGGTAATTATTGCTGAGGATGGCACGAGGGTGAAACTACTTGGCAGAGAAAGACTGACATCCATTCGTACTCTATGTTGTTGTTGTTTTGTAATGCATATAAACAATTCTTTTGTAATCATTTAATGATGATGTATTGCTTAACAACAGTGCTTTAAATGAAATGAATAGTTTTTGATAAATCATTTCCGCTGCTTAAGTTTGTATAATTATAATGTTTAATGTTTTAACTGCTGTGATTGACCAACTGTGAGGTTGCTAGGAACGGGGTTACACATATATTATATTTTATTGTAAGGGCATAAATAAAATAAAATAATTAATTGTTTGAAATTTAAGCATTACTTTTTATATGAGTGTCTTAATCCATATGTAAAATTATCATTCTATCATACTTTCATTTTTATTATAAAAGATATAAATAAATATTAAAATTATTAAACTTATAATAATATGCCTATAGAAAAATACTAGTATTATAGTTATTATAAATATGAAGATTTATATAAGTTATATACTTAAATATTTAAATAAAATAATATACTTGATTAAAATATTATTTAGTTATAAAAATATAACTAGTAAATATAATATAAATGTCAATTTATAGTATCATAAATAAAATAAAATTTAATGAAGTGAATTAAATAATATTATATTATTAAATAATATATTAATAATGTTTATAAAATACATGAAAGAAACAATGGTAAAAATGACAAGTTTTATAAAATTTAATGGATAAATTTACCATATTATCCCTAAAGTGTCTTAAAATTTTAATCAAATCCGTATTCTACACCTCTTAAATGTGATGCACTCATTTGTACATGTTGCTTTAAAACTTGTATTTTTAGTAAAATTACATCTCTATTCAAAGATACGTATTATATAGTAGTATAGATATAGATATAGATTAAATTATGAAAGACGAAGATTAAGAGAAAAAACAAAAGAGAAGTTAACTTTTTAAACACGGAGACCTTATTAAATATCTTGTATTTGCGTTGATCACTTTCATATTACATGAAAGGAATTGTTAGGTTATCACTAATGAAGCAAACTATTGATTAAAGATCGGACATTTCAAGATAAAGGATTTTGTTAATAGAACTTACTCACCTTCCCTCTAGTGCTTTTATATACATAAGTTTCAGGATATAAATTTTAAAATGAAATAATTGTTAATTAAAAGCTATTCACCATCCCTCTACTTACCTACATGTGGTATCAGAGAAGGTAGTTTTAAGGATTCCAAATTAATTATATTATTCAATACTTTAAGTAAGATCCATGGCTCAAAATTATGTAGAGAGGAATTCTATGGTTAGACAATTATAAATAAATGATTTTCTTAATAGAGATCTAAAACTTATGTAAAAGATAAAAATCTAGATCTATGGGATATCATTGAAGAAGATAATTCTTTAACTTATGATGAAAAAATAAAGAAAAAAGTTGGTAGACCTCTACTTTGGACATCAAATGATAAACAAATTATTTCTAAACTTTTGAAGCAAAATAAAGTCTTTACAATACTTTACCTAGAAGTGAAAATGAAAGAATTTTATGTATAAAACTAGTAATGAAGTTTGGAAAACTCATATTGTTACTCATCAAGATAATCCACAATTCATGGAAAATATACGCTAATATGAACAATGTAATGTTGGTGAACATGAAAAACTTGATAAATGATGCTAGGTTTAATAATATCAATACTAGTCTAAAAGAAATTCGTACTTATAGTAATAAATTTATGTAACAAAATTTTTAGAGCACTTCATCCAAAGTGAAGAGCAAAAATAACCTCTATAAAAGAATGTAAATATCTAACGCCTAAAATGGAGTTGATAGAAACTTAAAAGTCCATGAAGTCATCATGAATACAGATGATTGAAATATTAAATCATAAGAAGGAGAATAACAAATCTATTGCTCTCAAAGTCAATCTTTCTACGTTACTAGAAAATATACCTTTAATGTCACACGAAATATAACACACACTGATTTAACGACAGGTAAAAGTGTGTGTCGTTGAAAAACTGCCATCTTCATTAAAATTTGGATAAACGATGACATGCATTTTTGCGTGTCATTGTTATAGTGACATAAAAAGAAAAACAAAACACTGAGTATGCCTTAAAAAAAAGTGTTGTGTGATATTGGTTACTGCTACTGTAGAGCAGAGAACAACGAAAGAGGCGTTGCTGCGATAACAGTGGTTCAGTTGGATGCATCGGCTGCTAAGGCTTGTCCTTTTAAGTCTCAACTACAAGTTTTTATGATTCTTCTACTTAGTTTTCGTGAATTTAAATGACATTTTAAAAATTTTGCGTTCGTTTGTGCTTGTCTAACCTTCCTTTGCTTTTGTTTCTGATTTTAGGTTGCAAGCTACTGTCATTCTCACTTTCAGGTTTCTATTATGTGTTTGGCTTTGGTTTTTAGTTTTGTTATGTTACCAGAATTCTTTTGATGTATGCTTATACACTAGAATCTTTAGATGATGAAAAGTGATGGATAATTGGAATGAAAATGTATTTTGATTTCTAAAGTACCGAATATAGTTTTGAGTTCTCTATTTTGTTTAACACCAATAAAGTGCATCTTTTTTTTTCTTTTGTTTAACATGTTTGTTTTTTTATAAACTATTTGATTTGCTAATGGGCTATTTGATTTGATTATTTGACATATGTGAATGTGAATGAGAAACTGAGAAACTGGTTTCAACTTGAAAATTTGAGTTTGGTAGATTTGAATAACCAGAATTTTAGAAAATAAATAATATGCTTTTACATTAAATCTTATTTCTTGCTACAGTATTCATGCTTAAGTTGTTTAGTCTTTATTTTGTAAATTCAAGATGTTACTGTGGTCTTTGAATTTGAGTTAAGTGCTCAATTCCCAAGGCTGTCATAAGATGAGTTTGGCAATCACAAGAGTAAATGAATAGCACAAATATTGCTCACTTGGCATTTTTGGTTGCAATTAGATTCACTGCATCTATTTGGTAAATTTAGCACCTTTAATTGTCAACCTTAATGTGGATTGTAGAGTGAAGTGGAGTTCATGTTTTATGTGTAGAAATTGGATGGTGAGCTGTCATTCCAATTGACCTACATGCTTGATTTGAGCTAGGGGTATTCACGGTCCGGTTTTCGCGGTTTTTAGATCAAACCATAACCGAACCGTTAGTAACGGTTTTTATCACTTAAAACCAAAACCGAACCAATCAAAAGTAAAAACCAAACCAAACCGAACCATTGCAACCGGTTTGGTTCCGGTTTGGTTTCGTGGTTTGGGCTTTTTAGGCCCATTTAAGCCAAGTCTTTGAGCTGTCAAAAACAGCCCAAAAAGCTATCAAAATGCAACCTTAAACAGGTCCAAAATCCTGCCTAAATACGGCCTTAAATAGGTCCTAAAACATGCCAAAACACAACTCTAAACCTGTGTACAAATTGCCAAAATGCAACCATTAACCTGCCTAAAATAAGCAGCTAACAAGCTGTCCGAAATAATTAAAAACAAACTGTCCAAACACCAAAATAAAACACAAACAAGTTGTCCAAAACAGTCTATCATATCAAATATGTCCACATAAGCTAAACAACGTCCACTACTTCACTTCATGATGTCCAAACCATCTGAAATGAACACAACATTAGAATACAACAAAAATAAGTTAAAGTTATTTCTTTCAAAAACTAACATAATAACAGATAAGCAAGGTACCTGTCAATCAATATGATCGGTGCATATAGTAAGTTTGCTTGCAAGATTTGAAACACAAGTCATTTTATTAGAACACATAATAAGAAAAAAATTATAATAATTAAAAGCTACTAAAACTTACTATTTTCAACTTCTTCAAGTTCTTGAATATCTTCCAACATATCTTTGTAATCAATACTTGCTTCTTTTTTAAACTCTACCCGAATCTAATTTTGTGTACAGATGAGTGCTTGCACAGTTTTAGGAGAAAGACTACTCCTGAATGGATCTAAAATTCTACCTCTCGTGCTAAATGCAGACTCTGAAGCAAGTGTAGAAACTGGAACAACCAAAAATCCCTTGCAATATTTGCTAAAATCTTATACTTTTCCCCATTTATCTTCCACCACTGTAACAAGCCAAACGAACCATACATTGGCTCTTTTTCTTCCTTCAAGTATCTATCTAGCTCACTTAATTCACCAGTTGACCCATCTTCCAAGTGTGACTTATATTTTCTCATACGCCTCTCATGTATGCTAAGACCATCACCAGTTTCATTCAATTACGACTCTTATTAGAGGAATGCTTTTTGGCATCCTTAGGATCCTTTGCACAATAAAAGTCATAAAGTTTATTCAAAGTATCTTTTACTTTCTTCTTCAAGTTGAATGCAAGATTACCGGTAGGGTACATATCATCCAAACTCCAATCAAGATATATTAACTTGTAACGAGGATCAAGTACAACAACAACATACAATAAAGGGTTCATCTTCTCCACATCTCCCCAATATTTATCATACTTTAACTTCATATTTAAAGCCATTTGTCTCAACCTTTCATCATCATTTTGAATGCATTCATCAATATGGGTATGCATCAAACACATATCATGAAAATAAACACTTGAAGTTACATAAAGAGACCCTGAAAACCGATTAGTCACTTCATAAAACACCTTCAAAAAAGTCATAAATAATTGTGCAATCTCTCAATCAATATCACTAGGGGGCCCGATTTTACTCACATCATACTTTTTCTTAGCATCTTTTTCATCCAATAAATAACTAGGACCTACATTAAAAAACCTAGCATATTGCCCATCTTCTTCCAATCGATCAAAGGCTTTTCTATACTTCAAAGCTGTCTCCAACATCAAGTAAGTTGAGTTCCACCTAGTGGAAACATTTAAACAAACATTTCCACCGCTAACATCTAACTTTTCTATCTTCAAACATTCTTTGAACTTATCCAACCTTGCAGGAGATGACCTAACATATCTCACAACATTTCTAATAACTTGAATTGCAGGATCATAATCTTTTAACCCATCACACACAATTAAGTTTAACACATGAGCACAACAACGCATGTGCAAGTACTCTGTATCTAAAATTGCATTCCCCCAATTTTTTATTTTCTTTTTCAGAAAGGAAATAGCTGTATCATTAGAGCTTTGCATTGTCCACAGTTATTGTAAAAACCCTTTCAATACCCCATGTAATTAAACAACTCTCAATCATTTTACCAATTGTGTCACCTTTATGATTCGAAATAACTTCAAAATTCAAAATCCTTTTTTGCAAATTCCAGTCTTCATCAATGTAGTGTACTGTTAGAACCATATAATTAATGTTTTGACAAGAAGTCCATACATCCGTTGTAAGACAAACAGCATGTGAAGAATTATTTAAAATCTCCTTTAGCTTTTTCTTTTCATCCACATATAATGATAAAATTTCCCTAGTAATCGTAATCCGACTCGGTAACTCTAACTCCGGTTGGATTACACTACAGAAATAACGAAACCCTTCATTTTCAACAAATCTAAACGGTAGTTCATCAATAACTATCATTTTAGCAATAGCTTGTTTACCTAACTCCTTTGTGAAACGACCACACACTAATTTTCCACCATCACCCTTTCTTTGAAAACTCAAAGTTTTTTGCTTCTTATCTTGTTGACATTTAAGTGGATTAAACTTGCATAATCTTTTCAAGTGAGTCAACAAAGTACTAGTACCATTTCTACTTGGTTCATAAACATAACTTTTCTTACAATGCTTACAAATGGCATGCCCACCTACTGAATTAGGTTTGTTGAAGTGCTCCCATACAACTGAAGGCTTTCGTTTCGTGCCTTTGCTGCTGTCACATTTAGTTTCTTCCAAATCTACAATATCTTCTTTCTCAGCCTCTTCCATATCATCATCATCGATTATATTCACAGGCTCATTCGTCTTATCATCCTCTATGTTTACAGAGACATTGACATTTTCCTTTTCCATTTCAAATGTTACTACAAAACATGAGATACGATGAAGAACATAATGAGAGAAAATAATGAACTATGAAACTAAATATGTAACAGAAATTGATAAAACTAAGATACAAACCTAGATCTGTGATTAAGACTCTAATTCCATGACTTGATATCCATGAAACATGTTATTGGAAGTCGATCTAGGGTTTAGAAGTGAGAACTTGAGTTGATTTAGGGTTGGAAAGAAATAATGTTGAGTTGTTGGAGAAAAAAGAATGAAGATACTATTGGTGTAATGGTGTTTAGGACTGCAACTTGCAAGGTGCAAGGTGCAAGGTGCAAGGCTTTTTAAATCAAAAAATGTATTTGGGCTTCAATTTTGTCAAATAAAATATGACAACCCAAACTCTCAAAGCTCAAACTAAAAATATAAACATTTATGAGGGTTTAAGTCTTTAACCTTGAATTAATAGTTATGTATAAATATATATATACATACATATATGTGTATATATTGATATACGGTTCGGTCCGGTTTTTTACGACTGGTTTTTGGTACAAACCGTAAACCAAACCGTTCACAACGGTTTGAAAATTTTGAAACCAACCAACCGAAAGTTTAGGAAAAAAACCAACCGTGAAATCGAACCGATGACCGGTTTGGACGGTTTCGCGGTTTGAAACCGAACCATGAACACCCCTAATTTGAGCTGTCATTCCATTGAAATATTAAATTTATGTATGGTTTTTGGTTGGGAAAATAATGCTCTAAAAGTAACTATTGCTAGACTATTTGCAGGTCACTTTACGATTGATGCCCATGGATGAATGGATTTACATCGAGTGAGTCAAACTAATCATGGAAACGCCATTGATCAGGTCAAATGTTAACAATGTGGCACGTTCGACCCACTGATGGATAATTGGATTTATCTCGAGCGGGTCAAATGGGTAATATGTTAAATAAATGCTTTAATGATATTTGGCTGTATTTGTCAAGCATTCACTCAAAATGTATTAAAAATGCTTAAAGCCTTCTAAGGTGTCTTATTATGATTATGAATAAATGGGTTGAACTGGGCTATATTATATCTCTAATGGTTCATACGGGTAATATATAAGCCTTTGGGTTAAATGAATGAGTTGAGGAGTTTGATTATGCATTGGTTTCCCTTAATTAAAGTTGGAAAATTTATACTTTTATTTAATTTTATTTAATAGTAGGGACACATTTCGTGCAGAGACACAACTTCCTCCGTACAGAAGGAACATTCAAGATCATGGCAAAATAACGAATGCTAATATTTCGGGAAAAATGATTCGAGTTTTATGGAAAACTACAATTTTAGTTGAAATTTTGTATCAAATATTGTCAAATTTGTTAGTATTTTATAACATGTATTCTTTTGTAATCTATGTATTTTATTGTGTATTATTAGACTTTAATTATTAAATTTCAATGTGAAAATTAATAATTGTATAAAAATGTATTTTTAAAACTATTAAAACTATGACACGTATTTTTGACACCAAATACATATCATCTTTTTTATGACAGAGTCTTCCTTGATACGCATTTCGTGTCATAAATATGTTTCATAAACAGATTACCACAAATGCACGTCATCTTCTTTTATGATATGGTCTTGCTTGATATGCTTTTGCGTATCATTTACCCCATTTATGTCACACATTGCGTGTCATTGAATGTATATTTTTTAGTAATGCTAAAGCATAATCAAATGAATGAGATGATGATTTTAAAAGCATTAATGATAAAGAATATATTATGTTAGTTAAGTTTCAAGAAATCTTCAAAAAGCATAATAAGAAAAATATTACTCTTCAAATAATAGAATATCATATCAAGAGGACAATAAAAATAACTTAAAAAGAAAATACAACAAAATGACGTTTGACATATGGTATCCAACTGTAATGCCCAAAAAAGTTAAAACGAGTCAATTAATAATAATGGACTTAGTCGAGGTTATTTAATAAAAATAAACAGGAAATGGATTATGGAACAAGTAAACCTTCGGGTATGTGTTAGACGAGTTTAAGGTCCCGGGAATACCTAGGATATATAAGCGGATCAGCAAGAGCCACTCTCATTTGCAACTCAAGCACCCAACATCTAGAGAGAGAGTGTAGAGAGAGAAAGTGGAGAGGAGATGAAGATTCAAGGCTTGATTGATCAAGAGATTGAAGATCAGTGTTTGTGGGCATCCAAACAACAAGAAAAGACCAAGAATAGGTAAGAAACATCATCTAATTGTTTCTTTATATTAAACCCGGATTCTAGAGTTTGAGGTTTTTGAAGGAGGCAAAGAATCATCCAAACCTCATGTTTTTATGTAAGAAAACATGTAAAAAGCTTAGATTTAGCTTCTTGAATAATAAACCAAGGATTTGGATGTAAAAGGTTAAAGTTTTGGGTCAAAAATGGGCTGATTCATAATTTCAGCCCGTTCTGCGAAACTATGGGTTCGTCCAACGAAATTGTGTAGTCATCCATCGAAACTATGAAGACTTTCTGTGAAACTATAGTTTCACAAATAGTTTCACAGACTTAGAATTCCAATGAAAGTTGGGCGAAACTGGCAACGAAATTGCCAGCGAAACTACTGATCTGACAGCAAAATTGACAGCAAAATTAGCAGCGAAATTAGGTAGAAATTAACTCCTTCGAGTGTTAACTTATCTGAAGGCTGTGTAGTGTGACTCTTGCTTAGAAATCTTGATTGAGAAGCTGCTCACTGAGTCCAGGTGAGTTCTAAATCCCCTTGTTTATAAGTTTTCCGAGTTTTGAGGCTATTGTGCATACTAAATATACATTTTTAGATGACAAAGATTTTAAGAGGTTTTAACAAGAAAATCGATTTTTCTATAACAAAATGTGTTATACAAATGTTTAGAAAAAATTTCGCGTTGACCTGGCAGTATGGCCCCAGCCAGGGGCATTGCCCCTTGCACCCTACTAACGGCTGCTGCCCCTTGGACCCCGCTGTCAGGGGCTGCCGCCCATGAATGCCCGTTGTCTCGCGGAGGGTCGGTTATGTTATTATGATAAATTGTGCTTGGTAATGTTATGTATGAATGTGTTATGTTGACCTTATGTTCCTATTATGTATTATTATTCCGTGACTTACGAGTTATGATTATGAAATGAACGAAAAATATTATATAATGTAAAGTGGAAGTTAATGATAATGATAAGAGGAACACACGGAAGAATGAATGTATGCAAAGAACGAATGTAAGAAAAGTCTTGCAAGCACTGTAAGGAGGTTCACACCCAATGAAGGGTGTTAGCTCAACGGGGTGTGGGTTAGCTACCCCGGAAGGATGCACACTGGGGTCTAATCTTTGTGATTAACCATATGTATGGGACCCTTGTCGATTGCCCTAGGTACTGGAGTCAGCTTCGTGCATAATGTTCGGGGTCTAATGATAGATCTTAGGCCCAGTAACCAGCATGGTGCATAATGTTCAGGGTATATCACATGGCATTGGTCTGGAATGTAAGTAAGAAAGACGATGAGTGTACGGAAGATAAGTAAGGAAGACTATGAATGAAAATGAATGATAATGATGACGTACATTGAATGAAAAATAATGAAGGAAGATAATAATAAATTATCTATTTGTACGTATGATGTATGATCACATATGAAAATAAAAGAAGATTTTAAGCGGAAGTAAATGTATTTTGTTTTATAAAACTAGAACTCACTCAGCGTCGCTGACTTTTGTTTGTTTAATAGTTAGCAGGTGATGATTGCTAAAGATGACACGGGTGCAGCTACTTAGCAAGTTTTGGGATGAAATCCATTTTATGCTAAATGATATTTTTGTGATGTAATGAAAACAATGAGATTATTGTAACGGTTAACAATCATTGTATTGGCTTTCAAAAGTGGTCATTAATATATGAAATGGTTTATTAAGTATTTCGTTACGATGTTTTAGCAAATTTAAATGTATGTTTTATATTTTAAGTGCGATGATTGTCCAGCTGTAAGCGTCCCGGAATGGGGCCTTACACCAAGTCATTTTATCCATGATTATCCCAAGGCTCTAATGAAAAAGAACAACAAAAAGACATTTGTTAGAGGTTCATGAAGTGATAGTGGAGATGAAATGATGAAGCAAAGAAGAGACATGTCTCCTAACACTTACATAAATGAGGTACTATTTAACTTCTCTTACTATTATGATGATGGCTCATTTGATATTGATGAGTTAAAATCTAATTATGATGATTTTTATGACTTACGATCAAGAGTCATAGACAAAAATGATTTTTTATTGAATAAGGTTAGAAGTTTATATTTATACATTTTAGAATTTAAAAGGAAAAATAACATCTCATATCAAGATTTTGAAAAATTAACAGAAAAAAAACAAAATACAAGAATGAGATTTTTATGAACTTTTACAAAATAAAATCGAGATACTTAAAGAACTAAAATCTTCTCAAGACAACAAAATTATATTTTTAAAATCTATAAAAGTAGTGAAATGTGAGGGTGGTTCATTTTTATCCTTACAACGAAAGCCTATTATTTTATGATTGAGGTGTGTTACACATCATTGTTGATACTCTGTTTGAAACATTTGGTATTAGAGTCAAAACACGCTTCGCTTAGACTTACACGGTTATTAAGCCATAATTGACCATGCGTAACATCATCTTTTGTTTAATAGTTATGGACTATGTGCAAAGAATAATGGAACAACAGATTAAAGATCTTTAATATATGAATAACCATACATGTTAATAATACATACCCTTTCCCATTTTGAGTGTTTATTTACAAATTTATTTTTATCGATACTTAATTGTGATTAATTTGAATTTTATAATTTTGGATGGTTACTTGATGATCTCCAATGAAAAATGCAAGAAATCAAAGAAGATATTATAGGTTTAGAGGTTGTTATGGTCATGACTATTTTTGTCTTGACCATAACAAGCATCAGACCTTATAATTAACTTTTTATGACCATGATAATTTTGCTATGGCCATAGCATGCATCATATCTTCTTTTTAGCCTTTCATCTTCCCTATTTCACCTAAGCTCCAAGAAGAAAATACCTTAGTTTCTCTCCATCTTTGAGCTTCGGTTTGAAGGAAATACACAAGATTAGAAGCCAAGATTGAAGATCAAGCACTCAAAGAAGGAATCTAACATCATACAACTCATCTTAGCTTAATTTAATTGGTTTGATAATCTCTACATCAAACAATGCATCTCTTTGATTATTTAAGTTGTTTGGCTGTTTTTGTATCTATTATGAGCTAGACTCTATGGTTCATTTAGATTACATGAATCCTAGATAATTATTGATAATTTACATATTATTTATGGTGATGATTGTGTTGATGACCTTAACAATGTTTTGAATGTTCTTTAATGGTTATGTGTGTTTGTTGACTTGAGTATATGTTTAATCTCGTGAGTATCTTAACCGTATTATGTTGGAAAATTGTATGTGTTAGGGTATTCATTCATGAATATGTATATGTATGTATGTGTATTCTTAGCAGTTGACTAGGAATGGTGGATGGGGATTGGAACACATATGATTGTTATTCAAATTTGCATCCTTGTGTATATGCTTGGAAAAGCCATTACATTCATTATGAATTAACATATCATTATGTATGTGTGATTATGATTACTAGCGTAAATTTGTAGTTTATGTATTCATGGTATGCTATTATAAGTTGGAGGACTTCATGATGCTATTTTCATTACGTGATTTGAGGTGGTTGGTATGTGTTTATCGTATTAGCTTTGTAAAGAATTATGGGATTAAATAACCTTGACAGGAGTTTAGTTCACATTTATATTCAACATAATTGTATCAATGAATCATCATAAAATGACTTTAGGTGGTTACTATGCTAACATCATTTTTACTTTGTAAAGAGTTATTAGGTAGCAAGGTGTCATCTATTTTCGTATTACACGTGTATAAAATTTTCTCATCACAAATTTGTGTATGTTGTTATTATTTGGGTAGGTGGATTTATAGTCTAAGTGAACAAACCTTTACTCGATTATCTTTCTTGAATTATTTCTATATATCTTTATATATGCTTATTTTAGTTAAAATACAAAAAAAATATGATATATATTTATCAGTTGAATAATAATAAAAGTGTAGTATTAATAGTTACCGTGTCATTGGATCGATACTTGGTTCTTGCCAAAGTTATGTTATATATATGATATGTACACTTGCTAATTTGTGTGTGGTCTAGTTCTGTTACAACTGGCTCTTAATACCACCAATATTGTCTGTTTTGCCCATGAGGAGCTCACGGATTTGCTTTTGGTTGCCTGGGTGAAAACTTTCCAGGGAGGTCACTCTTCCCTAGATTGCTATCACCTAAGCATGCTTAATTGTGGAGTTCTCCTCTCATCCACAGCCAATACGTCCAAAACGTGTTGATGATATTAGAGACCAACATCCCTTATGAACCAGGAATCTCCCCTGTCCACAGCTAATGTGTAATTTATGTAGCGTGTCATAATCACCCTCTCTTTGGACTCATCGTCCTCGATGAGCCCCAAAACTCACCATCCCGGTGAAGTTTTTCCTACCATCCCAAATGACACAAGAGTGGCCCCGATACCATTTTGTAACACCTGGCTCTTAATACCACCAATATTGTCTGCCTTACCCATGAGAAGCTCACAAAAATGCTTTTGGTTGCCTGGATGAAAACTTCCCATGGAGGTCACCCATCACTGGATTGGTGCCACCTGAGCACGCTTAACTGTGGAGTTCTCCTCTCATCCATAGCCAATACGCCCAAAATGTGATGGTGATATTAAAGGCCATACATCCCTTAAGAACCAAGAATCTGTCATGTCTACGGCTAATGTGTGATTTATGTAGGGTGTCATAATCACCCCTCATTGGACTCATCGTCCTCGATGAGCCCAAGAACTCACCCTCCTAAATGAGGTTTGTCCCACCATCCCGAATAGCACAGGAGTGGTTCTGATACCATTTTATAGCACCCGGCTCTTAATACCACCAATGTTGTCTGCTTTGCCCATGAGTAGTTCATGGATTTGCTTTTGGTCACCTGGGTGAAAACTTCCTAGGGAAGTCACCTATGTATGGATTGTTATCAATTGAACATGCTTAACTATAGAGTTCTCCTCTCATCCACAGCCAATACGTCCAAAATGTGTTGATAATATTAGAGACAAAACATTTTTTTATGAACAGGAATCTCTTCAGTACATGGTCGATTATGACTTATATAGGGTGCCACAAGTTTGAAGGTAAAAATCATTTATATAAATTTAAAACCAAGTGGTGTGGAAAATCATTATTGAAAATATATACATCACATACATTAATCTTTAAGTGCAAACAACAAGCCGTAACCCCCATATAGAGGTAAAGGAACAACGAATGAGCCCCACCTCGATACTACTCTAAAGATGATGAAAGTGACAGTGTAGAAAACTAGAATGGACAAGGTGTGAATATTTTTCTAAGTTTTTTTTATTAAAATCTAATTTTACTTTGTTAAACTCTTTTTGTAACTAAGAAATAAAAATACAGTAAAGATAGATATTAAGGGAAAGATATGACAAAATTGATTTACAGAGATTAAAGTCAATATAGAGATCACTAAGATTTACTCCATTAAAGAGTTTCCTTAAAATGATAGGGATCACTAATCCAACGTTTTACTAAACCAAGATAGTGATCACTATTCAAATTCACTATGTTAAGATAGTAAGTCTTTACACTTCTTCTAGCTTTCACTATGTCAAATTAAACCCCTCACAATTATAATAATAAATAGAGTAAATTACTATTTACATCCCTGAAGTTCATCAATTTTTAACTACTTGAATCCTCGGTGTTTAAATCCATCTCTTTCCCCCCCTAGCATTTCATTTTTGTATCCATTTGAGTACATATGACTAACATCTTTAATGTTTCTCTTAAAATCTTTGTTAAAAGACTAAATACTCGTATCAATTATAAATATTAAAATTTATACATCCACCCATCAACCTCTTCTTCTTCAAATAACCCTAAATCTTTATTTTTATTCACACTCACTTATCAATCACCCCCACAACACCACCACCACCGATGTTCCCCTACTTATCGCACCTCCTCTCCTCCTTTGCAGCCGGTCATCACCACTACCACACCTCTACTGCTCCTTTCCTGAAATCACCCCCGTCGATTTCTCTTATGACGTGACAAGAACTACCTTACTAGTGGGTTCAAAGTAGGTCATCATGTTTGAGTTTTTGCATATTAGGCCCACTCCTACGTCCTTTCTTGATTTGATGGAGGTGGGTCCACGGGTGGTGGGGTTGGGGGAAACGGTGGCAGAGGTAGGGGTGAAGGGTGGGGGAATTGGGGAAAATATGGTGGTGTTGATGATGGGTTGATGGGTGGCTGTGGTGGTGCCAAGGCTATGGTGGCGACCAACGACTGTGGTGGTGCTAGGTGTGGTGGTGCTATAGTTGTGGTGGTGCTATGGTTATGGTGGTGATGAGCGCTTTGGTGGTGCTAGAGCTGTGGTGTGCTAAGGCTATGACAGTAAGGAGCGGCCTATGGTGGTGGTGGTAACGATGGTGATGGTAGAGATTGGGGAGAAGAGAAAATATAAAAAGTGTGTGTGTAGGTGGTGAGAGAAAGAGAGAGTATTAAAGTGTTTAGTAGGTGAAAGATAAGATGGGTTGGTTGGTCCCACAAGTTTTTTTCTTAAAATAATTTAGGGGTAGTTTAGTTATTTTAACAAAGGTTTTAACAAAAACATTAACGGTGTTAGTCATATGTACTAAATGGATAAAAAATAAAACGTTAGGGGGGGGGGAAGATGGATTTAAACATTGAGGATTCAAGTAGTTAAAATTGGTAAATGTCAGATATGCAAATAGTAATTTACTCTAATAAATAAGAAAGATTGTAGCACAACTTCTTCTTTTTGCTATTTACTTGGTCTTTGATCTCTTCTTGAAATGATGTTGAAAATATGAAATAATTAAGAGAGAGATTCTTAGAATAGGTATGTGTATTAGTTAGAGAAAAAGTGATGAAGATAAAATGTGCACATACCATCTATTCATAGGCCAAGATCTAGGTGCATTTTGCCTAGCCGACAATCACTTACACTCACACACACTTGATTTTGAATTTTTAATGTTGCGTGAGGTCTTCTACTTTTTATACTAATTTTCTGGAGATATTCACCAAGAAATCTACATATTCCCATTGAATGATTGGGGGACTTTTAACTTTTTTACTTTGTCACTTTCAAAACCCATTTATAGTTATAGTATGTCTTCAACAAGAGTTATGTGAAAATATTATCATTAGTGGAATGCCCATTGCAAGAGTATATGGATTTCAAACACTAGTTAGAAGAGTTTTGATTAATTAAACCAATTCTTGCAAGAGTTTACGAATACAATTATAAGCATAATTTAAATTAGCTGAATAACTTTTAGTCTTTCATAATTCATAAAATATTCATGTTGCAATAAGCTTGATTATCTAATTCTTGAATTCATCCTTATGATGTAAATCATGAAGACGTGCAAATCTTGTAATACTTTTAGCATGTTAATTACTTAGGATGATTAATCAAGTATTTAGAGATATGTGTAAGACATATTTATCTTTAATTAGCTAATAACATTTTAGTTCACATTTAGTTAGTCTTTTAAAAGAAGGTTGACTAAACTTAAATCATTGTTTTCTCAATGGACACCTATTCAGCTGTCGGTGTCTACAATCCTTATGGTCGATGAGATTATGATGTTAGACACACTAATGACATCAATTAAGGTTGATGTTCTAGTATGATGGTAGGCTTGAACCAGATAAGATTGTTGAGTGGCTTCATATTGCTTAACATGTATACAATTATAAACAAACTAAGGATGAGATGAAGGTCATGCTTGTGGCTTTGAAGATATGAAAGTTCACCTCCATTTAGTGGGCAAATGTATGCTTCAAACTCCAAGTTCAAGGAAAGAAAATGTCAAAATTGGACAATAATGAAGAAGATGTTAAAGAAAAAAGCAAAAAAATTATGCCTACATATTACATTTTTAGAATTTTTCCAGGCTTCATGCTCTCAAGCAAGGATCATGAGTCATGGAGGAGTGCTCTTAATGTGTAAGGTTTCGATCCCAAGAGTCATTGCAGTTGGTTTCATATATCATAACTATAATTCTTAAACTTTAAATTCTATTATCATGTGATAGAAAGATTTTAATTATTCCTCATTGAATATAAAGGCAAAGATTTTATATTAAGCAAGATTAAACATTGTCTTAAAATCATAACATAAACATTGGACTTGGATGCAAGTCTTTATTTAGTGGGTAAACTAGCTCAACAAACCTTTGATTTACCTAACATATATACTAAAAGGTTAGTGTTGCGAAGTATGTTCTAGTTTTCTTTTGAAACATAAGTACTCATGCTTTAAAATTTCATATATTCCTTAAATAATGATAACAATGATACTTTAGTTATCAATGACCTATCATAATAATGATATAATGACATCATTTAGATATCATAAACTTACCATATTGTAACCAGATGAAAAATAACATCTAGGTTACATGCTTGTACTAGTACAAGACTTTAGTGACATGCTTTCATAAGGCAAAGCAATCAAATGCTTATATATAACAGGACTCTAATAACATGCTTGCAAAGGAAAAGTAATCATATGCTTACATAAAGCAAGACTTTAGTGACAATGACATGTAACCCATATTGGTAGCCGTCATTATACAGAACTTTGAATGAACCTATACTAGACCTATAACATATAGCACAATGACTTTGAGCAATCAATGACATAGTTTAAATCATTGATGCACTTTGATATTTGATTAACTATAACATTTCTCATTCATCTATTTATTAGTGAGAGTATATTTTCTATCCCTTGAAATTAAAATATTCCAAGTGTTGGGAAACGATGAAGCATAATAATAGTTACAGAGGCTTTGAAGACATTCTTCAAAATGGATAATATCAATTCAAGTGGACGATTTACTTACGGAGGTGTATTGGGTAGTTATGGAGGTTTACTTGCGGTGGTACAAAGGTACTTGCAAGAACTTTTGGTTAACTCTCGCCAAGTATGACTGGTCAAAGAGGTTGCGATTTAGTTGCATGGACATATAGAAGTGTTAATCTCACTTATGACTTAACATCAAACATACTATTAAGTGTTAGTGGATGTGAAGAATTGTGGTCCACTTACGTAGGTACACTTTGATCAGAAAAGACTAATTAAGTCTTGCTTTAAAGGCGAGGGTCAGTTACACGGATATCATGACACTTACAGGGCCTTTAAGGTTTTGTGAATAGCCTAAGTACATGTACTTGTGAAGGTGTGGATTTATTTAAAAGGTAGCACTTACTTGTGAAGGTATAGTGATACTTACGAAGTTTTATATTCATTTGTGGAGGCACAAATCTAGATGCGAAGGTATTAACTTGCCCATGAAGTAGATGTTACATATGAAGGCATATTATGTTAATGAAAAAGGTATTAAATATTTTGTTTTCTATACTGATTAACATATGTCTAACTTTTTCCTAAAAGATTGAGTTCTTTAAAACATAAATACAATGCCGTGTATCCATATAAATGCTATAAACATAAACCCTAAAAATCAAGCTAGAAACTTTATCATGCGGCATATTAGTGATTAGGTCTATGAATAACCATATAGTATATGCATATCATCCTCATAATGATGATAAAAACATATAAAATATGGATATAGAACTCATGATCTTATAGATCTATGAAGAAATCCTAGCTCTTGCAACTTTCTCTACCTAGCTTGTTTCACTCTTTGAAACTGCAAACCCTTTCTTCTATTAGAAACCTTGAGAAACAAGTAAAGGGGTAAGGGAGGCATTTATCCTTCTATTTATGTAGGATTGTCTTGATTGCCCCCTTTTTAACTTTGATGCTTTAACATATTTGACCCCAACTTTATTCTTGGTAATTTCGAAGTGTTATACATGGGAATGAAAAAATTGGTGTTCAGTAACGTGGCGAGCATAATGAGGATAATTTAAATATAAGGGTTATTTTTCATACATGTTACATAGTGGATTAAAGGTATGCTCCTTAATGATACATGGTGGTAGTTGTACCAATATTGTGTCTCAAATAGTGATTTCTGAGCTCAACATATCTATGGTTGTTTATCCAAGTCCCTTTATATACTATGGCTTAATCAAAGAAAGAGGTCCATGATGCATCGATTTATAATCTCCTTTGGTATAGGTAATAGTTACAAAGCAAGATGTGGTATAATGTTATTCTAATATATGCTTGAATTGTTAAGTTGAGCATGGTTATTTAACTAACAAGTGGTGTATAACAAAATACTTTTTTTGTTTGCGAAAGATGGTAAACATAAGACACTATTTTATCTTGTTACCTACTAAAGTCGGAAGACACCTAAAATATTTTTAGTTACTAATTTAATATTGCCGATTTGCCCTATACTATGATGATTGATATGAAGCGCCAAGTTTGAGGGCATTCATTATGAAGGATGCTCTATCGACACCGAGGCTTAAATGGGTTACTATTGATAACTCTATTAATTTCATGTTTATGAATTTTATACATATACTTAATTGCATATTTAATACTTGGAAAAAATATGAACCCATTCTTTATGGTTTATACAGTGAGATTTGTTAGGTTTGAAGGCTTTTGGGTTTGGGCTCAAGTTGGAGACAAGGAGAATTAAGGCTTGGGGCTCATATTTGGTTTCTTGTTTACCAAGTCGTTAACCTTAGTTTTTATCTAGAGTAAATTGTCGTTTTCCTCCCCGTGGTTTGTTTACATTTGCCATTTACATCCAAATACTTTTTTTGCATAGGCTTCCCAACATTTAACAAATGTTGCCATTTTCATCCATAATAGTTAACACCGTTAAAATAACTCGTTAAACTGTAAATTTACAAGACTATATAAAATAAAATACCCAATTTATATAACCCTAAATTATCTTCCCTCAAATTGGCTCTTGTGACCTCAATCCTGCTCTCTAAAAACACAGCATCAGAATTTCAAGGTCTTGTGAGGTCACGATCATCTACATCAAAGGCACAACCATCAACATCGTCCTCTACTATTTCTTCCCGATGTCTAATGAGGTAACGAATGGTAAGGTATTTTTTTTATCTTAAATGGATTTCTATGTTACTTTTTAGACATAATCTTGAAGAATTGATAACAGGGAGGACGAGGATGTTGATTTGTTGCTCGGGGTTGACCCACCAACATGTCAAAGATGTGTGCAAATAAAACTTGTTCTTTTGAACTCAATCAAAGAGCATGAAAGGAAGAACATAAAGATGATGATAGTATTAGTTGTTACTTGGATTTGTTTCATTGTGTATCATCTTTGTACATGAATGTTTGACTAATTTAATAAAATTAACATATTGTTCTAGTCTATTTGGTTTGAAGAAATTGCAGATGGTTTAACGAATATAATAGGATGGTTAATTTGATGCAGTTGACTAGCATCACAATCTATATTATTAAGTTAGTGATGCTTGATGTGTTCAATGTAATTTTTTTTGTTTATTTGGTAATGCTTGATGGGGGTATCAATGTAGTGAAATTATCAACAAGAAAGCATCCTTGCTTTTTTATTGGGTATGTTCCCGTTTACAACACAGCTTCCTTGTTTTGCAAGTTGGTAATGATTTGATATTATAATCAATGGTTTCTATTTACTACACACCAATCCTGTTTTACAAGTTGGTATGATTTGATATTATAATCAAACACAAAAGCCTTGTTTTGTTAACTCAATAACAATAGTTTTGTTTTATAAGTTAGTAAAAAAATCCCTCTTTTGTTACTTAATCACAGCAACATTTTTTGTTGAAATCTGAAAGAAGCAAAAAACACAGCAGACTTGTTACAGATAACAACAAAAATATAAATGACAACAACTTTCATTTGTTAACTCAATCACAAAAACCTTCTTTTGTAAATTTAATCACAGTAGCCTCCTTTTGTTAATGCAATCACAACAACCTTTTTTGTCAATTTGTGACAACCGACAATTTCAGGTCAATACCCGACCTTGACTTGGTTATAATTACACCTATAGTATTTGATTTTCAATTAAATTCCAACTTTTGAAGTCGTTTTATGCATTGCAAAATTTCATGCATTACATTTCATGCATCGGTGATTCGGCGTAATTATCATTTTTACACGCTATACAACCGGCACACACGAACGTTGGTGATAATTAATATATATGTGTACTAATAAATACTTTAAGATATTTCAAAGTAATTTAGATTCCATTGTTTCCAAGTATTTTAGATTTCAAATTAAATACATTGGAAAAACTTAAAATAAACCTTAACGCGTAAACTAATATTTACCCGGATAAAACACGTATAACGCACTACTACATACACAAGTTATTATTAACATATTATCAATATTATGATATGTAACCTTATATGATTTATTATAATAATTTTTATGTATTTTAAGAAGTAACAAGTAAAAATATAATAATATATAGAAATTGTTAAAATACAAGAAATACCACTCAAATACAAAAAAAAATTGAAAATCCAACCCCCCCCCCCCTCACCTTTCTTTTCTTCTCTTTTCTTCTTCCTCTCTTGTCAAATCCTCACAAGACAAGATGTCTTTTGTGAAGCTCAAGAATTGCCATTTTGGTGTTAAGGAAAAGTTTATGAAAAAATTACATGATTCCTTTTCCATATGTGTGAGTTCCTTTCCCTATGGTTGACCAAGAGCCAAAGTGATAAGTTTTTAGAGATTACAAATACAAGCAACATTCACACTTCTACCACACAAATCACCAACACACTCTTCTCCCTCTTTCATCCTTTAATTTTTGGCCAAGGCATCACCACCTTCACTTCACCATCTTTCAAAACTCATCTTCTACAAATCTAAGTGTTTCAAGTGCTTTGGGTAAAGATCAAGCAATTTTTGAAGCTTCCAAGCATCCTACAACATCTTCTCTACTTTTCCTTGGTTGGTTCTTAGTTCAATGGATCAAGTCTTCTTTTTTTTTCCTTGCATTTCAAGACTACCATCTCTTTCTTCTTGCTTGTTTAGGTTAGCACCTTCTTGTTTCTAATCTTCTATACATCACCATGATGTTTCATGTTCACTAACTCATCCAAAAGTGCTCTAGCAAAGTTTAAAAAGTAACAAAACATGTAAGACAATTTCTGGCAGATTCATGTTCTGTGTTTTCGACACCATAACTCGACCTAAAAATGGTAAAACGAACAGTTTCTTGAGCCTAACATTAACTTTAGGATGTCTAGTTTTTAACTCATCAAACCTTGAAATTTTTAGATGAGTATAACCTATCCAAAACATACAAACATGATCAAAGTGTTGAACCTGAATTTTTGGCAGAATAGATAGGGCTGAAAGATTGAGGCATAAGTTATGTTTAAAATAACCAAATGGAGATTTTCCTTCTGTGGTAACTTATCTTAAAGTGTTAGGTTTAAAAGTACTATAGTCTCTATTTGTGAATGTAAGGTTTGACCCCTAAAAAAGGTGAAATCCCTGGACATGTACAGAAAAATGCTGCACTGACATCTGTTGCTTCATGACCCATTTCGAGGGACTTAAACCTAGCTAAATATTGCAAGCTATACCTTTTTGGAATCCTAAGACATAGATCTAAATATGGTAAAAATATCAGATTTTATAAAAATTCTTTGTATCATGAAAAGAGGATGACAACCAAACCCAAAAATCCCTTTGATTCTGTCAAATGCCCATATTTATATAAAGTAAACTTTTGAAGATATTTGATAAAAAAAGGGAAACCCATACACATGGAAAGTATAATACCATTATACTTAATATAAAACACATTTAATACATTATGTACTTTTAGGAAGATAGATATGAAGACAAGAATCTAAATAAAACATTTACGACTCGACGTGTCTAATTAGTCAAGTGACATTTTCAAAACTAACTTTATGGATGAGTTATGCATGACCATCTGGGGTTAGTAATCATGACCTCATGAATATATTGTGAATTTGTTTAGGAGATTCCTAGACCAATCAAACGTACAGACTATTTCTAGAATTCACGCGTGCATTACAGGTGAGTTTCACGGCCCCATTTTACTTATTTTCCTTTTGGGGGAGATTACATGCAAATTACTATTTTCCTGGACACATTTACTTGATAATGATTTCACATGTTATATAAGTTGTTTACTTACCGTACAAAGTCCCCTGTTATCGGAGCGTTAGTTTATTTCCCAAAGCGAGGTAATCATGGATAGTACTATTGGGTTTGACTACCCCCACCCGGATTAATTACCCTAATCTTGACTGGAGGTCTAAACGGGTGCATTATTAGCCTGTTCACACTCATGCTTACGGTAGGCATGGGTAGGGGCAATTTGTTACAGTTACAATCTAGCTTCGGTTGCGGTGCTTATATAATATTGTAGTATTGTATGATCAACAATCAAATCATGGAAAGACTTGTGGTCCATTACACTGTTTACTATTATTTTAAAACCTGTGAACTCACCAACTTTATGTTGACATTTTTCATGCATGTTTTCTCAGGTAATTGATAGATGCACCAAGTTAAGCTAGCATGGACACCTCATGTTTAGGGTCATTCATGCTGTTGGGACATTCATTTTCGTAATTGTCATGTTTTGAAACAATTTACCTTATTACTATTGCTTCTGCAATTTAACTCTGAACAATGATGTATTTTAAACTTATTTGAGATGTATGTTTTACAAAACCATGTAGTGATCGATCAGTGACTATGAAATCATGATGTTCGCACCCCGCGGGAAACCGCTGTGGTTTGGGGTGTGACAGATTGGTATCAGAGCCTTGGTTATAGGGAATTAGGTTGCATTTTGTGGACCTAGACTATAACTGTAGTTCATTCATATCTTTATCGCTTCATATATTACTTAACTTATAACAATTATACTTGTGTATTGCCTTGTCATAGAGATGTCTTGAGCATCGATGCCGATTTACATTTTTGATTCGGATGAGGAGTACGAGCCCACATCTCCGACCTCTTCTGCAGGATCCACATCTGTCCTCCCAACTTCTACTCCTGATGCTTTGATTCAACCGACTAGTGCTACTGAAACCGAGACCCCTACGCCACATGTTGTCCGTGTCACCGAACCTACTCCTTATCCACAACTGACAACTTGGAGGCATTATCCTTGACTCGTTCTCCAGACTACCTCCTCCTCCTCCCGGTACTTATTGGCGGGTGTGTACACCCGAGATTCATGCCGACCTCCCGGAGGAACTTTTCCCGGGAGTCGTGCGTATCGTTGGACCGCAACTCCCGATGGACGTTCCACTGACCATGTCTCGTATCTTTGTGGAGCCATCCTTACGATCTGTTCCTATCACTACCCACTATCAGCCAGTCGACCCCACTCCTGAGGCCACAGATCCCACCCCGCAGCCTCCTGACACCGAGGTAGTTGACCTAGGTTCGGCATCCATTGACACAGTTTCCCAGACAGCCGATACCGACCCGGCCGAGTCCGACTCAATCGATTTCGACCCGCCCGATTCCGACACGGAGCCCTCCGAGGCCATCCCTTAGTCTAGTGACCCCACCTCTCACCCTGCAAATCCTACTACCCAACCCTTTGACTCGATTCCTCAACCCTCTAACCCGACTCTTCTAGTAGACCCTAACCTCTTCCACCTCGCCCCCGAGCCTGCCGACCCCACCCTTATAGTTGCTTGTCCCGAGCTGGTGGTTGCGGACACCCACCGTATCTTTGTTCCGGGTGTACCACCGCCCTCTTTCCATCGCTATCGTGCTCGCCCTGGGAGTGTGCTTCTTGCACACACTCCTAGGAAGCGGGTTCATATTCCGATCCGTTTTACCACACCTGTTCGAGACAGGACTGTTGAGCCTGAGCCTACGCCCATAAGACGCAGAATTGATGTGAGTAGATGCCTAGCTGACTGGACGAGTGGAGAGACGATATTGATTGAAGGGGAAAAGCACGGTATGGTGTTAAGGATCATTTCATGTATGAAGGCCCAGAAGTACTTGCGAAAGGGCTATCATGCATCTTGGCACACGTAGTAGAGAAGCAAACCGAAGAGAAAAGAATCGAGGATATACCCATCGTGCGAAACTATCCGGAAGTCTTTCTCGAGGACTTGCCCAGACTTCCACCTCAAAGGCAAGTCGAATTTCGAATCGACTTGGTACCCGGAGCTACTCCAGTAGCACGATCCCCATATCGATTAGCACCATCAGAGATGCAAGAGTTGTCTAATCAGTTACAATAATTGTTAGATAAAGGATTCATAAGACCAAGTTTCTCACCCTGGGGAGCCCCGGTGTTATTCGTTAAGAAGAAGGATGGATCTTTTCGAATGTGCATCGACTACCGGGAGTTAAACAAACTCATCATTAAGAACCGGTACCCCCTCCCTCGAATCGACGACTTATTCGACCAACTTCAGGGATCTAGTTACTACTCGAAGATTGACTTGCGTTCGGGATATCACCAATTACGAATTCAAGAGGAAGATATCCCCAAGACTGCATTTCGAACTCGTTATGGCCACTATGAGTTCATGGTCATGCCATTTGGTTTAACCAATGTGCCAACTATATTCATGGATCTCATGAATAGAGTATGCAAACCCTACTTGGATAAATTCATGATCGTCTTCATAGATGACAGTTTGATATATTCACGAACCAAGGATGAGCATGAACAACATTTAAAGTTACTTTTGAAACTACTCAAGAACGAGAAATTATACGCAAAATTCTCAAAATGCGACTTCTGGATCCGAGAAGTGCAATTTCTCGGGCATGTGCTTAACGAGAAAGGAATACATGTTGACCCATCCAAGATTGAGGCCATTAAGAACTGGGAAGCATCTAAGACCCCGACTGAGGTGCGACAATTCCTAGGTTTGGCAGGTTATTACCGACGCTTATTTCTCTAAAATAGCCTAACCATTGACAACCTTAACTCAGAAAGACAAGAAATTCGATTGGGGTGATAAGCAAGAAGCAGCGTTTCAATTATTAAAGCATAAATTGTGTTGCGCACCAATTTTGTCCCTACCAAAGGGGAATGATGGTTTTGTCGTGTACTGCGACGCATCACGACAAGAACTTGGCTGTGTCCTGATGCAACAAGACAAAGTTATTGCTTACGCTTCACGACAACTGAAAGTGCATGAGAAAAATTACACTACTCACGATCTCGAATTGGGAGCTGTTGTCTTTGCATTAAAGATTTGGCGACACTACTTATATGGTACCAAGTGTACTATATTCACTGATCATAAAAGCCTTCAGCACATCTTCGATCAGAAGGAACTAAATATGAGACAACGCAGCTGGGTTGAGTTACTGAACGATTATGACTGCGAGATTCGTTATCATCCTGGAAAAGCGAATGTGGTAGCAGACGCTCTGAGTAGGAAAGAACGAACCAAAACTTTACGGATGCGAGCGTTGGGAATGACGCTTCATACGAGTCTAACTACTCAAATTCGTGATGCTCATTCTAAAGCCCTAAAGGAACAGAATATGAAAAATGAATCTCTTCGCGGCATGGATAAGCAATTTGAGATCAAGTCTGATGGAGCTTGATACTTTATGAATCAAATTTGGGTGCCAAATTATGGGACCTTGCGGGAACTTGTAATGAACGAGGCACACAAATCAAGATACTCCATCCACCCGGGCTCTGATAAGATGTATCAGGATCTAAAGGAGTTATACTGGTGGCTGAACATGAAAGCTGACATAGCCATTTATGTTAGCAAGTGCCTCACGTGTTCGAAGGTTAAGGCGGAGTATCAAAAATCATCTGGATTACTACACCAACAGGAGATTCCACAATGGAAATAGGAGCATATTTTCATGGACTTCATCATAAAACTACCCAAGACACCCACCGGTTGTGATACGATTTGGGTAATTGTGGATCGACTGACAAAGTCTGCCCACTTTCTACTAATTAAGGAGACTGATAAGATGGAAAGGTTGACAAGAGTTTATCTCAAAGAGGTTGTTTCGAGACATGGAGTACCGATCTCCATTATTTCCGATCGAGACAGTCGATTTACCTCGAGATTTTGACAATCATCACAAAAGGCCTTGGGTACACGGTTGGATATGAGTACCGCATACCACCCTCAAACAGATGGTCAGAGCGAACAGACCATTTAGACGTTAGAAGACATGCTTAGAGCTTGCGTGATAGACTTTGGAAACCGTTGGGATACTCATCTACCCTTAGCTGAGTTTTCTTACAATAATAACCATCACACCAGTATCAAAGCCGCCCCGTTTGAAGCATTGTACGGAAGGAAGTGTCGATCACCACTGTGTTGGACAGAAATCGGTGATAGTCAACTCACTGGTCCCGAGATCATACACGAGACCACAGAAAAGATCGTTCAAATTCAAAACCGACTCAAAGCCGCGCGTGACCGTCAGAAAAGCTACGTTGATGTAAGACGTAAACCATAGAATTCCAAGTGGGAGATAAGGTTCTACTTAAAGTCTCACCTTGGAAAGGAGCATTCGTTTTGTCAAACGAGGTAAGCTAAATCCTAGATACATTGGACCATTTGAAATCCTAGCCAGGATTGATCCTGTAGCTTACAAGCTCAAACTTCCTCAAGAACTTAATAGTGTTCATGACACTTTCCACGTGTCAAATCTAAAGAAGTGCATGTCAAGTGAAACCCTGGTTATACCACTCGATGAGGTTCAGATTGATAAACAACTTCACTTTATTGAGAAACCCGTGGAGATCCTAGATCGAGAGGTAAAGAAGATGAAACGAAGCCACATTCTCATAGTGAATGTCCGGTGGAATTCCAGACGGGGACCCGAATTTACTTGGGAACGCGAAGACCAAATGAAGCTCAACTACCCTTACTTGTTTGAAACCCTGGCATCTGCACACAACCCTAACTGAATTTCGGGACGAAATTCTTTCTAACATGGGGAGTATGTGACAACCGGCAATTTCAGGTCAATACCCGACATTGACTTGGTTATAATTACACCTATAATACTTGATTTTCAATTAAATTCCAACTTTTGAAGTCGTTTTATGCATTGCAAAATTTCATGCATTACATTTCATGCATCGGTGATTCGGCGTAATTACCATTTTTACACGCTATACAACCGGCACACACGAACGTTGGTGATAATTAATATATATGTGTACTAATAAATACTTTAAGGTATTTCAAAGTAATTTAGATTCCATTGTTTCCAAGTATTTTAGATTTCAAATTAATACATTGGAAAAACTTAAAATAAACCTTAACGCGTAAACTAATATTTACCCGGATAAAACGCGTATAACGCACTACTACATACACAAGTTATTATTAACATATTATCAATATTATGATATGTACCTTATATGATTTATTACAATAATTTTTATGTATTTTAAGAAGTAACAAGTAAAAATATAATAATATATAGAAATTGTTAAAATACAAGAAATACCACTCAATACAAAAAAAATTTGAAAATCCAACCCCCCCTCACCTTTCTTTTCTTCTCTTTTCTTCTTCCTCTCTTGTCAAATCCTCACAAGACAAGATGTCTTTTGTGAAGCTCAAGAATTGTCATTTTGGTGTTAAGGAAAAGTTTATGAAAAAATTACATGATTCCTTTTCCATATGTGTGAGTTCCTTCCCTATGGTTGACCAAGAGCCAAAGTAAAAGTTTTTAGAGATTACAAATACAAGCAACATTCACACTTCTACCACACAAATCACCACACACTCTTCTCCCTCTTTCATCCTTTAATTTTTGGCCAAGGCATCACCACCTTCACTTCACCATCTTTCAAAACTCATCTTCTACAAATCTAAGTGTTTCAAGTGCTTTTGGGTAAAGATCAAGCAATTTTTGAAGCTTCCAAGCATCCTACAACATCTTCTCTACTTTTCCTTGGTTGGTTCTTAGTTCAATGGATCAAGTCTTCTTTTTTTTTTCCTTGCATTTCAAGACTACCATCTCTTTCTTCTTGATTGTTTAAGGTTAGCACCTTCTTGTTTCTAATCTTCTATACATCACCATGATGTGTTCATGTTCACTAACTCATCCAAAAGTGCTCTAGCAAAGTTTAAAAAGTAACAAAACATGTAAGACAATTTCTGGCAGATTCATGTTCTGTGTTTTCGACACCATAACTCGACCTAAAAATGGTAAAACGAACAGTTTCTTGAGCCTAACATTAACTTTAGGATGTCTAGTTTTAACTCATCAACCTTGAAATTTTTAGATGAGTAAACCTATCCAAAACATACAAACATGATCAAAGTGTTGAACCTGAATTTTTGGCAGAATAGATAGGGCTGAAAGATTGAGGCATAAGTTATGTTTAAAGTAACCAAATGGAGATTTTCCTTCTGTGGTAACTTATCTTAAAGTGTTAGGTTTAAAAGTACTATAGTCTCTATTTGTGAATGTAAGGTTTGACCCCTAAAAAGGTGAAATCCCTGGACATGTACAGAAAAATGCTGCACTGACATCTGTTGCTTCATGACCCATTTCGAGGGACTTAAACCTAGCTAAATATTGCAAGCTATACCTTTTTGAATCCTAAGACATAGATCTAAATATGGTAAAAATATCAGATTTTATAAAAATTCTTTGTATCATGAAAAGAGGATGACAACCAAACCCAAAAATCCCTTTGATTCTGTCAAATGCCCATATTTATATAAAGTAAACTTTTGAAGATATTTGATAAAAAAGGGAAACCCATACACATGGAAAGTATAATACCATTATACTTAATATAAAACACATTTAATACATTATGTACTTTTAGAAAGATAGATATGAAGACAAGAATCTAAATAAAACATTTACGACTCGACGTGTCTAATTAGTCAAGTGACATTTTCAAAACTAACTTTATGGATGAGTTATGCATGACCATCTGGGTTAGTAATCATGACCTCATGAATATATTGTGAATTTGTTTAGGAGATTCCTAGACCAATCAAACGTACAGACTATTTCTAGAATTCACGCGTGCATTACAGGTGAGTTTCACGGCCCCATTTTACTTATTTTCCTTTTGGGGGAGATTACATGCAATTACTATTTTCCTGGACACATTTACTTGATAATGATTTCACATGTTATATAAGTTGTTTACTTACCGTACAAAGTCCACTGTTATCGGAGCGTTAGTTTATTTCCCAAAGCGAGGTAATCATGGATAGTACTATTGGGTTTGACTACCCCCACCCGGATTAATTACCCTAATCTTGACTGGAGGTCTAAACGGGTGCATTATTAGCCTGTTCACACTCATGCTTACGGTAGGCATGGGTAGGGGCAATTTGTTACAGTTACAATCTAGCTTCGGTTGCGGTGCTTATATATATTGTAGTATTGTATGATCAACAATCAAATCATGGAAAGACTTGTGGTCCATTACACTGTTTACTATTATTTTAAAACCTGTGAACTCACCAACTTTATGTTGACATTTTTCATGCATGTTTTCTCAGGTAATTGATAGATGCACCAAGTTAAGCTAGCATGGAACACCTCATGTTTAGGGTCATTCATGCTGTTTGGGACATTCATTTTCGTAATTGTCATGTTTTGAAACAATTTACCTTATTACTATTGCTTCTGCAAATTTAACTTTGAACAATGATGTATTTTAAACTTATTTGAGATGTATGTTTTACAAAACCATGTAGTGGTCGATCAGTGACTATGAAATCATGATGTTCGCACCCCGCGGGAAACCGCTGTGGTTTGGGGGTGTGACACAATTAAAGCGGCCTTTTTATACTAAACCAAATATATAGATTAGAACATAAATATAAGTGAAACTCAGTAACAACATCATTACTTCAACCAATTCAACCACTAAAAAACCACTAAGAAGATCGATATTCAGATCAATTTTACACTTAAAAACCATTAAAAACATCAGAACTAGATCAGAACTAGATCAACTCAACCATAGCATTGAAATACCATAACTAAATCCATTCGACCAAAACATTAAAAAGACAAGTAATAGTATCATTTTAACCAAACGATTAAAAAGACATTACCATACGTTACTAACGATATGAACCAAGTTGTGAGCCTGCTGCTGAACCAAGTTGTGAGCTTCTTAGTGAACGAAGTTGAGAGCTTCCTGCTGAACCAAGTTGAGAGCCTGCTGCTGAACCAAGTTGTGAGCCTACTGCTGAACCAAGTTGTGAACCTGTTGCTCAACCAAGTTATGAACCAACTTGTGTTCCTTGTCCCTTGATCTTACAAGTTCTTTTGTTATGCCCCGTTCGATTACAATTATCACAAGTAATTGTGTTACCCTTCCTTGACATCTTTCCACTTGTAACAACTGATTGTCTTAACTGACTTTGCTCCTCAATGGACTTCTTCCACTTTTTGCTTGGCCTTCCAATCTGTGTGTGATGTTTTGGATGAGTTAGTATAGTTGGGCGTCGAGATGGTATCCACAAGTTCTTGCCATTAATTGGGTCCACAATATTTTCATAAAATTTTCTTCTATCTTTCTAGCCAATAAATTTCATCAACCTATTTTTATAGTATACCATCACCAATTCTATTCATAGCCATATTTCAAATGCATGCTACTGCGTGCTTGCATGGTATTCCAGTCAATTCTCATTTTCTACATGTGCAACTTCTTTGGTTAGTAAGACCTACACATTGGTCATGTTCAGAAACACTTACCTAATACTTGGATAGACCATTCCAAATAACTATATAATTTGAGGCATCAGACTTGTCTTTTTTCAAATAACTCGGTAACAACAAGAGTTAGAGTTCCATGGATCATCTTACGTACCAGAACAATTCTTTTCATTATATACTCCTTAATAAACTCAAGGCAAGTTATCATAGGCTTGTCCCTTCCCCCCACCAGTTGCTTATTGAAAACCTCACATAGATTGTTTAATAATACATCACACTTTGATCTCCCTTATTGCACAACCAAAATTCCCTCAACTGTTAGTTGTTAACCGGATAGAAGTTAATAATGAATTGAGATATCTTACCACTAAAATAAGCACTTGACAAGTGTCTTGGTGGAATCTGTTTTAACCAATCATATGTTGCCTTATTTTGTTTTAAAACTTCCTTCATAACCTTATCAATACCTTGTGTTGTTATTGCACTTGCACACTTCCAAAGTAGCTCTTCTTTGTATAGTTGACCCTTCCACTTTTGTTTCATGTTCTCATGGATATGTCTCACACAATATCTATGCTCAGAACTCGAAAACACCTTAGAAATTACGGGTATTATACCCTACATGTAAAAGGAAAACACTTTAGTTTTGAGGCTATGATTGAAAACGAATAGTTATGGCATACCTTCTGTCTGTCACTTATAAATGTAAAATTAGAGTTTGAATATCTAAGTCAACAAATACCAAACCCATGAACTTGCACTTTCAGATTCAACAACTGTGTAAGCAATAGGATAAATCCCATTGTTTGCATCTACTCCCACTGCTGTTAATATTTGTCCAGGATAAGGCCCTTTTATGAAACATCTATCCAACCCTAATAGTTCTCTACCACAAATCTTAAATCCTTTCTTCAAGCCACCTAAACATATGTAAATCCTTTTAAACTATTGGGTTTTCATATTGACTCTTATAGTCTCCTTGAAGCCATTTTGTTACAATAACCTTAGCCCTAAAGACCTTATTAGATGTGACTTGAACTTGGAATTTTTTTTGGAGCATATCTTGTAAAACCTTAAGTGGTATATCTGAGTTGAGTCTAACAGTTGGTTCGATCTCTTTGGCCAGCCAACTTATAGTGAACAACTTAACATCTCTTGTTTAAAGACATTGATGTTCCTTAAATAAAGTTTTAACAAGCCAATACCCTTATTTTCTATGGTGTGAAATATACAATAATCATGGACAAGTTGGTGTTGGAATCTTTTTTTAGGTTTGGCCTTTGTTGATGACTTAGAACTGTCAACCTATTGTGACCCAACACCCAAACTTTGCTTTTGTTCCAACCTCATTAGTTTCACACATTACTACATTTGGATTATTTCTTAAACACACTACTCGAAATATGCATTTATCATTCCTTGAGATATACAATTGTCTTCTAGTCTGTATTGCATGCTTTTTAACCATGTACCTTATATAATCTTGAGTAGCAAAAGCCTGAGCAAGATAAAAGGGCAATCCTTAGATTGTCCATTCTTTTTTTTTTTGCTTTCTGATGTCTTTTAATGCTCTATGCAATAGAGGTTCATCATCAGAGTCACTAACACTTTCAAAGTCATCAAACTCAAAGTCAACCATATTATTTCTATCATCATCATCAGTTATATTTTCATCTTCACAATCAACAGCCGCCCTAAACTCATCCATATCAACATTATCATCAATAATCACGTTGTCTTCATCTACTATGAAGTCAGAATCTTCATCATCCATACAAGTATTTTTATCGTTAACTTTATGCTCCACATGAACCTCAATAACTTTATGTTTCTCAATATATTTTAGCATGTTAGTAACATCCCTATCATTAGCTAAGGGCATTAACCAAATTCCAACTCATCTCCAGGAATTCTAAAATGATATCTCATTACATCTTCTTTATCATACTCAAGTTTCTCTAACATATGGTGAACCTTGATAACAGAGATTTGGCCAGAATCAACCATATCAATAAAACCAGTCTTACCAAGATCATATGTTATATCTAGAAAATTACTAAACTCTCCAACATGATGGAGTTCAATAGTGAATAAGGTAGGGTTTTTACCATAAACATCATTCGAATCAAAGTCTTTCTTATGTCGAACCAACCATTCCCCAACGTCCATTGGATAGCAGTAGATGAAGTCGAAGATGAACAAAGATGGCAACCTTCACTGTAGCTCGATCCTATGCTTCTTCAAAGAGGGATTTCTGTTTGACGTGTTCCATGGCATGATAGGCATGTCGTAACTTTGTAGAAAAGTAGGGTTTTGTTATTATATGTATAATTACTTGAATGCCCTTTACTTAGTGGATGTTTAACGGGTTAATTTTAACGGTGTTAAATATCATGGATGAAAATGGTAACATTTTTAAACGTTGGGGAAGCCTATGCAAAAAAAAAATATTTTGGATGTAAATGACAAATGTAAACAAACCATGGGGATGAAAGCGACAATTTACTCTTTTATCTATATATACAGTTACACAATTCTAATATTTGAGCACCTAATAAAAGATAAACCCTAGTTGCAGCCTATGGACTTAGGATTCACATCGAATCCGAACCACATTAAACTGTCATGTTCGTTATATTTTGTTTCTGTGTGATTCCTTTGTGCGTGTGCCTTGTTTGTAAACCGCTGCGTCACTTGAATCCTAACAGGTTTCATAACATAAACCGCTAACCGAACCATTAGACTCCCAAACTATTTAAACGGCCTATTTATACAAGTTTGCATGATTATGGCTCTTGGGATGGCCTGTGCATTTAATTTCAAGTGGTTGAACTTCAATAAATCTAGTCATTCAAAGAGACTCGATTCACATATAAAAAACTTTAATTAATGTTAATTACAAACAAATCTGCCTAATAATCCAAAATTATTCAAAATCGGACCAACTTATCGGATTTGAACGATTCAATTCGAGTTCATTCTTGAACGTTTATTTCTTTCGTAATAATAATAATAATAATAAATAATATAATATACAAAATAACAAAAATCAAATCTAACATATTAAAACCTAAAAAATATTTCTAGATGTAGAAAAAGTGGTCAACATGATAGCAACTACAAAACACGATCATGGACTTCTTATGCCAATAACGTATTTCGCGAAACACCCCCTAAGCTTTTTCCATATTGAAAATAGTGCCTTCGACTCATATTTTTGGTCACTTAGATCCGAATGTTATATGTTTAAAGTTTATTTTTTTGATTACTTTTATATTTTGGAGTTTTTACTATCTAGTTATTAGTTGATTAGCTATATTTTAACATATAAAACTACAAAAACTTAAATCATGCATATGTTTTATCAATAATAAAAATAATATGTTGTTAGTCTTACTTATAGAAAGAAACAAACTCCAGTAATACATTTATCATTACTTTTTACATTTTTTATTTAGCTCTAGTTGTTTATGCTAATTTTTATAATTTTGAATATGTATTATAAACTAGTTTTTAATAGAATGTAATAAAATAAAATAGGTTATATTTAAATTTTAATAATTTGATAAAAGATTATCCTAATGTACATAAAACAAAATTTAGTAAACTTGATGTTTAGATATCACTTAAATTTGTTAAGCTTGCAAATAACAAATACTTTATATATTTTTAAAAGTTAATAAAATCAATACAAATAATTCTAACTCTAACCCTTTTATGTTAAAAATCTTAATATACTAACTTAAAATTCAAAAATTAAGAACTTGAGAAGATATAAACCTATTCTTGTGCACTTAAAGGCATGATTTTCAAGATAAAAACAAAATTTATTGAAAACAAAACATGAAATGCATGTTATTCATGTGAACATCCACATTATATGATAAATCAATCTTTAAACATACACTAAATATGTTCACACGAGCTTATGGCCTTATATTTCAAAAGAAAACATTGATTTTCAAGAAAAAGCACATGCCCACACTATTTATTTAACAAACTCAAACATAAAAAAAAAATCAATTATTTTAAAACAAAAAGTTCAATATACAGAACTCTACTCTACTTCTAACAACGAAAAATCCTCAAAACAAATAGTTGAAGGACCGGTATTGTAACAATAATAAAACTTGATGGGTGTCATTTATAAATTGCCTCGAGAATTCCCCCATCCACACCTCCCTTGATCCCAAAGGTGTCTCGCACACACCGGAACACACACAATCAAAAGCACACATACACTAACGTACAACAATCAATGCATACATACAACCATGTACTCCATCTCAGCTCTGGATTCAACAATTCACTCCTTGGATATAGCAATCACAATAAACTCACGTTCTGCTCCCAAAAATACAGTAACGTACAGTACCAAAGCGTAAAGTACAAGTCGTTCTAGGTATGTGACTCTGGAGCTAGCAATCTCCGATCTGGAAAATAGAGTTACCATAAATTTGGCTGTATTGTAGACTGTCTATATGGTCTACAAATCGTGCGTTTTGACCCTCTTTTACTACCCCTTCAATAATAAATAATAATAATATTATAATTATTATTATTATTATTATCATTCTCAATCGTTATGTGCTTCGTGATCTCTTTGTGGAATTCAATTCGATTTGTGTTGATTTAGGGCTTGATGAATGATGATTGCGTTGGAGTGATGTGTAGTGAAGGTATAGTTGTTTATTGTTGTTTATAATCAACAGCAAGAAGCATATTAGGATGAACTGAAAGAGGATTTGCTTTTGGAAATGTCTCCGGTCAAATTTCTGTTCACGTTTCTCTTCATATCGATCATACTATGGCTGCTGTTCATGTAAGTGGTGATTCAGCTGGTTTACTTTGGTTAATTTGATCGATGTTTGTGGTTTGTGGAGAATTGAGGTTTGGAGCTTGAGTTTTTGAGGCGTTGAAGATGATCCGGCGTTTTACTGTGTTTGATTGTGTGGTTGTTGCATTTCTATGTATGGATTGATGGAACTGGGGTGTTGAGTTTGATGTTGGAGTTCAGTGATGTGGTGGTGGTTTTGCTAGTTGCGTGTGATGTTGTCTTAGTGTACTGATTGGTTTTGTTTTAGTGTTAAGTGCATCTTTTTTGTTAAATATGTTACATGTTATGAGTGTATAATGTGAATGTAATGCCATGATTTTCAAGTTACGGATAGATCAAATCACAGTATAAAGTAGAAAATGGTTATTGGTAATATGAAAGTGAATATTGTTCCTTACTTTTTTCCTTTTAATGTTGCAAAAGACGCTACATATTTCAGATTTATGTTGATTTTGCATCATGAATCTTGTTGATCATATTTGGATTTTAGTTGTACTCTTATTTCGTAAAGTTTGTGCAATCCAGTTGTTCTTTGTTGAAGGAATGCTCTGTTACTTGATCTCATAGTCTTATGTCTGGTTATGCTTTTATTATGGATAGTGAAGCAACATAAATAAATGTTTTAGATGACTCAAGTAACATCTTATTTCAGATTTGCTTCCAAATTAGTTGCTTGGATTTTGAGCCGGATCATGAAAGCATCGGTGGCATTTAAAGTTAGCGGATGGAAATGTTTGAGGGATGTTACAATCAAGTTCGAAAAGGTTATTAAACTTTTGCTTTAACATACATTGAATTGTGGTTCAGTTTTGTTTTCTTTTGCTATGGCTGCTCTTACATTTTGCTTGTCTAAATTTAATCAATGGTCTTAAATGAGATGCATATTGAATTAATCATGTTAAATTTAGAAATTCAGCAAGAACATAATTCAAATTGTTAAAATGATGGAGTTGAAGTAGTTTGATGGCTTGTTTCAGACATAGTTGATAGTTTAGAGAAGTTTTATCTTTAATCTAGAAAGGAATTTTTTTATTCATTATGTTTTTTACTGGACTTCGCACATGACTAGTCGTCTTACAACAAATGATATGTTTCTTATATGTTCTTCACAGTAGCTTATTGTTATACTCCTCTCCTGTTAACATTGTATTTTTAGAGTTCATTCAATTGCATCTATGCTCTTTTTAGTATCCTTCCTGACATCATTCAACATTGGCAATTTGCAGGGTGCGGTTGAATCTCTTTCAGTTGGTGAAATTAGATTCAGTCTAAGACAATCCTTGGTTAAACTAGGGGTTGGTTTTATGTCTAGGGATCCAAAACTGCAATTGCTGATAAGTGACATAGAAATCGTTACAAGAGCTTCAAACCAAAGTTCAAAGAAAACGGAGGCACATAAATCTCGTAAGTCTCGCAGTAGCCCAGGCAGAGGGAAGTGGATGGTTGTGGCTAATGTGGCAAGATTCTTATCGATTTCTGTGACGGATTTGGTTGTAAAGGCAAGTTTTTCAATGAAATTCATTATATTTATTACTATATGTCTAGTTCCAAATTAGCTACGTGTGAGATTTTACTAGGAAGTTTTTTTGTTTGTCTAGTTCCACTCTTGCTTGTGCATGCAATTACTTTTACCTGTACTATATGTTTATGGTGTAGTCATTCATGGTTCCATGATTTATAGTTCTTGTATTGCTTTTGTATTACACTACATATCTGTCAGCACAAGTATCTAACTATTATTGTATGTAGAAAAATGGACTTAAAATGATATTAAGAACGTTATGTATAGTTTATGAGTGATTAGATTATATTCCTTATGCTCAGTTGTATACTTGGCCTGATAAAAGGACCTACATTGCAATATATAGAATATAGTTTTGTTTCTCAAATGCAAATTCATATGTGGATGTTTGCAGGATTTCTATTTCTCAGATCTTCTGCAATGGAGTAACATTTAGAAAAATATGCTTGATAATCATAATGATTGGTTGGTTGAAAGATTAGGTTTCAACACAGAAGATTCTTTTAGTTAACAACTGGACACAATAAGGTGTTGCTTAAAGTGCCTGTTGCTATCATGACTCCAGATTACATCAATCAAGTTTGTTATATACATATATATTTTCTGAATAGCATGGAAAATTTTTGTGAAGTGCATGACATCTAGTTATAATCTTAAAAGTCTTTTTCATTAAAGGTTTCATTATCAATTGCTTCTAATTTTTTTAACTTTGGGGCAGACACCAAAAGCTACTGTAGAAGTTAAAGATTTGGGAGTTGAGATATCAAAAGATGGTGGGACCAAGCCTTCTATCCTTGTGAAGTTGCAACTTTTGCCTGTTGTTGTTCATGTGGCTGAACCACGAATTAGTTTGGACCAGTCATCGAGCTTTAGCAATGGTGAAAGCTTTACTGTTGGACAGACATGTTTTGCAACTATTGAGAAGGCATCTGCTCCTTTTGTTTGTGAAGAATTCCATCTCTCGAGTGAGTTTGGTCATGATAGGTTGGTTTTTTTATTTTCTATTTTTTAAGTTTCTTTATATTATCTTTCCCGCAAATCTATGTAACATTTTGAGATTGAGGAATAAAGAGTTTCTGCTTCTTTATCCCCTAATAGTTTTCTTCATCTTCTGAAGTCATAGTAGTTGCTTGTTTCTGTGCTCTAGGGTTGTGTTTTGAGCAACAATATCACAAGAACAACATTGAATACAACATTGCCAAAAAGCACGTCTTTTTTTGTTCCCTATTTTTGTTTCTTCGTGTAACAATTAAAGCTTTTTTATTTACAACTTTTGCTGCAGAGAAGCAGGTATCGTTGTGAAAAATGTAGACATTTCAATTGGAGAAATCTCTTTGAACTTAAGTGAGGATCTAATTCCCCGAAAGAAGTCATCAGACACCCAAGGTGATGGATCTTTACAATCAAACATTGAACACAATGTCCTTAAAAAGCAACGAAATGGAAAATCTGCCCTTTTGGCTGTTACCAACTACACTTCATTCATTCCAGAAAAGGTTAGGAAGTGTTGTATATTTCGAGTCAATACTAAAGTTTATATTAACTGGCCAATTCTCTCTATATCTATAATAGGTTTGTCTTGCTTTGCCAAAGTTGAATGTGAATTTTGTGCACAAAGAACACTCTATTGTTATGGAGAATAACATAATGGGTATCCAGTTAAAGAGTGTGAAGTCTCGATTTGTTGAAGATATTGGAGAAAGCACACGTCTTGATCTTCAGTTAGATTTCAGTGAGATTCATGTATGGGTGTAATTGGCAATATTTTATATCTTGGCCTTCTTAACATTTTTAATATTGTTCATAGTTTTATTCTAATGGTAGTCTCTTTCTTATATAATATAGCTTCTTAAAGAAGCTGAAAATTCTATGGTTGACATATTGAAGCTTGCTGTAATTTCTTCAGTTTACATCCATTACAGGTACATATATATGATTTTAATACATTGTTTCATAGAACCATTTCCATAACTTCTTTAGTTTTTTTCTCTTTTCAGCCTTCATCACCTATAAGATCTGAAATTGATGTAAAGCTTGGTGGCACCCAGTGCAATTTATTTATGGGAAGATTGAAGCCATTGATGAAATTGAGTTCATCAAAGAAGAAAAAGATGGTGCTTCGTGATGAAAATGCTAACCCAGTATCGGCCCAGTCAAGTGGTGTGAAAATCGCTATGTGGACATGTACAGTTTCAGCTCCAGAGATGACTATTGTTCTTTTTAATACAAGTGGATTGCCGATTTATCATGTAAGTGATTATCTTTCACTGCCATAATTTATTTAATCTCACTGTCTTAAAGTTTTCCTAAAGATCTCTACTGAAGTGGCGTGTAAAAAGAAGTTTGCAAAGGCAAAGCTGAATGTTGCAAGTTCAGTTACGTTTGATGAATATTCTATTAAGTAGAGGTTGGCAGGTTGCAAATTGGATGGGTTGGAGAGGTTGGCTAACAGGTAATAGTAGGTGTGGTTTGAAACTGGTTGGTTAATCTGAAACTCTTTCTTTGTTAAACAGTTTCAGGTTTGTAATTAAAAATATATCTTCTAAAAATGATTAGAAATGCTTATTATTAATAATCTAAATTTTATTGAATGGGATGGTTTAGGAAGGTTTATGAATTAAAGATGCACAAAGTCAGACTTTCAATCAGTTTGACCACTTTCCTTCAAAGCTGTCTTTTTATTTTACCTGTTTGATTTGTTATGAAGTAAAAGATAATCCGAGACCCATGCATAATTGCATATATATCTTGATTGAAATTGCCACCTCTACTAAATAGTTTCAGAATGTTTGATTTATGTACCTTTGGTGAACATGTGACATCATCATTTTACTGCAGTTGTGGGATTTGTTTCTTCTCTTTAGGAAAAGCTTTAGTACAGCTAATGTCTTTTTGGCATACTTTGCTTTCATTAATTTTCAGGGTTGCTCACAGTCCTCACATGTGTTTGCCAACAACATATCTAGTTCAGGCACTGCAGTTCACATGGAACTTGGAGAACTGAATTTGCATTTGGCAGATGAGTATCAAGAATTGAGAGAAACTCTTTTGGTGTGGAAACAAATGCTGGTTCCTTAATGCATATAGCAAAAATCAGCCTAGATTGGGGTAAAAAGGAGAGGGATCCACCTCTAGAAGACAATTCTAAGTTAATATTAGTTTTGTCTGTTGACATAACTTCCATGGGTTTGAACTTAACATTTAAACGTGTTCAGTCCTTGCTATCAACTGCATTCCTGTTTAAAACACTGTTAAAAGCTTCATCCCCTTCTATCAAAACGTCTAGGGTAGGGCGTTCAACAAAACCATCTGGCAAAGGGATTCGTGTAATTAGATTCAATCTGGAACGCTGTTCTGTAAATCTATGCAGTGACATAGGCTTGGAAAATGAAGTTATCATGGACCCGAAATCTGTAAATTATGGATCACAAGGTGGGCGGGTACATATTAGTGTTTTAGCTGATGGAACCCCACGTACTTCAAAAATAACAACAACAGTTTCAAAGGAGCACAGAACGGTTAAATGCATTGTAGGCCTAGATGTATATCATTTTAGTTTGAGCTTAAATAAGGAAAAACAATCCACTCAGTTGGAGCTTGAACGAGCTCGATCTGTGTATCAAGAATATTTAGAAGACAGCGATTCTGGCACAAAAGTAACAATATTTGACTTACAGAATGCAAAGTTTGTAAGAAGAGCTGGAGGCCTTAGAGAAATAGCTGTTTGCTCCCTTTTTAGTGCCACTGATATTACTGCCAGGTGGGAGCCAGATGCCCATTTAGCATTAGTTGAACTAGGGTTAAGACTGAAGCTACTGATTGAGAATCAGAAGGAGATTTATTCTAGTAAAGATAACGTAGTTCCAAAAGAAGCATCTATGGGATTATTACAGCCAGAAAAGAATAAAAGAAAAAAGGAATCTCTTTTTGCTATTGATATTGAGATGCTTACTTTAACTGCTGAAGCTGGAGATGGTGTTGAAGCCATGATTCAAGTTCAGTCAATTTTTTCTGAAAATGCACGTATAGGTGTACTCCTTGAAGGACTGATTCTCAGTTTCAACTCATCAAGAGTGTTTAAAAGTGGCAGGATGCAAATTTCTCGCATACCGAGTGCAAAATCTGAATCAGATGCCAAGTGGGATTGGGTGATTCAAGCATTTGACGTACATATTTGCATGCCATACAGATTACAGCTGCGTGCTCTTGATGATTCTGTTGAGGAAATGTTGCGAGCTTTAAAGCTTATTACTGCTGCTAAAAAGAAATTAATATTTCCTGCCAAAGAATCTGGTTCAAAACCTAAAAAGCCTAGTTCTTCGAAAATTGGTTGTGTAAAATTCTCAATACGTAAGCTGACTGCTGACATTGAAGAAGAACCGATACAAGGTTGGCTTGATGAACACTATCGAGTTATGAAAAATGAGGCTCGTGAACTGGCTGTTCGGTTGACTTTGCTTGAGACAATTACTGCAAAAGGAAGCCAATCTTCTGCAGTTGCTGATGAAGATGATTCTGTTCACAAAGGCGTGTTTCAAGTTGGCGGAGAAGAGATTGACTTGCATGATCCATCATCTGTTGAAAAGCTTAAAGAAGAAATCTATAAACAATCCTTTCATTCTTATTATCGGGCTTGCCAGAAACTCGTAACAGCTGAAGGATCTGGTGCATTTCAGGATGGATTTCAGTCTGGTTTTAAACTTAGCACCTCCAGAACATCACTTTTTTCTATCACTGCAACAGAGCTTGATTTAAGTTTGTCAGCAATTGAAGGTGGTGAAGCAGGAATGATAGATTTTGTACAGAAGCTTGATCCAGTTGCGCTTGAATATAAAATTCCATTTTCTCGCCTTTATGGATGTAACCTTAATTTGAAGACCGGCTCTCTTGTTGTTCAGCTTAGAGACTATACCTATCCACTTCTTGCTGGTACTTCTGGTAAATGTGAGGGACGGGTTGTTCTTGCTCAACAGGTCCGACTATAATTATCTTCTCTTATTTGATCATATTCATTTGGCTTTGTTTTCCATTTTTATCTATTGGATTAAAGGTGGTAGGTCAGACAGGTTAGGTAATGGCTCCAATTGGGTTCAGGTGAAAACAAGTGTTTTTAAGTAAAGGTCAAAACCTTTTGTCTGTTTTATGATTCTAAAAAGCTATAGTAAGTTAGTAAAACAATAACAATCTAACAGTTTGAATAAAATGATGATGGAGGTTGTATGCATTATGCAACAAAAATAGACTCAATGACTTTTGACCTGTTTGACTCAACTCGTCTTCATTAACTTTTTTCCCTTTATTTGTTTGAATACTGAACTAAGGAATGAAAGAAAGAAAATGATTCTGAATTTTACTGCAGGCGACACCTTTTCAACCCCAAATTCTTCATGATGTCTATGTTGGTAGTTGGAGGAAGGTGCAAATGTATCGTTCAGCTAGTGGCACAACTCCTCCAATGAAAACATTTTTGGATTTACCGTTACTTTTCGAGAAAGGAGAAATATCTTATGGAGTTGGTTTTGAACCAGCATTTGCTGATTTAAGCTATGCATTCACAATAGCTTTGCGTAGGGCTAACTTAAGTGTTAGAAACCCAAGTGCTTCCAATATTACAGTCCCAAAAAAAGAAAAAAGCTTGCCATGGTGGGATGAGATGAGAAATTATATTCACGGAAAAACCACATTGTGTTTTTCTGAAAGCACATTTCACATTCTTGCTACAACTGATCCATATGAGAAAAATGATGAACTCCAAATTTCTTCCGGATATATGGAACTCAAACACACGGATGGACGTATACATGTTTCAGCAAAGGACTTCAAGATGTTTACAAGCAGTTTGGAGAATTTGCTTCGAAATTCAACAATTAACCACCATCTGGCGCACGTGGTGCTTTTCTAGTGGCCCCTAGCTTTACTCTGGAGGTTACAATGGACTGGGAGTGCGAGTCGGGTAACCCACTCAACCATTATTTATTTGCGCTTCCGTCTGAACGTGTCACTCGTGATAAGATATATGATCCGTTCAGATCTACATCATTATCGCTGAGGTGGAATTTCTCTCTCAGACCCATCATATCTCTTTCACAGTCCTCCAGTAACGGTTATGCTGCATTTGATGCAAGTTTGCATGATTCATTGAAATTGGAGAATGATTCAGTTAATTCACCAACTTTAAATGTTGGCCCTCATGACTTCGCTTGGCTCTTAAAATTCTGGAGCTTGAACTATAGTCCTCCTCACAAATTGCGTTACTTCTCTCGATGGCCTCGTTTTGGTGTCCCGAGAGTTCCTAGGTCTGGTAATCTTTCATTAGACAAAGTCATGACAGAATTTATGTTTCGGATCGACTCAACTCCAACCGTTTTAAGACATATGTCATTAGATGATAACGATCCAGCTAAAGGATTGACATTTAAGATGACAAAGTTAAAATACGAAATGTGTTATAGTCGTGGTAAGCAAAAGTATACATTTGAGAGCAAACGTGACATTCTCGATCTTGTGTATCAGGGTCTTGATCTTCATATGCCTAAAGTATTTCTTAATAAAGATGATTGCACCAGTGTTATCAAAGTTGTTCAAATGACAAGAAAAAGCTCAAAATCTTCATCCACGGACAGAGTTGTAAATGAAAACAGTGGCAATGGTAGAACTACTACAGAACGGCATCGTGATGATGGTTTTTTGTTGTCATCTGATTATTTTACAATTAGAAGGCAATCACCAAAGGCAGATCCAGCCAGATTGCTTGCTTGGCAAGAAGCTGGTAGAAGAAATTCTGAGATGACATATGTTAGGTCAGAATTTGAAAATGGAAGTGAGAGTGATGAACAAGCAAGATCTGATCCAAGTGAGGATGATGGTTATAATGTAGTGATAGCTGATAACTGTCAGCGTATCTTTGTCTATGGATTGAAGCTACTGTGGACAATTGAAAACAGAAATGCTGTTTGGTCATGGGTTGGTGAATTATCTAAAGCATTTGCACCTTCAAAACCTTCTCCTTCTCGTCAATATGCCCAGAGGAAGCTTCTAGAAGGGAACCAAGTACAATGTATAAAGGAATCTCTTCATGAAGATGTTTACAAGAACCCTTCTGTTGGTCAAGGTGCAAGTTCTTCTAAACAAAAGGAGGCATCAGGGTCGGACCCATCTTCAGCAAATTCAACTAAAGTAGACAGTCAATCATTTGGTACAAAACCACAATATATCTGATCACATTTATGGGTTTCTTTTTTTGTCATGATGAATTCTGCTTTGAATCTTTATCCTCTATGTAAAATTTTAATCCTTTTCTAATTGATAGACAAACTTGGGTTTGATGACTCTGATGAAGAGGGCACTCGTCGTTTCATGGTAAATGTTATTGAGCCACAATTCAATCTTCACTCTGATGATGCCAATGTAAGTTGTTAAGGTGTTAGAACTGAATTATTTTAGTAAACCTTATTTGATTAATCATGTATTTATGGTTATCAGGGTAGATTTTTGCTGGCTGCTGTAAGTGGGAGAGTTTTGGCTCGGTCATTTCATGCAGTTCTGAATGTGGGTATAGAGGTGATTAAACAAGCACTTGGGAGTGGAGATGTGAATAATCCAGAATCCCAACCTGAGTTAACATGGAATCGTATGGAACTATCAGTGATGCTGGAACACGTGCAGGCTCATGTGGCTCCAACTGATGTTGATCCAGGGGCTGGACTTCAGTGGTTACCAAAGATTCGTAGAAACTCACAAAAAGTAAAGCGCACTGGGGCACTTCTTGAAAGAGTTTTTATGCCATGTGATATGTATTTCCGCTATACCAGACACAAAGGTGGAACAACAGATTTAAAGGTATGTTATGATACTCATGTTATGACATGGCTTTGCGCACACACTTATTTGTGTATAATATACATACTTGTTGAATTCTCTGTAATGCAGGTCAAACCTTTGAAGGAACTTGCTTTCAATTCTCAAAATATAACAGCAACCATGACATCTCGGCAGTTTCAAGTTATGCTTGATGTTTTGACTAATCTACTCTTTGCCAGGCTTCCCAAGTAAGAATATCTTAATTTACCATGTTACTCCTTGTCGTGAAGTTCACTATGTTATTCTCAATATTTATCGGATCAACTTATTTAATTTTTTCTTAGATTGGCTAACTCACACCCTCTAAACCTACTCCTAATCTACACCAAAGTCCACTATGTGATTAGAACCCTCAACCACTTAGGGAGTAACACCTTTACTGCATACCTTGATACCGCTAGGCTACAAACTCTTTGGTATAAACTTATTTGGATATGATGGATCTGAGACTGCATGTGATTATCAACCATACATTATGAAGTTTTTAATTACAGTTGAGTATGTTTTGATATCTAAATGTTGTATAGGCGAATGTGAGAATATGAAAGTTTTGCTTGGGTCAACCTTTTTTTATGTAATTTGGCCATTTCACTGAAGTTTGTAATTCAGGCCTAGGAGAAGTAGTCTTCCCAAATCAGCAGAAGATGATGAAGACATTGAAGAAGAAGCAGATGAAGTAGTTCCTGATGGTGTTGAAGAGGTGGAGTTAGAACGAGTCAACCTTGAACAGAAAGAACGGGCCCGCAACTTGCTTTTTGATGATATCCGGAAGCTTTCCTTGCTTACAGATACTTCTGGAGATGCACATTCAGAGAAGGAAGGGAATCATTGGTTGATAAGTGGTGGTAGATCCACATTGGTAAGATGCAGAACTTTTAAAGTATATATTATCTAAAAGTTCATGTCTAAAGTTCATCACACTATTTTGTTTTTGTTATACGTAAGAATGCTAAAAGCTTACATTTATAGGTGCAACGACTGCGGAAAGAATTGGTGAATGCACAAAAATCTAGAAAGATAGCTGCTGCTTCTTTTAGGATGGTTATGCAGAAAGCTGCACAACTACGACTTATGGAGAAAGAGAAGAATAAAAGCCCTTCATGTGCTATGCGCATATCTTTGCAAATCAACAAAGTTGTTTGGGGGATGTTTGTGGATGGGAAATCTTTTGCAGAGGCTGAGATAAATGACATGGTAAGCCCGACTCTAATCTAAAACCAAGAATGGTCATTTTCATGATCTTTACATACTTATGATATTTTTCAGTTTCTAGTGTTTTTTAGGTTGAATGTCATTCTTTCTTTTGTGGGGCTCACGACCATGAACCTTAATTCATGATGAATCTAATGAAACACCTTGTTGTTTACAGATATATGATTTTGATAGAGATTATAAAGATGTTGGTCTTGCTAGGTTTACAACAAAGTACTTTGTTGTGAGAAATTGCCTGCCTAATGCAAAATCTGACATGCTTCTGTCAGCGTGGAATCCTCCTCCTGAATGGGGCAAGTATGTAACTGTTTTTTTCTTCTGCGGGTATTTGCACATGCTTGAATTCTTTGAGTATATTTTGTTATAAACTTGCACTTACTTTTTGCGGGTTCAGAAAGGTGATGCTTCGGGTGGATGCAAAACAAGGAGCTCCAAAGGATGGCAACTCGCCTATTGAATTATTCCAGGTGCAACCTTCTGCCTGCTGCTTAATATAAATTGTATCAAGAATAGAAATAGTCAACTTTAGTGATCTTGGTGAATTCTAAGGTCAAACTTAACCTTACCTATGTCTGTTCCTATGACAAGTATTTAGGGTTCCTTGATCATTTGTATAGTATAATATAAATATTCAGTATGATGTGAGTGAGCTTTCTGCAGATTATTTTCTCTTACATGATTTAATTCGAGCCTTTACTAAATTACTAGCAGGTCTAATTGTCTAGCAAACCATTCCGTTCAAGCATGGTATAATTTATGCGCAAGTTAAAAAGCACAAAACCAAATCTTCTGATCGAGTCACAGATATATAGTTACAATACTACTAACATGTGATCTTACAATGACCTAATAAACATGTCATTATCATTAATCTGTGACCAACATCTTTATCAAGACCTTAATAATATAACAATTCTTATTTCATTAATGCTTAATTGGGTTGAAATGCTTATCATCTTGTACTGATTAAAGCTACTGTTTAATCCTTAAAGGTGGATATTTACCCGCTGAAAATACATTTGACTGAGCAAATGTATAGAATGATGTGGGGTTACTTTTTCCCAGAAGAGGAGCAAGATAGTCAACGTCGTCAGGTTAGGTGGCCTTCAGTTATTGACTAGGTTTGGATGTGGCAAAATAGGCGGGTTGGGTTGACCCAAATTACCTTATCCATTATTTTAATAAATAATCAATCTGTCAAGTATGATTACTAAAAGTGTTTAGTTTCGACAAATAGGAAGCTTGGAAGGAGTCAACTACTTCTGGTTTTAGAAGAGCAAAAAAGGGTCCTGCTGTTAATGAGGCTTCTGCATCAAGCAGTCACTCAACAAAAGAATCAGAGGGGTCCACACGATCTAATCCGTCATTGTCATTAACATCCCGAAGCAATCATTCCACCTCCCATTCTGATTCCATTCATGTGAGTTTTTACTGACCTGTCAAATCATGATCTTACGAATGGTAGATACATATTACAATTGGATTTTTATAATCATGCAGGGATTAAAGGGACAGAACGGGAAAACCACAGCACCTGAGTTAGTACGAACTTCTTCGTTTGATAGAACATGCGAAGAATCTGTAGCAGAATCTGTTACTAATGAACTTATGCTACAATTACATTCTTCAAGTCTCCCTCCATCAAAGATTGAATTGGTTGGAAGTGTTGAGCAGCAGGATGAATCTAGTAAAGCTAAGTCCAAAATTGCAAAAGTTGGTCGTTCTTCTCAAGAAGAAAAGAAGCTAGGTAAACCAAACGATGAGAAAAGGTCCAGGCCAAGGATATGAGGGAATTCCATAATATCAAGATAAGTCAGGTTCGTTAGTTGTTCAAGGACTGATATGATCATTTAAAAATTGCAAAGTCAATAGGTCGGAAAAGGGTAACTTTTGGTGTGCTTTAAAACACGTTGGTTTGGGTTTTACTCAGAAGACTTTTTATCCAAAACATTTTTATGAACAGTTAGCATGTTATGTGTGATTATTATGATTAACAAAATTTAAATCTGTAATAATCTAGTGTTTGACATTTTGACTCTATTTTTACTTGTTTACCTGTTAGAAATAAAACATTAAGTAAATCTACCCTTTCGTATCTAAAGGGGTCAAACTTGGCATCTAAACATTTTTTCTTACCGTTTTAACAAATCTTGTTTTTTCTTAATGACCAGGTTGAACTGCTAGTGACCTATGAAGGGTCTAGATTTGCTGTAAGTGATCTAAGGTTGCTTATGGATACGTTTCATCGTGTTGAATTTACTGGTACTTGGAGGAGGCTGTTCTCAAGAGTTAAGAAACATATAATTTGGGGTGTCCTCAAATCAGTCACTGGAATGCAGGTAACATTGTTTATTAAGCAAATCAATTTCTAATGTTATCTCAACAAAAAGAGCATAGAAATTTTTTTAAAATACTCAAAAAGTCTAAATATGTAACATAATTGAATTGTTGCAGGGTAAGAAGTTTAAAGATAAATTACATGGTCACGGGAAAGAAACAACTGTGTCTGGTATCCCTACAACTGATCTGAATCTTAGTGACAGTGATGGTGGGGGTCCTAGCAGTAAAGCTGATCAGGTTCCAATAACTTGGCCGAAACGACTTCCCGAGGGTGCAGGAGATGGATTTGTGACCTCAATCAGAGGATTATTTAACTCTCAGCGACGCAAGGCTAAGGCCTTTGTGCTGAGAACAATGAGAGGTGAAGGAGAAAATGATCAAATGGGTGGTGGTGGTGACTATAGTGAAAGTGATACAGAATATTCTCCATTTGCCAGACAACTAACCATAACCACTAGAAAACTCATTAGACGGCACACCAAAAAGTTTCGTGCGAAGAAAGGTTTGTGCCACCCATCATTTTGTTCATATAGAAAGTAAATAGTGTTACAAAACTGAAAATAACTTGGCTTCTATTGTTAATGATCAGGTGTACCTCTACAGCAAAGAGATTCATCACTTCCATCTTCACCAGTAGAAACCACACCATATGAAAGTAGATCCTCTAGTGGATCTGATTCTTATGAGGATTTTCTTGATTACAAGGCAGCTGACGAAAAATCACTGCCTTTGCCTTAACCAACCCACGAAACCGCATCCCTAGTTTTGTTGCAACGCCTTGCCTAGGCTAACATGAGCCACGCTCCATAGGTAAGGCTGAGTTTTTGTATCATCAAAAGCAGGTTCAACCATTGGTATAGCTATATATATATACAAGGATTATGGGTTATGAGAGTTGTATATAACATTGGGCTCTAAGTCGTCAAGAGTTTGATGGACATCTATGAATGTGATTTGTATATTTAAGATGGAAATAAAGGTGGTAATAGTGTTATTGTTATCTTTATTATTTTGTTTAGTTTTCTACATTATGATTTATAAAAAGTAAGCAAGATGCATTGCGATTTTCTAATGTTGATCCACCTATGACGTGCCGATACAAGTTCCAACTATCGGAGCGAAGATATGATCAATAAAACCTGGCTGGATCAGGATAGAGAGAGGGGTGCTTGTTCCTAACAACTTTCGTAAAGGTTTGCTCATGTTGTATGAAGCATCCCCACTTAGTGATCGGTCTGTTAGTTCACACCAATCCGAAGTAGTTACCACATATGCTACATTGGGAAACTTGCACGTGTAGTTATGAAAATATAAAGGGATAGTTTTAAACTTGCATCTGGGGTTCTAGTTGAGTTTCTTAAGGTATCTAATTACACTACCTTTGTTCGTCGTAAGCGGACCTATCCTGACTATTGTCTATTTATTCTGATTTTTGCATGTATCCGTCTCTAAGTCGCAAAAATAGCTTGCAAAAATACATGTTACTTAAACACAAGTTTTCAATGCATAATGTATAATGCTCTTCAATATTATTTGAGGAAATACTTAATTATACATGTTTAGAGAGAGATATGTGTATTAACCCATTTTGATTTGCAATATTTAGAAAAAAGTATGTTTGTAAACGGTCTTGATTGCAACAATTTGTCTAATTCTCTAACATTTCATCTAACTTTCCAATTTGATTTCATGTTAATTACAACCAGCTTCTTACAACAATGCATTCAACTTTCAGATATGAATTATTAATTTTATGAATTTTAATACGATGGATATTCCTATTCTTATAGTGACACATCTAATCCATTTTAAAATGTTTACAAGTTTAGGTATAATACTGTGGAAGTAATTAAATTAATGTAAACACCCTTAACTTGTATATAATTAAACTGATGCAAGAACCCTTTCTTAAAATACACGTATACACACATCTAAAATAACTCATCATCTAATTAGCGTTGGTATACATACGTATATGTGTTATTTATTTATTGCACAATGCAAACCCTACAAGCTTTTATTAAAATCCCACTATCATTTTTTATCATCCATTTTATTCATTATACAACGGTGAATAAACAAAGAACGCTGCCATTTCCAAAGGAACCCCCTATATATTATTCATTATATAGGGATGAATTGTGATACCTTCAAATATATATATGAAAACTAATATTTTCTTAACCATCCTATATAATTATATATATAAGATATATACTTACAAAATAATAAGAATCGCAATGTGAATGCTCTTACACATAAAAAAACCTATATTAATAAAACTTGATTTATAAAAAATACATTAAAAATTTATTTTTTCTGAAATTTGAAATTTTTGACTCCAATCTAAGTGAAACATAGGCAGTTATTGAGTTAATTTTTTGGCCCTGATCCCCCAAGATACAAATTCTATATTTTGGCCGTATTTTTCATTCTTTTCGTTCACAGAAAACACACACAAAATTATACGTAATCATTGTCTCGACTAAGTTGTATTTAATTGATTTATTCGGATGAACCACCAAATAATTTTAATTTAAAAGTGTCACACACGATTCTTAGATTATCCGGTTACTGAGTTTGAATTTCCCTACAAACCATTCGTTTAAAATATTACTGAGCGAATAAGAAAAACGTGAAATTTTTTTATTTTCTTAAAGAATGAACACACAAAAAAAACAAAATTGTCTGGTTAAGTGTTCATGCTTGTTTTTTTTCCACTTAAGCTTAAACGAACGAACACAAACAAATTTCATACGTGTTTGTTTGTTTAGTTCATTTGCATGTCTACCGTCCAGTTCGATCCTTATGTACAGATAGTGACAAGTATCAGATGGATACGATGAGATACGATTTTATAACACACCAATTGGAGACTAAAAATTATGAAAACCCGATCCATACGGGAATTGAACACCGACTTCCCTACGTAAGAACCAAAAATCCTTTAAGAATCCCAAAGAGGCAAGTTACTCTTTTAAAAGGTAAGAAAGTTGGTCAAATCGACAATTTTTCCATCTGTAAATGTTTTTGTGTATATACTATAATAATATTAATTATTTAGTTTATCTGTTAGTTTCTTGGGCTTTGCTCCTGGTAGGTAGCCAATAAATATATTTTAACAATTAATTTATTCGGGTGTCTTACTATAATTGGTGCCAATAAAAACATTATGAAATCACCTGTAGAGTCAAACTTTGACCTACATGTAACCTTATCTATTGTCGTTTTTATGACTTCTTTCTATATTCATAGTTTGAACCACACTATATAGTATTTACTTTTCTGTATAGGTTGTTAGTGTAGTATATTATTTGGGTAGTTACAACCGTTTTGTACGTACATACGGATGACGGGACACCGAAGGTGATGATCAGATGTCGCTAACATGGGCCGGCGAGTGGATGGAGGGAGGCGAGGGTGGTTGTGGACGGTTGTTGGTAAGGGCAACAGTGGTTCACAAGCCATGTTTTAAAGTTGGCTTTTGGTTATATGAAATTACTTATGTTGTACAAGTAGTATAAATTATAATCATAAAATTTTAGATGAAGTTGGCTGAAATTTGTTATATGTCATCTATAATTAGAGTTTTCTTTTACCGTTAAATAACTTTAACTTTAAAGAAGAATGTTATACAATACATCAAATTTAATATAAATGATATCAAATAAAAAAATTTGATTTCTTATGACATTGGATATTTAAGTGAATTTCGTTTTTATGGTTTTGCACTAAGATGTGGTATCAAATGAAGTGAGCAATATTTATATCATGTTTCAATATAGAGATATCAGATTTGGTATTATTAACGTTATACAATATTTGAGATATAAACAAACATATATCAACCATACTAATATTAGTTTCTCTCATTATTTAATTATCTCCTATCTTTTGGTCTGTTATATATAAACTATATAGAAAATTCTGTTAGCATATAAGTTTAATGTAAATGAACGTAATCATCGTGAGCCTTATTTTAGTAATTTTATATAAATAAATCGAAGTTATACAATACTTAGGTAGTTTGATGTTATAAGCATGGTATTTGATAAATAATATAGTTATGGATATGTTAGTTTATAAGAGAGTTGCTTGCCAAATGGGGAAACATTTATACAAAGATTTGTCGGAGATCTTGTCCATATCTAATTTATAACAATAATAATAAATCAATTTAGTGGATCTCAATTCCCATCAACATTGTTTATTAGCCGATTATTGAATGGTAAGCAAGTGGAACTTCACTTTTACGAGGAAGTATAATGTTTGCGCAAAGTTAAGGTGGTTTTACGTTTTGGAGAGTCGTTAGAAGAAACTCATGTTTATAACTAAAAATCAGAAAAATTATCATCATTCAATCATATAATTTATAATGATTTAAATTTTTAATTGTTTAAAGTATATATGAGTAAACGTCAACCTTATTTTTTGAGGTCATTATATTTTTTTAATATAAACTTCAAGAAACGTCGATAATTACGAAATAACTTACATATACATAACTTGTATAAGATACATGTACATAACTCTTAGTTGTACACTTTGTAAAACACATGTGCATATACATTGCAGGACCGGTGGTCAAATACAACACAACAACACAAAGAGGAGAGTAACTAAACTTAATCAAATAGTGAACTTGATTAACCACAAGTAAAGACACTAAGAACACAAGTAATTAAGAGACAAAACACAAGAGCAAGATAAACAAGGAGATGGTTTTCAAGATTACAGTATATTGCTTTCTCAATGTTCTATTACAAGTGTTACAAAGTATAAAGATAAAGTTACAAGAACATGAGATACTTATACTACATCCTACAGCCGGTCATACTATGAAAGCTAGCTAGATACAATTGACTAGACACAATACAAAATCAATTGTAAAGTCAAAAAGGTAGATTGCCTTTTTAACTTTGTGACTATGACATGCCATAGCTCACATCCTTATCTATTACAAAAAGGATAAAGTACATGAAGTAGAAAGTTTGCAGACTCAAGACCTTAATGTATAGTTACCAAAAGCATGGATCTTTTCACCAACTCATGTAAGTTGGTGACATTACATTGCAGTGGAAAGGGGTCCAACTTTATGGAAAAGTACATCAAATAAAGCATGTTGTTAAAAGTCTTCGGAAGAAATCTGTCTTTAAGTGTTGAGCTTCGGAAGACTTCATCTTTGGCTTCGGAAGATATTGGTTTTGGCTTCGGAAGATTTCACACTTAGAATATTTCTGTTGCTTGTGTGAAACTTCTGAAGCATTCTTCTTCAGTACTTGTGCAGCATGTATGCAGAAAAACTTTGGTTGCTTCAGCCTCTTCAAATATTCTCTACAAACTCCCCCTAGGCTGATGTTACCAAAACACTTGAAGACTTTAGATATCAACAGTCCTCATTAGGATAATAACCAGCCCTTTCTTCATAAGATGATCATGATCCTTCAGACTATCAAAATGTCTTCTCATATCAAAGAGATCATGCAGATGCAATTGAAACATGTCTTGCTAAGTGTAGACATTCTCAATGCCATGATCTCTAATGACATGCCACCTTTCTGGATTTCTAGTGTATGTCCAGGATAGGATGGGTCTGATGCTAGATGAGCTATTGGAATGGGAGATGATGGAGCATCCTCTGGCTGCACATCCTCAGGATGTTCTGACTCATCTTGAGGTTTGAAAAGGATGCAGTCTTTTTCTTCTTTGGCTTTGGCTTTGAATCCATCCTTTTCTTTCTCTTTACCACTTTTAACTGAGAAGACTGGCCTGCAGCACCTGATGATCTTCATTGTCTTTTTCAGTTGGGTCTTCCACTCTTACAGGTTCAGATTGAGAGTGGGTCTGACCATGCTGTGGATCAGAAGATGAAGCTTGCTGAGATTCAGTAGGAGGTCCAAGTTGTGTTGTCTCTGGTTATTCAACCTTAACCTCCACTTCAGGTGGAGCTTGACTTGGAGGGGAGTGTAAGTCAATCAGCTCTCCACTCCTTATCTTCTGCTTGATCACCCTGATATGCTCATCCATAATGGAAAGAGACATGAGGCCAAGTCTCCTTCCGGAGAATCTATACAGCTTCAAGAAGCTCATCATTCTCTGCTTGTCAGCAGATTTCTTCATGTTTTTTGGATGATGGCACTTGACTTAGCAGCTTCTTCCCTTAGCTTTCTTTTGGTTATCTTTCTTTCGACTATCTCAAGTTCAAGTTATTTGAGATACTCAAACTCAATATAGTCAAAGGATAAGGGAAGAAGTGCTTCTGCCTGATAGAGACCTGTGGCACTCAGGTAGTTGATCATCTTGATCCTTTCTTCTTCTTTATCTACCTAAGGTTCTTGTTGAACCACATCCTCATATGCAGGGCTTTCTTGAATTGCACATGCTTGTACAATCTTTTCTTTCTTCTATCTTCTTTGATTTGTACTAGTAGCTTTGCATCTTCTGCCTCTTTCTTCTCCCTTGACCTTTCAAGGTCAACCAGTTCATTTAGTTCCTCCGAGGGGAGAGAAATGACATTGTCTATGTCATAGTTCCTTGTCTGCAGGTAGTTTATCCTGACTTCCCTTAACTCATCATTCTAAGTATCTGGTCTGGGGGTAGCCCTGATAGCAGACTCCATGAGTCTTGTAGACTCAGAGGAGGAACTTTCTCCCCTCAGCTTCCTTTTCCTCTCTCTTTCCTCCTCCTTAATCTCCTCAGATGTCATTTTTCTTTTCTTTTTGTCACTAACAGACCTTTGTGACTCAAGATGGAGAGAGCTTTGACCTTCATTTCTTGATGTAGCTTTTGAGCTCTGGCCAGAGAGAGGTTGAGAAGCACCTTCACCAGCAGGTGTCTCAAAAAGGGAATTGATCTCTGCAGCAGTTGTTGGTGATAAGACAGGGCTCTCATGTTCTGTCACTAGACCTTCAGTCAAGGTTTCCCCTATGAAACTAATCTTAGGGTCTGCCTCAACATCCAGTTGACCGATGACATTACCTGATTGCCTAAGTCTTTTTCTAAGGCTGAACTCTACAATGATCTAGTCTTGGATTCTTTGAGCCAACTTGTCAGCTTATCTTGATTGGCTTGGATTGAAAAGTGGCATGCTGACTAAATCCAGACTGTCATAGAAGTTCAAAGTCTGAAAGTTGAAGATCTCCTGTTGCCCTTGAACTCTAATGATGATTAGGGCTCTCCTATTGCTGTCATACCTCCACCCAATGATGTGATTGGAAGATGGTGGAGATGACATAGCCCTTGGTATTCCTTCTTCAAACAGACTCTGTATGAAGGAATCTATGTAATCCACATTAATGTGAACTTGAGGAGGTTGCTGAGAATGCATAATTGCAAGTGAGGATGGTGAGTCCTCAGTGTCCATTCTCTCTGAAGAACTCCCAGGTTTTGTGATTGTAATGACTTTCTCCCCCTTTTTGGTAGCATCACCCACTTGCATAGGTGAGCTAGGAGTTAGGTCAATCACATCCATAAGTTCTTGTGTTTCTGGTTGAGCTCTTCTTAAAGGTCTCCCAACTAGTTTTTCCTTAAGATATGAAATCTCAAGTTGCTAATCATTGACCCTGTTCTGCAACGTAGTCACTTAAGATTCAAGATGACTAACCTTTGAGACTAAATAGGTGCATGTTTAAGACAGTTTTTGCACCTTTAGTCTTAAATTCCCCTCATCTTCATCAGAAGAATCATTAGGGGATGAGATGATTGGACCAGAGTCCTCACTCTCACCACCAGCTTCAGGTTCTTGGCTGCTGGATTTCCTCTGCTCACTTGCAATCTCAACTGAGATGGCAGTGGGCTGAGTTGCCATGGTTGAGGTCTTAATGATGTAATAACTTTCAAAAGTGAGAGCCTCTTCCATATGGACATTTTGAACAGGTTCAAAAGTGTCCACCTCAATAGTAGATGACTGATGGGGGCTAGAAATAGGAGCCATAGAAGCACTCATCTCTCTTTGAGTAGGAGAAAAGAAGAGAGAATCATGGTACTCACTGAAACCTAAATCTTCATCAGTGTAGAAGTCAAGGTTGGGGATTGGTTAGTTGAGATCTAAAGGCTGGGGATGGTAACTGTCCCCTGAAGGTTGATCACTTGAGTGTTGAGACTCAAAGTGACGGCTTAAGGCATTTGTGCTTATGAGCTCATTAGGCTGAGCATGAGGAACCTCAACACTGATCCTTGAAGAGATGGGAGTGGTCTGCTTCTCAAGAGAAGTGGGAGCTCCAGTGTCCACTTCTTCCTGTGTGGGTGAGTGTATGGAGGCCTGTACAGACTGAATAGCCTGAGTAGGGGTTCGTTTGGATTTTCTTTTGTAGGTGAGGGTGATTTGAGGCTATTGAGATGGTTGGGAAGTAGAAGGTGTGGGTTCAACACTAGTTGGTGCTGCTAGGTTGTCACCTTGAGCAATGAGCTCTAAAATTTTTTGGGACCAGGGTTGTTTCTATCCTAAAGAAACCAACAGTGGGCTTTCTTAAAATTTTGAAGATACTGGGCTTCATCTGTCCCAGTTTAAGTATGTTACCTGTTCCCCTTAACTGTGAGCCCAGTTCACAGTTAAGAATGTACTGGACATATCTAGGGAACATGTAATATTCTAAGGAGTCCAAATTTGTAAGCAGATTAGTATCTAGGGAACATGTAATATTCTAAGGAGCCCAGTTCACAGTTAAGAATGTACTTGAAAAAAGGCATCTGATAGTTGTACAAGTCCCTGGATGAATTTGTGAAAAAGTGACCAAAGTTGATTTCTATACTCTTTTTTTTGCTTTCATGATCATAATGGACGTGCTTGTTGGTTGCAATCATCCATGTTCATGGTTTTATTTTCTTATTGAAGTCCTGTTCATCAACTGTTCATAAGTATTTCTTGCAATACATCCGCATTTCTTTGCTAATCCGTATTTGTTTGCAAGGCATCCGCATTTGACTTCAAAGCATCCGCATTTGTGCTTAGAGTACCCACATTTGTTTATAAGTCAACCGCATTTGGTGTCAAGGCATCTGCATTTGGTGACAAGTCATACGCATTTGTTGCCAAGTCATCCGCATTTGGTGACAAGTCATCCGCATTTATGTTTAACACATATGCATATGTGTATAACACATCCGCATTTGTGTATAAAACATCCGCATTTGATAAAGCTTCATCCGCATTTGTTTTCAGACTTGAACAAAAACGATTTCACACTATAGTGCAGGTCGGGGAATTAGCAGTAGCTTTCATTTCTTCATCTTTTCTTTGTTTTTAATGACAATCATGTTCAATTGCATCGAATTTTGAAGGAATAATCTAGTGAATGATTATATTTCTTCAAATCGTACCATATTAGAACAGATATGATGATTTTTCTTCTTGATTTTGAGATGAACAAACGGGTTTCTTTCTTTTTGATGATAATCTTGTTCAATTGCATCGAATTTTGAAGGAATAATCATGAGCATGTTCACGATTCTTCAAATTGTACCATGGTTGAACAACTTTTTTGGTTTTTCTTCTGATTTTGGGTAAGAACATATGGGTTTTTGATGAACATGGGCTTAATTCTTCATTTTTCTTCTTTTCTTCATTGTTCTTGACATCATAAAAGATGATATCAGATCTGAAACGTAGATAAATCCAGCAACCAACAGCTCTGATACTATTTTGCTAAATCAATATTTCAGATTCATTGAGCTTGGATCTTAGGATTCATCTCGTTTAGATCTAGAAATCAAAATTAAGATGGGTGGACGTGTGTGAATCAAAGAACAAAGAAATGGATAATAGTAATGTTATGATTTCATTAATGTTGATAAACAAGTTACAATGAGAATCATAGATGGCTGGTGAAATCAAACCCACCCAAAAGAGAGGATTTCTCCTTGGATGGTGATTTACACCATGAGAAACACACACACAAAAAGCCACACTTGCAAAAATGCACTAGTGGGTCTATCTATACTAATATTACAACATGACCTAATTTTGACTTTCTAATTGTCTTGATGTTGACTTTGTCATGTTGAATTGTCTTGTTTTGTTGTAATCAACTTGGTATCTGAACTTGTACAATGAGATCTTCAGTTGGCTGTAATTATAATTTGGTAAGCTGTAGTTTATTCAATTGTTGAACCCCAACACATTTGGATGAGACATTCCCTGACCTGAAGGTCTTGACAGAGTAGTCTCCCTCATAACCCATCTGCTCAAAGGAATGATTTACAGCTTTTTTTGGGAAGAACACCTCACCTTCTTCATCATCTAGCTGAAGATGCCTATTAATAATGGCCAGAGTGATGAAGACTATTCTCCCCTGCACTATGGTAGACAATGCCTTCTCCCCGTCCATTATGACCTCTTGGCAGGTCTTCAAGAATTCTAGTAGTTGATCATCATAGAGTGGAGGATCAATGGTTAGGGAGGTGAAGTATTTCGACAGAGCTAAGAAACGACAAACCTCTGAGAAATGAGGATCTTTCTCAGAGCTTAATAGAGCAACCTGGTTATGTTGCCTGTGTAACTGCATGATAAAGTTCGGGTCATTTCTGTGAAGAGGGTTGGCTATTTTGAGAGAGCTTAAGGATGAAGAAAGATGAAAGAAAGTAATTTCAGAGAAAAATTTGGGATTTTAGGTTTGTAGGAAAGAAGCAGATGATAGAAAGAGAGGGAAATCGTTGCGTTTATATGTGAAAAAGGATTTCAGATAAAGTTTAATGAAAGAGGATAAACTTTGGAATCCGAATGTCGATGCCATCTCTGAAAAAATAGTTTACTTTTGCTCAAAAAGTAGTTTTCTTAGAAGTCAAAAGCTTCCGAAGGCAATTTATCTTCGGAAGTTTTAATGAAAAAGCTTCCGAAGCTAAAATGACTTCGGAAGAATTTCCTAAGGAGTCTGAGAATTTTGACTTCGGTAGAAAATTAAGACTTGAGAGTTTTGTTCAAAAAAACAAAACTTCCGAGAGTTAATTTGCTTCTGAAGAAAATTGTCTTTGAAAACATATAAGTGCCAAAGGAGATTTTAAGCTTCGAAAAATATTTCAGAAATTTCTTCCGAAGGTAAAATACTTGGGCAAGTTTTTTTAAGGGCAAAGTTCCTTCTAAGGTTAAAAACATAACTTCCGAAGGATCAAAATTATCATAATTCTAAAGAAAATCTTCAAAAAGTTTTATCCAAAGAAATCAAGAGCTTATGAAAGTGATGAACTAGACAACTTAGGACACATATTTTAAGAAATAATAGAATTAGTTTTAAGAAAGACTTACTCAAAATTGATCATCTTAATAGCTGATATTAGATATTTAAATATTTGTTCATCAAAAGTCTTTGTAAACAGATCAGCATATTTTTCATCTGTGTGAACTTTGACTAGTTTAATTAATCCCTTTTCATAATTATCTCTTATTAAATGATACTTGATGTTGATGTATTTGGTCCTTGAGTGCTGCACATGATTTTCTATGATTGAGATAGCACTATTGTTGTCTATGTGAATGGGAGTCTCCTTGAAGTTTAACCCATAGTCCAGCATCTAATTCTGAATCCAAAGCACTTAAGCACAACAACTTGTAGCAGCAATGTATTCAGCTTCAGCAGTTGATGTAGAGGCACATGATTATTTCTTGCATTGCCATGAGACAATCCTTCCACTAAGAAACTGACATCCCCCAGATGTAGACTTTGCAGTCATGTTGCAACCACCATAATCACTATCTGTATAAGCATACAGATTGAAGTCAGGATTCTTAGGATACCATAGACCAAGTGTTGAAGCACATTTAAGATATCTTAAAATCCTTTTGACAGTGATAAGGTGAGATATCCTAGGGTTGGCTTGATATCTTGCACAGGTGCAAGTGGCAAACATAGTATCAGGCCTGCTAGCTGTAAGATACATAGGAGTCCTAATCATAGCCCTGTATAAGTGTTCATCTACACACTCCCCCTCAAGATCAGGTCCAAGGGAGTGGTTTCTAGCTATGGGTGTCTTAGCAATCTTACAATCAGTCATGTTGAACCTTTTGAGTATGTCTTGAACATAATTTGACTAACTAATAAAGATGCCATCTTCAACTTGCTTCACTTGAATTCCCAGAAAGAAGTTGAGTTCCCCCATGGCACTCATTTCGAATTTGTCCTTCATCAGCTTCTCAAAGTCTTTGTAGAGCTTTGGATTAGTTGAACCAAAGATGATGTCATCCATATACACTTGAACTAGAAATATGTCATTTCCCTATCCTTTGATGAAGAGAGTTCCATAAATAGCACCTCTCCTATATCCATGCTTGCAAAGATACTAAGATAGAGTCTCATACCACTTCCTGGGTGCATGATGCAGCCCATAAAGAGATTTTTCAAGCTTGTAGACATAATCAAGATGATCAGGATCTACAAAACCAGGTGGCTATGTGACATACACCTCTTCATCAATCACTCCATAGAGAAAAGCACACTTCACATCAAGTTGAAAGACCTTGAAGTTCTTGGATGCAACAAATGTCAGGAATATCCTAACAGCTTCCAGTCTTGCCACAGGAGCAAAGAAATCAGTGTAGTCAATTCCTTCTTCTTGTGTGTATCCTTGAACAACTAGTCTAGCTTTGTACTTGATGATAAATCCTCTATCATCCTTCTTGTTTCTAAACACCCATTTGGTTCCAATGGTAGTCTTCCCACGAGGAAGAGGACAAAGGTTCCAAACTTTCTGTCTTTTGAATTGCAGCATCTCCTCTTGCATACTTCAACCCAACTTCCATCCTTCAGAGCCTCATCAACTTTCTTTGGCTCTATGTGGGATAAGAAACAAGAGTGAAGACAAACATTTGCTTTATGGGTTTGTCCTCTTGTTCTTATCCCTGTGACAACATCTCCAATGATGTTTGTGGTGGGGTGAGACTTGTGGATCCTTAGTCGAGGGATCACAGCAAGTTGCTGAGAAAGATCTAAATTAGAGAAATTTAGATCTGGCATAGATATTTCTCCCACCACATCAGCACACTTATCAAGAGAGACTTGATCCAAGGAGTGTGTGACATCATTGATGTTGTCATCTATAGAGTGGTTATCAGCATCAAGAAAGTCTTGATCACTATCACCACTACCATCATTGTCTTATGCATTTGAAGTATCTTTATATGGTTGTGGAGCCTCTGAGCTAGATTTTGAAGGCATACCAGATGTATCAGCTGAGTGTGTCATTATGGTGCTGATAGAAACTTGATTTGCAGAAGTAGTCCCAACTGGAGCTGAAGATGTGTTACTTGAAGGTCTTCTCAGCTCAAATCTTGGATCAGGATCACCTGTATTTAAGTTTTTTGCAGATCCTGAAACAGTCTCACAAGATTTGTTAAAACAGTTGGTAACTAAATCAAGATCAAAAAGCCAACCATGACCAAAACTAGCCACACAGGGTGTGTGTTCATTGAAAGTCACATTTGCTGACTCCTCAACAATTCTAGTTCTGAGATTGTATACTCTGTAAGCCTTAGCTTGGGAAGAGTATCCAATAAAGTGTCCATCATCTGATTTCTCAGCAAATTTGGCAATTTGATCTTTGGTATTCAAGATGGTGCAAGGACAACCAAATGACCTGAGAAAACCAATGAAAAGTTTCCTTTTGTGCCAAAGTTCTTAAGGAGTCTTGCCATGAGTCTTAACCACTAAAACTCTTTTCTGCACATAACAGGCAGTGTTGACTGCCTCTGCCCAGAAGGTGATGGGCAGCTTAGAGTCAAACAACATGGTTCTTGCAGCTTCAATCAGTATCCTGTTTCTCCTCTCAGCAACACCATTCTTCTGAGGAGTCCTGGGAGCACTGTATTATCTTGTAATACCTTTTTTATCACAAAATGCATCAAGGATTTGGTTTTTGAATTTAGTTCCCTGATCACATCTTATGATTTTGACCTTGTGATCAGATTGATTCTCAATCTTTAAGATGAAATTCTTCAGAATCTCAGGAGTCTCATCCTTAGTTCTAAGGAAAAAGACCCAAATGAATCTTGTAAAGTCATCTATGATCACCAAGCAATAAGAGGTCCTTCCTAGACTCATTACACTGGTGGGGCCAAAAAGATCCATATGTAACAAGTGTAAGGGTGTAGTGATGGAGTTTCTTTCCTTAGGCTTGTGAGATACCTTGTGCTGCTTCCCTTTCAGGCATGCAACACTATGGTCATAACTTGTAAACTCTTTCTTTGGCATTCCAGTTACTAAATCATTATTAATTAGTTTATTCATGTTTTTAAAGTTTACATGGCATATTCTTTTATTCCATAAGAAAGACTCATCATTATTTGCTTTAGATAGAAAGCATGAAATTTCTTCAGAGGGAGATGTTTCTTGCAGATCCATCTTGTACATGTTCCCTTTCTTGGGGGCTCTAAGCAGACTATGCTCATGAGGAATGACCACCCTGGGCTTAAGAACAATGCACTCATGCTCAGTAAAGAACATGTTATGACTCTGATCACAAAATTAGGATACACTCAGAAGATTGTATCCAAGCTCCTTGACAAAGTTTACCTTTTCAATGCTGAGCTTACCATTTGTGACCTTTCCCCTTCAATAAATGTAAACACCTTCCTCTCCTCCAAAGGCAACTGGCCCTCCATCAATCCTTTCAAAGTTTTGGAGTAGTGACCTATTGTCTATCGTGTGCCTGGAACAACCATTGTCAATGATCCAGACATTTTTGTTTGTCTTGAGCTGTCCCTGCACAAAGAAAATAATTAGTTACATTTGGAAACCCAAGCCTTATTTTTCTTGGGCTCACTAAGAGAAACAGAAGGTAATGCAACAGTAATGGATCCTATTGTTGTGCTTGGAGGATATTGTGCTGTTGTTGATGGAGAATTTTCAGTCACTTGGTTTTTCTTAGACTTCCACACCACCTTTGGAAGCTTGAACTTGACCTTCAATACTTTGGAAGCTTTTGATACTTCAGAAGTTTTAATGACTGAACCTTCAGAAGATTCTCTAGACACTACAGCAGACTTTAGTGCTTCAGAAGTCTTCCTTCCTTCCGAGACCAACTTTTCTTCCGAAGGCAATTTTCCACTTGCCTTCTTCTTAGATTTGGAGCTTCCAAAGGAAACAGATTTTCCTTCCGAAGCTTGAATCTTCTTAGAGATCTTGGAAGTCTTTGCCTTGGTCATATGAAGAGTACCTTTAGGATTGTATGGATAATCCTTAGCAAGATGATCAATACTTTCACACATAACACACTCTATTTTCTTCTTTCCAAGAGCCTTTTGCTAGGAGCAAGACTGATTTTGGTCACATCCCTTCTCCACCCTCATCTTTGAAGATGCTGAGACAACCCTTTTAGGTTTAGGATTGTTCTTGGAGTTGGATAGTCCAGGCTATGTAGTAGTGGTACACAACAGATCAGCCTTCTTCTTGGTACTAAGATGATTTGAACATAAAGCAGAACTCTTAGCAGAAGAGTTTAGGTTGATGTCTTTAGTCTTTACTACTTCAAACCCTGTAAAGATAAAAACTTATTTCTTCTTGGAGTCAAAAGTAGCCTTGATCTCTTGAGCCTTCGTTGCTTTTCTTTTGCTCTTTCTGATCAAGTTCTTCCTCATTGACTTGGTTATCACAGTCTTCTTTTTCTCCTTAGAATGATAGTGGCCCTTCTTAGAATCCTCCTCTTCACTCTTCTCAGAGGAATTCTTCACTATCATTTCCTTATCCTCTTCACTCTTCTCAGAGGAACTCTTCACTATCATTTCTTCATCCTCTTCACTCAAAGGATCTATGAGAGGAAGCTTATCTTCACAAGTTCCACACCTAGGTGATCTTACAGAAAAGATTGTGTGTGGAGGAGCTATCTCATTTGATCCTAGTCCCTGCTTGTTTTGATAGCACACTTTGTTGTGTAGGGATGAGGATATCATGTTCTTGAAGGTCTCTTCTTCAAGAACACACTTGTCTGCCCTGGCTTTGCTGATCACAAGCTCAGCCTGGCACTTAGTCAGCTTAGTTATGAGATTCTTGATTTGAGTCCTAAAATCTATATGCTCATGTTTTAGAACTAAAATAGTTTTCTCCAAGTCCTCTATCTTTAGTTTATAATCATTTTCAAACTTTCTAAAATAAGCTTTTAAAATGTTTAAGGACTCAAGATCAGATCTCATCTTCAAGTTATAGGACCTGTATCTATTGACTTTAGCAATGCATTCAGGGGTACAGAGATGTTCCAATACCTTGGCTTCATCATGATCTGCCATCAGTGCTTGGTTTGGAGAAGCATCTTCCAATTGAAAGCTCCAGTCAATGCCTCCATCTTCAACAACAACAGCAGTCTGTTTCTTTGGCTTCTTAATCTGGGGAGCTTTGTCAATGTAGTTAGGTCTGCACTATGTTTGGCCACCATTTGTTCTAGGTGCCTTACATTCCCTGGCAAAGTGGCCCATCAAGTTACAGTTGTAACACTTGACTTTGTCTTTTTCCAGGCCAAACTTTCCACTAGTTGCATTGCTTGGAAACTTCCTTTCAGTCCGCTTGTAGAATTTCTTGGCTCTATGAGTGAGAAGAGCCATTTGCTGGACTATCTTCATGTACTCCAGATCATCTGGATGGATACAGTCCAGGTCTTCAAGGGTGAAAAGAAAGCTACCACAACTTTCATTAGAAGAGACAAAGGCTTGAGAAGAACTCGTGTCTTGGAATAGGCTTCCTTGAGTGTAGTTCTCCTTTGGTGTCTCAGGGAAGGTGATGAAAGGACCCTTTGGTGAGTTGTCTGGGTAGCATATGAGATGATGTTGGGTGTCTATGCTATCCCTTTCAATCACATGAAGGGCTGAACCCATTTGATTGTTGGAGTTGCCAGATGAACCTTGCATGTTCATCTCCATCTGGTAGCCACTAAGAATCCCATATAACTCTATCAGAGTGAGAGTTTTGAGATTCCTAGTCCTCTTGATCATCACACAGTAGTGTGTCCACTGCCTAGGAAGTGAGGACATGAACTTCCTTACACTGTCTCTGTTCTCAAAAGGAACTCCTCCATCCACAAGGGTATCCACAATCTCAACATACTTGAAGTATTGTTGAGTCATGGTTTCACCTGCTTTGAAGGTGAAGTTTTCAAAATGCTGCTTCAGGAGATCCTTCTTGTTCTCCTTAGCTTCAGAGGAACCCTCATACATTAGTTTCAATGCATCCCATAACTTCTTAGTTGTTTTGCATTTCTTGAAACCTCTATATACAGAGTTTGGAAGAGCAGACTGAAGGGCTATCATGGCTTTTTTCTATCAATCTCTACTCTCTTCCTGTCTTCATCAGAGTAGTTTGCCACAACCTTGGGGATTATACCACCACCAGTATCAGAAGGGGTGCTTGGTATGTAAGGTCCATTCTCAATAGACTCCCATATTCTTGAGTCCAAAGACCTAATGAAACCTTTCATTCTCATACACCAGGTGTCAAAGTCATCAAGAGTGATCAGTGGGGACTTGTTCATGGTTCTACTTTCCATATCAGTTTTGGAAATGGCTGCCATTTGAAAAGTTTAGTATTTATGTGAGTGAGGGATCTTAAGATGGTGAAATCTTATATCAAGAGCCTGAAAGCTCTGATACCAAATGCAGGACCGTTGAAGGGTGGGCAAATACAACACAACAACACAAAGAGGAGAGTAACTAAACTTAATCAAACAGTGAACTGGATTAACCACAAGTAAAGATACTAAGAACACAAGTAATTAAGAGACAGAACACAAGAACAAGATACATAAGGAGATGGTTTTCAAGATTGTAGTATATTGCTTTCTCAATGTTCTATTACAACTGTTACAAAACATAAAGATAAAGTTACAAGAACATGAGATACTTAGACTACATCTTATAGCAGGCCATACTATGAAAGACAGCTGGATACAATTGACTAGACACAAAACAAAATCAATTGTAGAGTCAAAAAGGTAGATTGCCTTTTTGACTTTGTGACTATGACATGCCATAGCTCACATCCTTATCTATTATAAAAAGGATAAAGTACCTGAAGTAGAAAGTTTACAGACTCAAGACCTCAATGTACAGTTACCAAAAGCATGAACCTTTTCACCAACTCATGTAAGTTGGTGACATCATAGAGTTGTAGCGGAAAGGGATCCAGCTTTATGGAAAAGTACATAAGATAAAGCATGTTGTTAAAAGTCTTCGGAAGAAATCTGTCTTCAAGTGTTGAGCTTCGGAAGACTTTGTCTCTGAAGCTTCGGAAGACTTCATCTTTGGCTTAGGAAGATATTGGTCTTGGCTTCGGAAGATTTCACACTTAGAATATTTCTATTGCTTGTGTGAAACTTCCGAAGCATTCTTCTTCAGTACTTGTGCAGCATGTATGCAGAAAAACTTTGGTTGCTTCAGCCTCTTCAAATATTCTCTACAAACTCCCCCTAGGCTGATGTTACCAAAACACTTGAAGACTTTAGATATCAACAGTCCTCATTAGGATAATAACCAGCCCTTTCTTCATAAGATGATCATGATCCTTCAGACTATCAAAATGTCTTCTCATATCAAAGAGATCATGCAGATGCAATTGAACATGTCTTGCTAAGTGTAGACATTCTCAATGCCATGATCTCTAATGACATGCCACCTTTCTGGATTTCTAGTGTATGTCCAGGATAGGATGGGTCTGATGCTAGATGAGCTATTGGAATGGGAGATGATAGTGTGGGTTGATCGCTACTCCATCTTTGACCTACGACCCACCCCATCACCATCAACCCACACTATCACCTTTGACCTTATCCCTTCATATTGACCACCAGCTTCGACCTGTGACTTGCGACCAACCTACGACCCACCATCTCCACCCAATCTATATCTTTCGAAGCTATGTCAAGTATTGATGCAATGAATGATGCAAATTATTGTCCTTTAATGGTGATCAAGATGACAACCTTTATTCGGTATGAATCGAGCAGCAAGCATGACCCATGTAAACTAATTTTTTTGTTAGTATTTCAGGTTTTAATCAATCACTAGTTTGACTTTGTTGAGAGTATAATTTTTTATTATGATCATATATAGTATTTATCATGTTAAAAGTAGTGTGATTTTTTTTGTCAGATTTTGGATGAAGAAGATATTAGTATGAATGATCATTTTTTGAATTTACTTTATTTTGACAATAATGATGATGATGAATTTGATGTTAATTTTGTTGATAATTGGAGTACAAATGAACAAGATTATGATAAGGATATGGATGATGTAGGTGTAGAGGATAAATGTGTTATTTATCCTTGTTATGATCCCAATATGGATTAAAAATAAGTGAAACCCATTGATGGTATGAAATTTGAGAGTCCTGCATAATTAAAAGAAATGTTGATTGATTATGATGTATCAAATGATTTTCAATTAGTATTCATGCTAAACAACCATAATTGATTGTTAGTAAGATGCGGGATTGTAGAAACTGTAGAAGATGGTAAAGGAAAAAAAAGGATGTTTGGAAGTGTCCATTTAGGCTTTGGGCCTCGAGGGTTGCAGATGAGAATTCTATTCAAATAAAAACACCAAGCATACGTGCTCAGTATAGTTTTCATTAGGTTCTCTAATTACATATTCTTAGATTGCAAAAAGATATTTCAAGCAAATAATTCAAAATCTTGAAATTAGTTTAAGGGAAATGACACAAGATATCATGAAAAAAAACCAATCTAGAGTGAGTATTGGACAATGTGAAAGATTTAAAAAGAAAATATTGTATGACTTTGAAGGTGGGTTGAATGAACATTATGCTAGACTTTAATATTAATGAGCTGAGATATTGAAAACAGTCCAAGCGAATATTATGGAGATGGTTGTGGATACAATGCCAAATGGAGAGATTTCGTAAGGCCCCATTCTCGTGCACCTCACAGTTGGTCATTCATTGCACTTGAAACATTTCTAAAATGTACATTTATTTTGCAGCGGAATTTAAAACTTTTATTAATAACTAAAAACATGTCATTTCATTCATTTACAACATTTGTTTTCATCCAAAATACAAAGACATGTTAGAATACGGATGCGAGCCTCCAAAATGCTCCTAGTAGCTTATGCATCCATGCCTGCAACTCCTCAGCATCAACAAATACCTGCCAACTATCATACATACAAAAGTCAACGACGCTGAGTGAGTTCTAGTTTTTATAAATAAAACATACTTTTCATACGAAAACCATTCTTTCAAAAGCAAACTATACTTTACAACTGTTCGTGATCATGCATCATACGTACATACAGATAATATCATTATTATCTTCATCATTACGTTCATTATCTTTGTTCATTCAACGTATTACATTATCGTTCACTTCTCTTCCTAGATCCAGTCAGACTTTACCCTCTTCGTGGCACTCAGCCACGATTACTGAGGTTGAATGACAAGGATCCCGTTCAGTACTTTATTACGATAATTCATTTACATTCATTTCATACGTTTGTTCTTTCATACATTATCTTTCGTTCATTACTCTTTGTTACTCGAATCTTGTCTCTTGCAATATCCCCGACTCATGCTCGAAAGCTGATGCTGTGCCGGGGCCTGCTCACAAACCCCCGACTCATGTTCGAAGACTGACACAACACCGGATACGCGACAAAGATCCCATATGAGTCAATCATAGGGATTGAACTCCATTCGAGTCTGTTGCAACACAGAGTCGCTCACCTCATTATCTCGTCTCATGGACAAAGACCTTTGTCGAGTCTGTTGCGACACAGAGTCGCTCACCTCATATCTATGCTTGGCCTTATGCCACACTCCCGCAGTTACACGTAACTAGGGTCCCAACACCCCCACCGAAGTGGGTAACACCACCACTGAAGTGGGTAACAAAACCCCCACCAAAGTGGGTAACACCCCCACCGAAGTGGGTAACAACACCCCCACCAAAGTGGGTAACACCACCACCAAAGTGGTAACAACACCCCACCTAAGTGGGTAACACCACCACCAAAGTGGGTAACAACACCCCCACCAAAGTGGGTAACACCCCCACCGAAGTGGGTAACAACATCCCCACCAAAGTGGGTAACACCTCAGAAGGTCAGTTACAAAGACCGGAACCCTTGCGTGCACACTTTAGGATTTGCTGAACCTCACGCGGTAGAGCCTAGGGCATTTAGAGCCGTGCACCTCTGTACATGCTGCCTGCCAGCCTCACTATACTTTCTCTTTTATTCATTCATTCATGCATGCATTCATTCATTACGTTTCTCTTTTCATTATCATCCACTTTACGTTATATAATACTTTCATTACATTTATTAACGTTCAACGCAAAGCGAAGGGAAGACATACATAGATAATAAGGAACATACACATAATCATAAACATACACAATCACCATACAGACAACATCATACATGCATAACACATATCAAACATAAGCCATCACATCATAACCAGGCCTATCTCCCCATAATACCCCCTTAAAACCACTTAGAAAACCTCAAGTCCAAATTAGGCGCGTGGGACCTTCCAGGCGCATGGGCATAAAAATTCTAAGTGTAAAACAGTCTGGGTGCATGGGTACTATTTGGACGCTTCTGCCGTGTTCAGGCGCATCACCAACATAACCGTTTTAATCACTTGGGCGCATGGGCACTATTTAGGTGCATGGTCAACACTTAGCCGTTTCATTCCTTTTGGGCGCATGGGGACTATTTAGTGTCACACCCCAACCTTGACGGCGGAAACGTCGAGGAGTGAGAGTTAAGATCGTTCATAGCCACATAACGCTATTAAAGAAAAACCAAATAAAGTTTTAACATAAGTTTTAAATTGTCACATTACAATCAATAGTTTCTAAGGAAATATAAGCATAATATAGAATGCAGTATATCATTCTATCTTATTTATTATTCTAGGTCCCTTCCTAGATGTGCAAGCTTCAAAGTGTAGATAATCAAACTTGGGCATTACCTGAAACATGTTAAAAATAAAAGATCAACACTAATGTTGGTGAGCATTCCATAGTTTTAATACATAAGTATATATAAAAGATGACAATTCAAGTCATAAATTAGTGAATATAGTGATTAGGGATGCTATGGACAATGCAACAATCAAACCTTGACAATGTTTTACAAGTCTCAAACGTTTAAAGTATATACGATCAGCTAAGTGTACTTGGATCAACCAAGCAGGCTTGTCTTACCCATAGATCTATGACTTCGCTGGGCTAGCAATAGTTAATGATTGTACATATAACGCCATAACATGGTAACCACATAAGTTCAACTAACCACAACTTAACATGATGTATTGCCATAAAGTTTACAAGTCTCAAATAAGCTTACAAGTGCAAAGTATAAATTAACATGTTTCACCCCAAAGTGTGAAAGTATAAAAAGGGGTATGGAATACTCACTTGATCAATAAGTATATTATTGATGATTAATAAGAAATAATAATCGACGTTCCAACGTAAACCGTCACAGTGCACCTAGAATATATATATTTACAAGATTATTACGTTTTATAATAAGTTTAACGGTTAAACGAGAACTAGGGTTTCAAGGGAAAATTGGGATTCTTTGATATAAATATTTAACAACAAAAATACTTTTGTTTTTGTAAAAGAATTACATTGATTTAATAATTTGTCATAAAGACATAAACTTTGAATCATTTGATATAGTTAACAAAACAAAATATAGAGTGTAGGTATTTTGTTATATTTTTGTTTGTAAAAAGAATTATAAATTTTAAACAATAAAGTGTGAACCCATAGTAATTTTTAATGATTTAAGTCATTATTTTAAGTTTTCTTTATTTTAATCAACCAAATATAATTCGTGTTTTATAAATTTTTTTTAAATTTATTTAAAGAATAATTTACAGAAACTTGTTAAAATGATTTAAAAATAAGTAAAGTTTATGAAATTATTTTTAATAATTTTTCAATTTTTTTTTATATTTTTCTTTTTTGAAGGCTGAAAACCCCAAAAAGAAAAATGTGAGGTTGCCCGGGTTCGAACCCGGGACCTCAAGGATGACATGGGAGCGTTTTACCATTAAGCTTGGTAGCCTATGCCTGACAAAACCCGATTCCCATATGTTTTAAAACAAATCAAATAGAACCCCAAATTCTAAGAACCCTAGATTCGTTTGGATTCAAATTGAACCCTAAATGAATGTTGTTTATCAAATTAAGGTTAGGGTTTTCGTTCCCCAACAGAAATCGAGTATGTTAACTTCATGAACCTTTAATTGTCTCGACGCGTATGCTATAACCTTGCCTCGTTGCATGAGAACACAACCAAGACCTTGATTAGAAGCATCACAATATACAGTAAAGTCGTCATTTCCATCGGGTAATGTGAGAATAGGGCATTACACAACTTGCGCTTCAATGTCTCGAAAGCCTCTTCTTGCTCGGGTCCCCATTCAAAAAGTCGATTCTTTTGGGTTAGCGCCGTTAATGGTTTAGCAATTTTCGAGAAATTTGCTATGAACCTATGGTAGTATCCCGCTAAACCCAGAAAAGAACGAATCTCAGTTGGGGTTCTGGGAACACACCAATTCTTCACAGCTTCAATTTTAGCAGGATCCACGTGAATTCCTTGGCTATTCACCACATGCCCCAGGAATTGAACTTCCTCCAACCAAAATTCACACTTGGAAAGCTTAGCGTATAATTGCTCCTTCTTCAAAAGTCCAAGTACTTGTCGCAAGTGTGTCTCGTGATCGATTTTCGTCTTGGAATAAATAAGGATGTCATCAATAAACACGATCACGAATTTATCCAAATACGGTTTACATACTCGATTCATGAGATCCATGAACACAGCAGGCGCATTGGTCAGGCCAAAAGGCATGACCATGAACTCGTAGTGTCCATATCGAGTACGGAAAGCGGTCTTTGGAATGTCATCATCATGAACACGTAATTGATGATACCCAGAACGTAGATCGATCTTCGAGAATTGAGTTGCTCCTTGAAGTTGGTCGAAGAGGTCATCGATTCGAGGAAGAGGGTATCGGTTTTTAATAGTAAGCTTGTTGAGTTCCCGGTAGTCAATGCACATACGGAATGACCCATCCTTCTTCTTCACAAATAGTACAGGTGCGCCCCACGGTGATGAACTAGGGCGAATAAAACCCTTATCGGTCAACTCTTGCAGTTGACTTGCGAGCTCTTGCATTTCAGAAGGTGCAAGACGATAAGGCGATTTAGCCACAGGGTTTGCACCAGGGATTAAATCAATCTTGAACTCAACTTCCCGCACGGGAGGTAACCCTTTATGATCTTCGGGAAAAACTTCGGGAAAGTCTCGCACAACAGGAATGTCCTTCAACTCCTTTCCCTTGGCTTTCGTATTAACTACATATGCCATAAAAGCCATATAGTTTTTACTTAAGCACTTACGGGCCTTGATACAAGACATGAGTTTGAGTCTTTGGGACGATTTCTCCCCAAAGACCTTCAAAGTATCTCCAGTCGGTAACGGAATTCGGATACACTTCTCGAAACATAAAATTTCCGCACGGTGTTTGGCTAACCAATCCATGCCAATGATAACATCAAAGCTTCCCAATTGCATAGGAATAAGGTCGACGGAGAACTCATGTTCGTTAAGGCTCAAGGTGCAGTCGCGTATCACGACATCAACGACAATAGACTTTCCATCGGCGACCTCGACCGTGAAAGATCTCTCCAGTTTTGCACGCGGTTTAGAAAGTATAGGTTCGAATTCCAAGGACACAAAACTCCTATCGGCACCCGAATCAAACAATACAGATGCATAAAGATTATTTATAAGATACGTACCTGTTTGGTAACAACCTATTATTGATATGATAGACATAAATAGGAAATTTTGCAAGACAAGCAAAGGATTAGAAGAAATTTAGCGGCGTACCATTCACCACGTCGTTGTTGGCTTGCGCTTGGTTGGCGTTGATGTTGAAAGCCCTTCCACGAGCCGGTGGCACAGTTCCCGCATTGCGAGGACATTGAGGGCGAATATGGCCAGCCTCGCCACAGTTGTAGCAGGTTCGGTTGGTAAGCATGGCAGTGTTATTTGGTGCACGAAAACAGGTAGCCACCAAATGACCATACTTCCCACACAGCGAGCAGACTCGGCATTGAATGTTGCTTGAATGATGGTACTTGCACGTGTTACACATAGGATGTGGACCAGCATAAACTTTAGCCATGGGAGCTTGATTCACAACCACCATTTGTTTTTGAGGAGCATTAGGGGCGGTCACAACGTAGTTGCGTGTCGGGGTGAACTTACGCTTCTTGTTTTGAGAAGATGACTCGGCCTTTACCTCCTTTGTTGCCTCAGATGTCACCTTTGCTATAGCCTTGGAGCCCTTTGCCGACATCGTGCCAGCTCTTATATGATTCTCAGTGAGCTGTGCAGTAATAGTAATCGCCTCCTCCAAGGTTGTGGGCCTACTTCCCACCACAGCATCTTGAATTTGAGGTGGCACCCCCTTGATAAATTTTTCAATGTTACGGGGCACGGTGTCCACCATGTGAGGTAGAAGCATACTCAACTCATGATGTCGGGTGGAATAAGCCAAATGATTCCCACCATCTTGTTTGAGATTCCAGAATTCCTCCTCCAGCTTTTGTAACTCGCTCCTTGGACAAAACTTTTGAATCATAACCTCCTTGAACTCCTCCCAAGACAAGGCCAAAGCAGCCTCAGTTCCACAGTTTCTCTTCTCACTATTCCACCATGTAAGTGCTCGTTGTTGAAGAACACTTGTGGCACAGCGAACCTTGAACTCGTTGGGACACTCGCTAACAATGAACGTATTCTCCATACTTTCAAACCACTCGAGAAGTCCAATGGCTCCTTCTTTCCCACTAAAGCTTGTGGGTTTGCACGAATTAAAGTGTTTGAAGGTGCAAGTACGGTTGTTCCCTTGCTGATTGTTCTCATTTCGATTGTTGCTATTATCTTCATTAGCACCACTATTGTTCCCATTGATGTTGTTGTTGCTATTAGCCATTAGTGTGCTATTGAGTTCAGCCACCATAGTCGGGAGAACGGCAGCCATTTGTCGTGCAATCATGGCAGCCAGCTTACGGTCGGAACTTCCACGCTTTCCATGGTGACGAGACATGCTGGATATACAAAATGAGTTAGTTACAGGAGCGGGGATAACAGAGGATAGTAGTTTGACAAAGATAAGCTAAGTGTTTTAAGGTACACGGGATGTTTCCATTTGGTAACGTGTTACCATTTGAAAACGTTGACACGTCAAGGTGAATTGACCCATTTACCTTAGAAACTTGTGTATGTTGACCATAGTTTATCACTCATCCCAGAAATCCCCAGGTAAGCATAACTAGTCCCATAGGATTTATGCGATATGCTTGCCTTAGCCCGAGGGCCTTTTGCCAGGAAAACCAGGATACAGGTGTTATGTGTCACACAATATTTCTTAGGTTCATAGAATCAAAACCTTGATGAGACTTATACAGATTAGACGTAACGTCTAAAGATCCAAGTCATAACATAAACATAAGATTCCACGTGTCGACGAGAATAAGGTTAAGAGAGCTCATGTTCGGGGAGAGTCAAAGGGTCAAAGTTAAGTTTAGGGAGACAAATAACAATGTATAGGCAATCCTATGCTAAGGCATCACATTGCACATAAGAGGCATAGCATTATGTAGCATGAAAAGTATATGATTTACAAGATAGAAATATAATTCTATAAGGTTCATGCATACTATAGTCTAGGTCACCATTTCTAATAACCTAGATCCCTATAGTTATGGGCTCTGATACCAATCTGTCACACCCCAACCTTGACGGCGGAAACGTCGAGGAGTGAGAGTTAAGATCGTTCATAGCCACATAACACTATTAAAGAAAAACCAAATAAAGTTTTAACATAAGTTTTAAATTGTCACATTACAATCAATAGTTTCTAAGGAAATATAAGCATAATATAGAATGCAGTATATCATTCTATCTTATTTATTATTCTAGGTCCCTTCCTAGATGTGCAAGCTTCAAAGTGTAGATAATCAAACTTGGGCATTACCTGAAACATGTTAAAAATAAAAGATCAACACTAATGTTGGTGAGCATTCCATAGTTTTAATACATAAGTATATATAAAAGATGGCAATTCAAGTCATAAATTAGTGAATATAGTGATTAGGGATGCTATGGACAATGCAACAATCAAACCTTGACAATGTTTTACAAGTCTCAAACGTTTAAAGTATATACGATCAGCTAAGTGTACTTGGATCAACCAAGCAGGCTTGTCTTACCCATAGATCTATGACTTCGCTGGGCTAGCAATAGTTAATGATTGTACATATAACGCCATAACATGGTAACCACATAAGTTCAACTAACCACAACTTAACATGATGTATTGCCATAAAGTTTACAAGTCTCAAATAAGCTTACAAGTGCAAAGTATAAATTAACATGTTTCACCCCAAAGTGTGAAAGTATAAAAAGGGGGTATGGAATACTCACTTGATCAATAAGTATATTATTGATGATTAATAAGAAATATAATAATCGACGTTCCAACGTAAACCGTCACAGTGCACCTAGAATATATATATTTACAAGATTATTACGTTTTATAATAAGTTTAACGGTTAAACGAGAACTAGGGTTCAAGGGAAAATTGGGATTCTTTGATATAATATTTAACAACAAAAATACTTTTGTTTTTGTAAAAGAATTACATTGATTTAATAATTTGTCATAAAGACATAAACTTTGAATCATTTGATATAGTTAACAAAACAAAATATAGAGTGTAGGTATTTTGTTATATTTTTGTTTGTAAAAAGAATTATAAATTTTAAACAATAAAGTGTGAACCCATAGTAATTTTTAATGATTTAAGTCATTATTTTAAGTTTTCTTTATTTTAATCAACCAAATATAATTCGTGTTTTATAAATTTTTTTAAATTTATTTAAAGAATAAATTTACAGAAACTTGTTAAAATGATTTAAAAATAAGTAAAGTTTATGAAATTATTTTTAATAATTTTTCAATTTTTTTTTATATTTTTCTTTTTTGAAGGCTGAAAACCCCAAAAAGAAAAATGTGAGGTTGCCCGGGTTCGAACCCGGGACCTCAAGGATGACATGGGAGCGTTTTACCATTAAGCTTGGTAGCCTATGCCTGACAAAACCCGATTCCCATATGTTTTAAAACAAATCAAATAGAACCCCCAAATTCTAAGAACCCTAGATTCGTTTGGATTCAAATTGAACCCTAAATGAATGTTGTTTATCAAATTAAGGTTAGGATTTTCGTTCCCCAACAGAAATCGAGTATGTTACAATGCTTAATTACCCGATTTTGAGTCGATTTGATGTTAAGAATAGATGATGAACAACCGTGACCAAGACCGGATTCGTTTGATGAGCAAATGAATGAGGTAATCAAATTAACTTCGCGGATATCTTCGAGTGATGATCTTGATTGAAAACCCTTTACAAATTTCAATTGAGATAGGTCGGAGTATGGATTTCGCTTAGAGTGCAGGTGTGTGATGAAAAAAAAATCGAATGAGAAATTTTTGTATGTTTTCAGTGAAATTAAGGATAGTATACGATTAGGAATAGATAATCGTTCGTTTAGGTTCGTTTAATCGAATTATTATTATAGTTTAATGGTCCAACGGTTCGATGAGTTAAATATTTCGGTTTCTCATTCGATTACACTCATAACCGATGATTAAAGATAGTTAATTGAGGCATTCAAGTTCGAAGTAGGCAAAGGAATCGATTTGGAACGGCTTTGGGTGTTAAAATCGAGTGGTTTCGGTTGTTTTGGGTGGCCGACGTTTCGCCGGAGCTCGCCGGCATTTGGCCGGAATTCTTGGCCGAAAAATGCAGGCCCAAGGATGAACTTGTTTTGATTTTTTTCCACTTTACACAAATGGTCCCTGTTGTTTGGTTTTGTATTATTTTATGCTTAAAACTCACTTTTAAGGTTTATAAATTTGCAACTAGGCCCCCTTGACTTTTAAATCAAAGTTTTATACATTTTAAGTTTAATAATTCTTTATTATTAATCATAAGATTAATATTGTTGGTATTATTCTTTGTTATTATTATTATTGCTATAATTTTATTATTATTATTATTACTATTATTATTGTTATTAGTAACATAACTATTATTACTCTTATAATTTGTTATTATTATTATCATTGTTATTATATAATCATTATAACCTTACAAATTTAAGAGACCAATTAAGGTAATATTCATAAGCAACCCATAAGTTTCATGAATGACACAATTAGTCCATGCAAGAATTTAACAATGTTAACCTTAATTTAACCTAAAAATACAAGATGTTACATTTAGGCGCATGGCCAACACCGCGCATGACCCACCCTTGGGCGCATGGCCAACACTTAGACGCACAGGCCAACCTGCTGGGCGCATGGGCCACTATTTAGGCGCATGACCCACTCTTGGGCGCATGGCCAACACTTAGGAGTCTGGCCCCTCATGCTGGGCGCATGGACAACTGTTTAGGCGCATGAGCCACCTCTGGGCGCATGGACCATGGTTCATGTGCATCAAAACATTCTGAAATGTTTTCTATGTTACCAACATTGCCCGATTACCATTCTAATCATACCCAAACACAGATCAAACATACTAAGGCCATCTAAGCATGCTAATCCTCGTCTATAACCCATAATCAACACTATAACATGCATACATACATACGTACAACATTCGAACATAAAGCTGTAAACCCACGGTTTCTTTCAAAATGTTTACCCAGTATGCATAATAGCCCCAAATCAGTTGAAAATCAATAAAAGAGGGGTTCTAGAAACTCACCTTGAGCAGCCTTTGAGCAAAAGTATTCTAGTTCAAGACCCACTTCGATTCAGCTCTTGAATCCTGAAAACAAACTCTAAACAACAAGAACTTCGGTCAAGAACTCGAAACCCAGCTGAAACCGAGCTCATAGAAGAGAAGACTTATCTTTTTTCAGCTTCTTCTTCCTCTTTCTCTCTCTAGAACCGGGCTCTCTCTCTCTCTTCTTCTTCCTCCAAGAGCAAAGCAGCTTTCTGCTTTGATATGGGCGACCATGCCCTTTAAACTCTTAAAATAATAAGATTTGTACTTTGTACACTTTATCCCCCTCTACTTGTGTACAATTTCTATTCTTTGTATTTACTTTTCTTTTCCTTTCGTTTAAATAGAAATTCGGGGTGTTACAAGTCTACCCCCTTAAAGAGGTTTTGTCCCCGAAACCTGTCGCTTCTCGAATAGTTACGGGTAACACTGTCTCATCTTCTTTGACCTTGCATTTAAACTTAGATCCCGTTAGGCTTCACTGCACAACACAAGTGAAACCATCATCCTCCTTAGCCTATTCCCTTCTCTTATTAGTAATGGTCACCAGTTGCTTCTCGTGGTTGAATACTCTGTACATCTCAGTATTCTCTAGTAGTATGATCCTATCCTCATCGGTTGAGATCTTTCTTAGACGAGATGCATGGAACTTCAGATGAATTCCACTTAACTCATCAGGTAGCTCCAGTCGCTGTGTCACTTCTCCTACCTAAGCAACAACTAGGAATGACCCTCTACACTTTAGTATTAGCTTTACTCGACTTCAAACCAAGCAATCTGCTTTCCTGGTCGAAGCCTTCCTCATAATTCATTGTCGTAGGTCGTCACCGAACTCTTGGTTTCGCACGGTTGAGCAATCCATCTTTCTGCAACACTTGGGGTTTGAGTCATAGACTACTGATCAACTCACCCGGAGATGCATGTCTACCTACCTATATCTGTCTTGAACAGCCTAGCAGGAACAAGCACTCTCTCTCAATTCTATCGCGCAATCCTCTAGGGCATTAGGTAACCTGGTAGACTTACTAATAGCAATTCTTACATCAAAGGGCTCATTGATCTTCCTACCCCTAACGTGCAACATCATAGAAAATAGCGGCAACAAAACTACTACTAGCGTCACAATTAAAGCATAGATGCATAAATCTAAACTTGCAAGAACGTACCTGACGTTACCTCAGAGTCTGACCTAGCCTCCTCCCGGTCATAGAGAAGGCTCTAGCCCTCACCCTCTGTTCTCCTTCCTCGTACCGGAGCTTCCTCCGATCTTTTTCGTTCCCGAACCTTCCACTCTTGGCTTCTTGCAATCCCTGCTCATGTGACCTTCCTCACCACAGGAATAACACCTCCCCATACCGCAGGTCTTCGCCACATGTCCGGTCCTTCCACAATGAAAACAGACATTGCCCCCCAATCTACATTCCCCGGGGTGCCTGTGTCCACACTTGTCACACCTTTTCGACCCCGCACCAATTATGACCACACGCTGATCATCCACTCATGCACCTTTGCCACCTGGAGCGGCTTCGCCACGTTCCAATCACTTCTCGTTCCATTCTTGGTCATCCTCTCCTTTCTTGCTACTTTCAGTCACCATCACAGATCTTTCATCATACAATCTTCCCGCCAAATTAACTGCCGACCTAAATGTGCTCGGTCGGGCAACGATCATGTGCCTACGGATGTCCGCCGGCAAGCCCTGAATGTACCTCTTGATCTTTCATGAAAGAGGTGTCATCTGATACGGTACCAAACGTGCCATCTCGTTGAACTTCGTGGTGTACTATTGATGTGTCAGGGTTCCCGCCTCCAGTTGCAGAAACTCCCTCACAACCTTGTCCATCTCTCGATGAGGACAGACTTCCTCAATAACCAACTTCTTCAGCTCCGACCATCTCATTCTCCTAATAGCTCTGCTACCCTCGGCTTGGACTATATTGTCCCACCAGCATAGAGCTGAGTCCACAAAAGAATGGGCAGCAAACTTTACTTTCTAATCCTCCCGGTACTCGCTGATATTCAATACCGTTTCCATTTCTCTCACCCATCGGTGAGCTGTAGCAGCAGTGCCGTTTCCATCAAAAGTTGGGGGCTTGCATCATTGAAACGCCCCATAGTTACAGCCTCGTGCCGCCTCTGGTGCAGGCTCTTCCTCTTCTTCCTCTTCGTCATCGAAGAAAAACCGTTTCAGTCTCGGGTCGTCTTCTTTCGCCCGAAGATCTACCCCTTTCTTGTCTCTCCTTATCTCTAACAGCCTTTATAACTTTAGTCACCATAGACGGTAGGATCGTCTGCATGACCTGATGCACTTCCTCCTTGACTGCCTCTCTCATCGAGGCCCTCTTATTAGCATTCTCATCACCGCCCTCCTGATGAGGGGTCTCGGGTTCTTCATGAACTACTCTTTCAGCCCTAGACCTTCTTTTTATGACCCGTGGTTCAGCACCACGTCCACCACCGCCTTCACCTCGTGAAGCTTTCGATGATATACCGCCAACCATCTTCTAACACACTATAAGATTCAAACACTAACGCGATCATTCAAGGTAATAACTCAGTTTATGTCAAGTATAGCAAGTCCCTAATTACAGTGGCCAGTTGTGAGTAGCCACTTACTTTACTCTTCATACCCCACGCATTTCCTATCCTGACTACATCAATATCTAAATCTACACAATAGCACACAAGCCACATAACATGCGCACATAATGTCGGTTAACGTTAAATTACCGTAAACGTTTACATAAAACCTTTACCTGCAGACACGTAGCTACTAGGACTGGCATCCCTTTTCTTTTTAGTCCCATTCTCAGTTTAAGATTAGGTTTTTCAAAATGTTTACCCAATTCACTTAAACTTTTGCTCTGATACCAACTTGTAAGGCTCCGTTCCCGAGCACCTCACAGTTGGTCATTCATTGCATTTGAAACATTTCTAAAACGTACATTTATTTTGCAGCGGAATTTAAAACTTTTATTAATAACTAAAACATGTCATTTCATTCATTTACAACATTTGTTTTCATCCAAAATACAAAGACATGTCAGAATACGGATGCCAGCCTCCAAAATGCTCCTAGTAGCTTATGCATCCATGCCTGCAACTCCTCAGCATCAACTAAGTGAGTTCTAGTATTTATAAATAAAACATACTTTTATTACGAAAACCGTTCTTTCAAAGGCAAACTATACTTTACAACCATTCGTGATCATGCATCATACGTACATACAGATAATATCATTATTATCTTCTTCATTACATTCATTAGCTTTGTTCATTCAACGTATTACATTATCGTTCACTTCTCTTCCTAGATCCGGTCAGACTTTGTTCGGATCAGTGATCTACGTTTGATTGATTAGAGAGTATTGTAGTGGAAATCAAACAATGAATTAGACAATTCACAAGAATACAGTTGATATTCAAAGTAAGAGCAAACGATTATAGAAAGAATTCTGCAAATCAAATATTTCATTCAATATGCGCTTTCGTGGTGGCAAAATGTCACACATACAATCAGGTCAATCATCCCTTATATAAGAATTTCGTGGTGGAACATTCCTTATATAAGAATGTGACGTCTGCTGATGTCATTTGATAGTGACATCTAACAGAATTATTCAGACTACTGAAAGTTAACACAACTACTGAAGATGTCAAAACAGCTGACATCTTCTTATAAAAATACTAAGTGTTAACTATCACTACAACTACTGAAAAGAAACTACTGAAACTACAATGACTGAAGAACATGCTCTTCAGTCGTTTTACAGATACTGAAACATAAAAGAAACTACTGAAAGGAAACCATCACAACAACTGAAGAATGCTTCTTCAGCTATTGTAACAAACTCTGAAGGCTTCAGTACTTGTACTTGAACTTCAGCTGTTGTCATCAGCTGATGTCTTCAGTCTTTGTATTTCAGCTGTTGATCTTCAGTACTTTTGTCTTCAGCTGTTGATCTTTAGACTTTGTCAAACAGCTGATCAAGTCTTCAGCAGTTGTTGTGATGTCTATGGGACTTAGAGGTTTTTCTGATCAGGCTCATTGGTTCTTTTGGTCCAACAAACTCCCCCTAAACCAATGCAGCCAAAACCTCTAAACTTATTGAAGATGTCCCACTTATTATGGCAGAAAGATTTGGTCTTTTTGTCTTCTAGATCAGCTCAGAAGTGACCCATGTAAGCACAGGCCTGGGAAGAAGTCTCAATGATCTGTTTGGCAAAGGATGAATGGGAACTCTGTCTTGGGAAACTGGATACAGAGCTGTTACCCCATCCATGAGATCTACTTCCCAACAATGAGTCTGTATGACTCCCTTGTATAGGCCTCAAGGAAGGTTATCTGTTCCTCCATGGTAAGCTCTTCAGCTCCTCCTTCAAAAAGTGATTCTAGCCCATAATATTCAGATAGGTATTTGACCTGTTTCCCATTTTTGAGTTCCACAGTTGTTATTACTCTATAAGCAAATTCATCTGGGTGATTACCCTCTAAGAACAACTAGAGCTCATTCTTTCTAACTTCCTCAAGCCTCTTATATACCAACCCCTTTTTCACCATTTTATTTTCCAGCATCTTTTATGGGGTCAGGTTAGCTTTATAGGCTTTCTTGAAGTCATCTAGGATTTCCCAAGGTGATACTACAAAGACCAGTGAGATCACTTCATCTACAATCTTCTTCACTTGGCCAATGTATCTCTGTGGAATGTTTTTCTTGTGAATCCTATGAGACACCCTGGGATCAGGCCAAATCCTCACTCTCTCCTTTTGATATTGAAATGTATGTTTAAGAGTGTATAACCTGAGAGCGTGCTTCTTCATGTTGATGATTGTCAGGATCAGTGATCACAAGTTTGAGTAAAGAAGCGTAACACAGCGGAATAAGAACAAGAATTAGACAAATTGTAGCAAGAATTTGATACTCGTATGCATTAAGAACAAATACGGTTATAACGAGAGAATATATTTCTGTAACAAGGAATGTTTCAATAATATCGAATATTTCTGATCAAATCATTCATTTATTACAATAGGTTGACACTCCTTATATAGAGTGCAATCGCTACTGTTATCGCGGGAAAGTGACAACTGGCAGATCTATTACAAAAATAACTAACTCTTAACAAACTACTGAAATGTTCACAACTACTGAGAACATATCAGAGTGTTAAGTACAAAATAAGAAACTACTGATAAGAAACTACTGAAACTACAACGAGAAGAACAAGCTCTTCAGTCGTTTTACAAAACTACTGATAAATATAAAAACTACTGATGAGCACAACAACTGAAGAAGTATTCTTCAGCTGTTGTGTCAAACTACTGAAAAGATATAAAACATAAAACTACTGAAAGGTAAACCATCACAACTACTGAAGAAGACCTCTTCAGCGGTTGTAACAACGTCTGATACTTTAGTCTTCAGCACTTGTGTCTTCAGACTTTTTCTTCAGCACTTGTCTTCAGCATTTGTCTCGGACTTGTCTTCAGCACTTGTCTTCAGACTTTGTCTTCAGCACTTGTCTTCAGACTTTGTAATCAGCTGTTTCTTCAGCTGGGTGGTCTTCAGTAGTTGTTGTGACGTCTGTGGGACTTAAAGGTTTTTCTGATCCGGCTCATTGGTTCTTTGGTCAAACAAACTCCCCCTGAACCAATGCAGCCAAAACCTTTAACTTTATTGAGGTCCACTTATTGTTGGCAGAATGGTGGTCTTTTTCCTTCTTGATCAGTTGAGAAGATGACCCATATAAGCACTGGCCTAGAATAAGTCTCTGATGATTTGGTTGGCAATGTATGGATGGGAGCTCTGTATTGGGGAATTGGACACTGAGCTGTTTCCCCATCCATGAGACTCACTTCCCATGTATAAGCCTGTAGGATTCTCTGGTGTATGCTCTGAGAAACATATTTTGTTCTTCCATGGTAGGTTCTCGGCTTCACCATCAAACAATCCTTCACGCCCATACAGCTCTGAGATGTACTTGGCCTGTTTACCATTTTTGAGCTCAACCGTTGTGTAATCTGTCTATATGCAAACTCATCAGGATGAGTCCCTTCAAGTAACAGACTGAGCTCATTTTGTTTGAAGTTCTCAAGCCTCTTGTAGACTAACCCCTTTTTATAATTCTGTCTCTAACATCTTTTGGGGTGGCTGTTTAGTCTCATAGGCCTTCTTGAAATCTTCTACAATCTCCCAGGGTGATACTACAAGGACCACTGTGATCTCTTCATCTACGATCCTTTTTACTTGGCCCTTGTATCTCGAAGGAATGTCTTTCTTTACAATCCTGTGAGCCACCCTAGGATCAGGCATACTCTCACCTTTTCCTTCTAATATTGAAATGTGTTGTCAAGGGTGTACAACCTTAGAGCTCTTTCTTCATACTTATTATTGATGACGAAACAACATAAGTTTTGTCGATGCTTTTCAACATTTCTCATCATGAGCCTTTGCTGCTGTTCTTCTTCAATTTACTCTCACAGCTTCCATCTGTGAGGTGGGAGTGATGGGCACGGTTTGGCTTTAGCCAATGTAGGACTGCAGACAGAGGCAGCCTATTTCTTCCACATATCCTCTTCTTCTTCTTCTAGCCTCAACACCCTTCTCTTCTTCTTCTTAGGTGCATCATCGGCTGTTGGTTTAGAGGGTAAGGGAGTTGGTTTTGTGGGTTGTGATTGTGGTTGTTTTGGAGAGGGAATGTTGACAGGTGAGTTAGCATTTTAGCGGTGAGTGTTGCTTTTGAGTGTTGGCTAGCTCAGTCCTGCTCCCTGCTCCTGCTTCATTCAAAGCTTCGACTACTAACCCCTTAGTGTATGCCTCAGACGAACAGATCTTGGAGGTTATAGCCCAGATACTGTCCCTGGTCCATGATTTAATCTCGATCAATGATCTCCCAAGATATTTTGCAATGAATCTGATCATGATCTCTAGTCTCTCTCTTTCTAATGCATCATAACTTGCCCATCTTGAGTTAATTTCTTCAACTTCAAGTCTCTGATCTCTGAGTCAAGTGTGCAGTATCGAACCTTGTCTATAGAGTTGATCAATAATGGCATCCATTGATTTACTATGAGTAGCATCTGCCATTTGATCATCTCATCGAGTTGGAGCTCTTTCTCTTTTCCTTCACCCTTCCTCTTCTTATATGTGACATGAAAGTCTTTGTGACTTTCACTCACTTGATCATTTTTGGTTCCTTTCACAGACTCCTCTTCCTTCTCGGTTCCCTTTTCTTTCAGTTTGCGCTCCCTCTTTGCTTTCACTGACTGACTCTCCCCTTTTTTGGTTGCATTGGTTGCAAGGGTTTGAGTAGCCGAAAGCTTTGCTCACAATCTCCTCCAAGGGGTTGTATGATGACGGAAGCCTCTCATCCATGGTTTTGATCACAATGTCTGTGATCATTGGGGTGATGAGAGGTAGAGTTTGCTGAAAGATAGCAACTGTTTGCTCAGAGGGGTTTCTGTCCCTAAGAAGCAGTGCCAGAAACAGAAGCTGGTGGCTTGGAAGTTTTGAGTGGCGAGTGTATGGGAGACCTTCAGGTGAAGGTGCCATCTGTGGGTTTATGTTGGTGGCAGATGGACTTGCTTCTGAGAGAATTGGTCAAGTAGTCTTTGTAGTCTACTGATTTCTTCCTCAAGAATTGTGTTCTGGGCCAGAACATCATAAAAGAAGCCCAGGTCATCATCACACAGATGCTGAATCACCTGACATCCTGCTTGTAGCAGGATGTACATGCACGGGGTGTAGACTAGTTTAGCATGTGCCCCTTTTTCTTGGAACTGGGGACTCCAGCCTCAGGACTATGTCCTTCATCAGTTGTTGCTCTAGTGAGGTCTTAGCTATGTTACCTGCCTCATTCTGATCATGTGCTGATTCAGAAGAGGTGGCAGCCTCACTAGATGTTCTAATCTCCATATCCACACCAGGAGATCGAACGTGTAAACCCCGGTGCTGTGGGTTGTCAGAAGCATGGTGATCCTCGTCCTCAATAGTTGTGGTTCTCCCCTTTGTGGTGTGTTGTTGGGGAGGAGGAGAGGCATGCAGCTGAGTCAACACGTTTGCAATGATAATGGTTGGACTTTGGGGGGCGGTTGCATGGGGAGATGGGGTAAAAGCAGTGTGCACCTGGGGAGAATGGTGCTCTTCAATGGCAATCTCCGCAAATGAGGAAGATCCCAGATTTGTGGGTACCCCTTCTGTGGTTGTTGCAGGCTCCTTTTGAGAGGAATCCTGAGCGGCTGTGGCTGGGAGAGTCCTTATATCCACTAGGGGGTTATAACCAATGGATATAGCCTGCGTTTGTGTTGCAGGGGCATCCTCAGGGGACTCATTTCCTGAGTAGCCTTTTGGTCTCTTTTTAGTGGGTTTGGTGGGGACTTTGGATTTGGAGGTGGTGGCTGTGGGTTCCAGCTACGTGGGTTTGCGCAGCTTGGCAGCCATTTTGAGTGATTGGTCAGAGTTGTGCCGGGAGTATACTTCAGGCAATACAGCCATAGCAGGGACTCCAGGCCAACAAGTCCCTCAGCTTGAAGCTGGTTTTCAATTATGGCCATTATGAACCGAGGATATAATATCCAACGGTTAGCAGTTTGTTTTTGGGCCATATCCTTGAGCTCTAAAAATAGTATTTCAGAAAAATTTAAAGGTTGTTGCTCAAGGATGGAGTACATTACCTGTTGCCACCTTGTGGACATTTGATCCCATGATGAAGTCTTGGAGGCAAGGCATACATTTACCATATGAAATATGAGACGTTCGGCATACGGGAAATGTTTCTTCAGTAAGGTAGATGCACTCAAGTCACCCTGGTATCCATGGTGGGCAAATGATTGATCTGTTGTGCCCTTTGATAAACAGTGCGAAAGTGGCATCATCCAGATTAAGGGTTTGACGAAGAGTGTCTGGAGTGATGACCACTTTTGGCCATGGACAAACGATTGAAGAGACTTTGTGTCGTTCTCCTCAGAGACCAAAGTGATGTTTGTCCAGAATTGGTTAAGGGATGCGGCATATATGGTGGGATTTACCAGAAACGCCGTTTTGTAGGGTGATTGAACCATTAAATCAATGGCGTTGTGAAACTTGGTCCAGTATGGCGATTTGGTGGGATGTGCGACACAGTTGTGTCGTGGTTTTAGTTGCATGGTCGCCATTGATGAAGAGAGGGTAGAGAGTTTTTGAACGTTAGGTTTGAGAAGAGAAGATAAAACTCTGAAGGTGGGATAAGGAATTTAAAGGGTCGGGTTAGAAACTACTGAAGGTTTTGGTGTGAGTCATCAGTTGTTGAAACTACTGATGACGTGGTATTAACCATCAGACGTTGAAACAGCTGAAGTCTCTGATTTAGTCATCAGTAGTTATAAAACTACTGAAGACAGTTTCGACTTCAGGTGATGAAACAACTGAAGACTTGGTATTAGTCATCAGTAGTTGTGAAACTACTGAAGACAGTGGTTTTGTCAGCAGTTGTTGTAAACAGCTGAAGACTTGGTGTTAGTCTTCAGTAGTTGTAAACTACTGAAGACATGGTTTTGGCTTCAGTTGTTTTGAAACAGCAGTTGTAGAAACAACTGAAGAAATTACTCATCAGCTGTTTTCGTCAATTCTTAGCTTTTCAGCTGTTTCATACTGTCCTCAACACTTACTCATCAGACTTTGCATCTGCTTTTCAGGTGTTTCATAGGACGTCAGTACTTATTGTTTTACTGATTTCAGTAGTTGTACTACATCAGTAGTTGTAACTACATCAGTAGTTTAGAACAGATAAAGTACTTCAGTACTTGTGAGGCATTTAGCCTTCAGTAGTTATAAAACTACTGAGTGAAATAACTCATCAGTACTTATATGTGACATGGTACCAATGATCACCCGTACTTATGACTGAGATCATCAGTAGTTGTCACTTATTCTAGCTGCAGCATACCAAGCCTTAACACCAGGTTGTGGAAAGTTGAACTATCCAAAGGCTTAGTAAAATGTCTGCAAGCTCATCAGCACTAGGCACACATAGGATTAATAGACCCTTTTCAAAACAATCTCTTATAAAATGATGTCTAATTTCTATATGTTTGGTCCTAGAGTGCTGGACTGGATTTTTGACAATGCAAAGAGCTGAAGCACTATCCATTAATAACGGGTCTTAGTCTCTGTATGCCATAGTCCAAAAGTTGATTCTGAAGCCAGAGTACTTGGATGTACAACTTGCAGCAGCAATGTACTCGGCTTCAGCAGTGGATGTAGCAACTGATGTTTGTTTCTTACTCTGCCAAGAAATCAAGCAGTTGCCTAGGAATTGACATCCACCAGAAGTTGATTTCCTGGTCACTTACACCCTGCATAGTCACTATCAGAGAAAGCAACTAATTTACAAGATGCCTAGTGAATACCATAAACCTAGAGATGGTGTGCCTTGCAAATATCTAAAGATCCTCTTGACTGCAATCAATGAGACTCTTTAGGTGCAGCCTGAAATCTAGCACAAACACATGTAGCAAACATAATATCTGGTCTAGAAGCTGTTAAATACATCAAGGACCCAATCATACATCTGTAAAGTGTTTCATCACCACTTTACCTTTCTGATCTGTATCCAGTTTTGTGGTGCTGCACATGGGGGTAGAACAGGCTTACAGTTTTGTAAATCAAACTTTTCCAAAAGATCTTTTGTGTATTTGGACTGATGAATGAAAATTCCATCAGCCTTTTGTTTGATTTGCAAACCCAGAAAGAACTGTAATTCTCCCATGGCACTCATTTCAAACTTCTGTTGCATCAACTTTGTAAAGGCATCACACAACTGAGGATCAGAGGATGCAAAATAATATCATCTACATAAATTTGAACAAGTAGATTATGCTGCCCAGCTTTCTTAATGAATAAAGTCTTATCAATGGAGCCTCTAGTGAAATTATTTCCAGAAGAAAGTTTGATAATGTCTCATACCAGGCTCTAGGAGCTTTTTTCAACCCATAAAGAGCCTTATCAAGCTTATACACCCATTAGGATGTTTATTGTCCTCAAAGCCTGGTGGTTGACATACATAAACCTCTTCTTTATTTTCCCATACAAAAATGCACTTTTGACATCCATTTGAAAAACTTTAAGTTTTTGATAAGCAGCATAAGCTAAAAACAATCGAATTGCTTCCAGTCTGGCTACAGGGGCAAAGGTTTCATCATAATCAATACCTTCTTCTTGTGCAAACCCCTGAACAACCAGTCTGGCCTTGTTCTTAACAATAAGCCCATTTTCATTAGTTTTGTTCCTAAACACCCATTTAGTGCCTATTGCACACTTACCTGGAGGTAGAGGAACCAGTTCCCACACTTGCTGTTTCTTGAACTGAAGAAGCTCAAGCTGCATGGCATCAACCCATCCATTGTCCTTTAAAGCAATGTGATAATTCTTTGGCTCTTGCTGACTGATGAAGAGAGCATAGAAGCAGAAATTTGACAATTGACTTCTTGTTGATACGCCAGCAGTGATATCACCAATGATTTGAGACATAGGGTGATTCTTCAGATCTTGATACACAATGAGATCTGTGCAAGTGTTTGTAGCAGGTTCAGCAGCAACAGATGGTGATGGTGAATCATTTCCTTGAAACCAATCAGTGGATGGTAATTCAAAGGAAGTTGAATTTGAAGAAATCTCATCAGCATTTGTTGTGGATGGTGCTACTGGAGCTACAGGACCATCAGGTCTAGCTGAATCAGGCAGTTGATCACTAAACCTGAAGAGGTGAGTACTGCTATCATCATCATCAGCAGCACCACAGAACCACCAGGTGGTGAACTATTGACAGGAGCAACAGCAGGAGTTTGATAAGGAACATATTGCAGTATGTCCAAATCAAATAGCTCCACAGGGCTTTGTGGAATCTTGTCCTTAGGAGATTCATTAAACTTAACATGTAGAGTCTCTTCAACCATCTTTTTCTGCATTGAAGACTCTGTATGCTTTGCAAGTTGATGAATAACCAACAAAGTACCCTGCATCCACCTTAGGATCAAATTTTTGGAGTTGATCCCGTGTGTTGAGAATGAAACAAGGACACCCAATGCTCTGAAGAATGAAATTAGAGGGGCCAAATGATGAAGAACTTCATATGGAGTCTTCATCAACCTCTGATTTACTAGAACTCTATTCTGTACATAGCAAGCTGTATTGACAGCTTCAGCCCAAAAAGTCATTGGCAGTCCAGAATCAGCCAACATGGACCTTGCAGCTTCAATAAGGCATGTTCTTTCTCTCCACTACTCCATTTTGCTCAGAGTTCTTGGGATGCTATACTGCCTCTTGATTCCCTTTGATAAGTAAAACTCATCAAGTGTGTGGTTTCTGAATTCAGTACCATTGTCACTCCTCACACACTTAACTGGTAGGGAATACTGCTTCTCAACATGTAACACAAAGTTCATAATGGACTGTGCAGCCTCATCCTTTGAATGCAAGAAGAAAGTCCATACAAATCTGGAGTAATCATCCACAATTACCAGACAGTATTTCTTCTTAGCCATACTCATCACTTCACAGGACCAAAGAGATCCATGTGAAGAAGCTGTAAGTAGGCAGTGGACTTAGGTTCTTCTATGGAGGAAATGAAGCTTTGTGTTGTTTTCCTTTTAAACAAGCAGTGCAGTTATCTTCACACTTGAACTCCTTCATAGGCAGTCCCCTTACTAAACCATGGTTTATCAGCTGATTCATGTTTTTGAAGATTAACATGACCCAGCCTTCTATGCCATAGAATAGATTCTTGGGGGGAAGCCTTGAAAATAGGCAAGGATGGCCTTTGAGATCTATTTTCTTGGAAAGATCTAAGGCATACACTCTTCCTGTCCTGTTGGCCTTTAGGAGAGTGTGTTCATCCACACCTTATCAATCAAACTTAGAACTTTGGATGACAGAATCCGACAGTTCTGACTGGTGAAAAGAGCAACATGGCCTTTGTCACACATTTGACTGACACTCAAGAGGTTGTACTTGAGATTTTCCACATGGTTACATCATCAAACTTTATTTCCCCATTGGAAACAAAGCCTTTGCCGATGATGTAACCCTTTGCATCATTGCCAAATGACACAAACCCCTTCCTTCCTTGAGAGTAGTCATTAAGAAGTGATCTGTTTCCTGTCATATGCATGGATCCTCCACTGTCTACATACCAGATGCCTCTGAGGTATGTTGAAGAACCCTGCAAAATACAACAAATTAGTTAGATTTTGAGACCCAAACCTTTTTGGTCTTGGGCCTGTTCTCATCAACAGATGGTAAACTAACATGTTTGTTGGAAACAACAGCCTGAGAGGAAGAAGCTGGTGAAGAAAAGGATCCTTGGCTTGGACCCCCTTTTCTGTGGTTTCAACATAGGAACATCTAATTGGTTAACTCTTCCCAATAGATGTTGAACCATCATAACCAGCTGTGTCTGATTTTGGGATAAGGCTTTCAGCTCTTCAGACACATTGGCATTGGAGTTTGATAAGTTCCTATGTTGCACATTCTTCTTTTGAGCAATCTCAGCTGTTACCTGTTTAACCCCTTCCTTTTTGGATTTCGTTTGGACTTGAGGGTTACAGGATTTGATGTTGCTGGTACAAATGTGGCTCCAAACTCAGTTTTCATTTTAACCATTTTCTCTTTATTTTCTTCTTTATGTTTGAGTTTGGATCCCCTTTTGTACCAACAATCATCTGTAAGATGATTGAACAAACCACATACTTCACATGGTTTCTTCTTCATCTTATGATGATCATCAACTAAAGAGATGAAACTACTGAAGACTTGCTCTTCAGTACTTTGGAAGCATTATTTGCTTTCTTGACTTCCTCTTTAGTAGTCTTCAAACTCTTTCTACTGACAGTTTTCTTCTCTTCAGTGCTGACAGTAGTTGGAGTTTGAACTTCAGGTGTTAAATCTTGCTCTCCAGTCCTTCAGGACTTCCAGAAAGCTCCTGAGTTGATCATCTCTTTTATCATGTGAGTGTCAGCAGTAGAACCATCAATATCAGCTGATGGGTTCTGAGAGGGCTTAGTGCTGACTTCAACTTTTGATGATGCTCTATCAAAAAGTGAATCACATGATGAGGTGGATTGGTTATTGCTTTCTCCATCAGATTTCACTTCTGCTCTTGAAGCAAAATCTGTAGGAGGAGCATGTGATTGTAACCAATACCAAACTTCACATTGGAAGCAGATTGCTTACTAAGAAGCATTTCAAAACCTTTGCATGATTGTACCCATCGATCACACTCTACCTGGGTGACTGCAAGGGTTTCTTTGAGACTTCTCTGGTCTTCCAGAATAACCTCTAGCTTACCCTTTTCATCATTTAATTGGCATTTAAGCTTATAAATCTCATCATTTTTACTATTAAGAGCAGACTCAAACTCAGCTTTTCTTTTGGAAATGGTTTTCTCAAACTCAAGTTTTTGATTTATTAATGCTACATTTGCCTCTCTAATGGAGACAAAGGCAACAATGCATGATTCAGAATAACTTGGCTTTAGCCTCTGAAGATACCTGAGTTACCTGTGAAGATGATGCATTTGAGCAGAACCCTCAGTAGACTCCAGGGCCATGAGAGCCAGATTCCCAAAGGACTGTCACCACCATGTTGACCAGCACCTTTGAACAGTTGTTCATGACCAGACATGTCATCCGGTAACTGCTCCAGTCAACACCTCCAGGGGTGAAGAAGCTGTGTTGTTGAGGTTGAGGAGGTTGATGAGATTGAGATGGTTGAGGTTCTGGTAGTGCATGAGGTTGTGGTACTATAGGAACTTGAACTTGATTTGACTGTGGCATGTAATAACAAGGGTAAGGATATGGCATTTGACCCTGAGGAACAAAATATGCAGGAGATTGTGGTTGAGAATGATGACTAGAATTGACAGGATGTTGCCCTCTGTGTTGTTGACTATTGCCAGGGAAAGTCACAAAAGTGCAGAGGAATTAGATCCAGATGATCTGCATTCTCTAGCAAAGTGTCCAAGCCTGTGGCATTTGTGACACTTCAACTTACTCTTGTCAAAACCAACTTTGGTTTTGCCAGAGAGTCCTGGGAACTTTCTTCCAGTTCTTTTGTAGAACTTCTGAGATCTGATATTTATCAAGGCCATTTGGCTCAAAATATCCATCTCTTCTAAGTCATCATCAGCAATCCCCTTGAGATCATCCATGATGAAGCATAGATTGTCATTATTACATCCAGTAAACTGACTATCAACACTCACAATGCAGAATCAGAAGTGTTGAAGAGAAATCAATATGCTCATCATACTGGCATTCAGATGAAGCATATTCTAACTCATGACCAACCAAGGCAGTGTTGCCTGGTACAAAGTCTTCAGTGAGCTTTCCAGATGAAGACAGTTTTCGTTTCTGTTCTATCTCTCTCTCAAATGTGAGCAATTTCCCATGGAGTTGGGTGAGAGATAGTTTGTCCAAATTTGCACTGGAGCGTAGGACAATAGTATATGTGTCCCATCTCTCAGGCAGTGATCTGAGAAATCTGTTATTCATCTGGCTATTGGTGTACTCAGTTTGACCATTTTTAATTCAGAGATCAAACAAGAGAACCGCTCAAACTGTTGAGTCAGTGTCTCACCCTTTCCTATGAGAGATGTCTCATAGTGTTGGGCAAGGATTTCTCTATTATTTGCCAAGACCTCATCTGTTCCTCCAAATTGTTCTTTCAAGGCATTCCAGAGGTCATGGGCAGTTTCATGATGCATTAGCCCAGAATAGATTTCATTAGGCAGTGCCATGGCCAGAATTCCATGGGCTTTTGCATCAATCTCCAACAACTTCTTATCCTCATCTGAGTATTGCTCCCTCCTCTTCGGAACCATTTGATTGGTTTCCGGGTTATTCACCATAGCTTGTGTGGACCATGTACCACTGATGTCCAACAACCTGCGCTGTTAACAGACAGGTGATGGAGCATTCGTCGTTGCCATATGTTATACTCATTCCTAACCAGCATTGGAGGCTTGGTTGAGGAACCAGTATTGTGAGGATCATTGGAAGGAGTAGTCATTTTGAGTCCAAATACAATTTAATTCAAGCTTTTAAACGTTTTTATAAGACCACAACAGACTCAATGAAAACCAAGAGAATCTCAGGATGATTGACCAGAAAACACAGAAAATTCAATCTCTATAACCGTTTCTTGCAAAACAAAAATGCTAATTCAATCAAACTTGGATCTTGAATAGCAGTTTCAATGATCAATTATTAGATCGATCAATGATTAACCCGCTCTGATACCATTTGTCAGGATCAGTGATCACAAGTTTGATGTAAGAGCGTAACACAGCGGAATAAGAACAAGAATTAGACAAATTGTAGCAAGAATTTGATACTCGTATGCATTAAGAACAAATACGGTTATAACGAGAGAATAATTTCTGTAACAAGGAATGTTTCTATAATATCGAATATTTCTGATCAAATCATTCATTTATTACAATAGGTTGACACTCCTTATATAGTGCAATCGCTGCTGTTATCACGGGAAAGTGACAACTGGCAGATCTATTACAAAAATAACTAACTCTTAACAAACTACTGAAATGTTCACAACTACTGAGAACATATCAGAGTGTTAAGTACAAAATAAGAAACTACTGATAAGAAACTACTGAAACTACAACGACTGAAAACAAGCTCTTCAGTCGTTTTACAAAACTACTGAAAATTAAAACTACTGATGAGCACAACAACTGAAGAAGTATTCTTCAGCTGTTGTGTCAAACTACTGAAAAGATAAAACATAAAACTACTGAAAGGTAACCGTCACAACTACTGAAGAAGACCTCTTCAGCTGTTGTAACAACGTCTGATACTTTAGTCTTCAGCACTTGTGTCTTCAGACTTTGTCTTCAGCACTTGTCTGCAGACTTTGTCTTCAGCATTTGTCTTTGGACTTTGTCTTTAGCACTTGTCTTCAGACTTTGTCTTCAGCACTTGTCTTCAGACTTTGTCTTCAGCACTTGTCTTCAGACTTTGTAATCAGCTGTTGTCTTCAGCTGTTGTGGTCTTCAGTAGTTATTGTGACGTCTGTGGGACTTAAAGGTTTTTCTGATCCGGCTCATTGGTTCTTTTGGTCCAACAAGATAAAGATGTGGCAGCAATGCTTTGTCAACTCTCCTCAACAATTCCTCATCATGTTTTTATGAAGCTCTTCTTCTTCTAGCTTCAGTTTCACAATTTTTCTTTGAGTTTCAGGAGTAATTGTTGGAGGTGACTTGTGGCCTTAGGCAATTGTATAATACTGAGTTTGGCAGCCTATCTTCATCTTCATCATTATCTTCTTTTCTTCTTCTAGCCTCAGTACCCTTCTCTCCTCTTCTGGGGTACATCATCGGCTATTGGTTTTGAGGGTTGTGTTGTGGTGGTTTTTGGGTAAAGGTATTGTTTTAGTGGGTTTTGGTAGGAATTTTGACAGGCTGTTCTAGCATTTTGGATGTGAGTTCGGCTTTAGATTGCTTGACTAGTTCAGTCCTGCTCCTAGCATCGCTTCGTTTAAGGCTTCAATAACCAATCCTTTTGTGTATACTTCAGACGAACAGATCTTGGTGGTTATTGCCAAGATGCTGTCCCTGGACCATGCCTTGATTTCAATCAATGATCTACCAAGATACTTCGCTATGAACCTGATCATGATTTCTAGCCTTTCCCTTTCCAACACATCATAACTTGCCCATCTAGCTTGGATTTCTTCAATCTCTAGTCTTCTGATTTCTGAGTCAAGTTTTTCAGTGTCGTGACCTTGCCTAAACAACTGATCAATGATGTTATCCATTGATCGGCTGTGTTCGACATCAGCCTTCTTCACCATTGTCTCCAAGTCAGTCTCCTTTTCATTCTTCCCTTTCTTGTATGTGACATGAAAGTCTTTAGTACTCTCAGTCACTTTCTCCATGTCAGCATCCTTCACCTTCTCCTTCTCAGTTTCTTTCCTATCTGCAATCCTCTTTCTTTTTGCTTTCACTGACTGAATCTCCCCCTTTTTGGTTGCATTGGTTGCAAGGGGTTGATTGTCAGAAAGCCTTTTGCTCACAGCATCCTCTATCAAGGGTTGTATAACTGAGGGAAGCCTCTCATCAAGGGTTTTAAGCACCATATCAGTTATAGTTGATGTGATGAGAGGTAAGGAATGTTGAAAGATAGCAGCTATTTTCTCAGGGGGTTCTATCCCTGAGAAATAGTACCAGAAGCAGAGGTAGGTGGCTGAGTGTTTTGGAGTGGCTCTGTGTATGGGAGACCTTCAGAGGAAGGTGCCATCTGTGGGTTTTGAGGGGTAGATGGTCTTTGATCCTGAGAAATTTTGGCAAGCAGTCTTTGAGTTGCTCACCTCATCCTCGAGGATGGTGTTTTGGGCTACAACATCATAAAAGAAGCCCAGGTCATCATCATGTTTTCTGAATCACCTGACCTCCTGATAGAATCAGGATGAACATGCTCTGAGTGTAGATCAGTAGTAGCATGTGCCCATTGGTCATGGTACTGGGGACTTCCTGCCTCAGGACCATGTCCTTCATCGCAGTTGCCTCTGGTGAGGTCTTATGGATAGTACCAAATTCATCCTAATCATTTGCTGAAGCAGGAGAAGTGGCAGCCTCACCAGAAATTCGAATCTCCGTTTCTACACTTGGAGATTGAATATGGTAACCCCTGTGCTGTGGGTGTCAGAAGCACTTTGGTCCTCCCCCTCAATGGTTGGGGCTATCCCAGTTTTGATTGGTATCTGGGGAGGAGGTGAGGAATGCAACTGAGTCAGCACTTTGGCAATTATGATGGTAGGGCTTTGGGGGCGGTTGCAGTGGGAGAGGGTGTGAAGGCAGTATGCACCCGGGGAGAGTGGTGCGGTTCAATGGCAACCTCCTCAAATGAGGAAGGTTCCAGATGTATAGGTGCCCCAGAGGTGGTTGCTACAGGCTCCTGTTGAGAGGAACCTAAGCGTTGAGGGTGAGTGAGTACGTGTATCTACTGGGGGTTATGACCAGTAGATATAACCTGCGTTTGTGTTGCAGGGGCATCCTCAGGGGACTCATTTCCCTGAGTAGCCTTTTTGGCTTTCTTGAGTTTGGGTTTGGTAGGGACATTGGATTTAGAGGTGGTGGCTGTGGGTTCCAGCTGCGTGGGTTTTCGCAGTTTGGCAGCCAGTTTGAGTGACTGGTCTGAGTTGTGCCTGGAGTATACGTCAGGCAATACAACCGTGGCAGGGACTCCAAGGCCAACAAGTCCCTCAGCTTTCAGCTTGTTTACTATAATGGCCATTAGGAACCGCGGATATAATATCCATCGGTTAGCTATAGGCTTGGAGGCCATATCCTTGAGTTCAAGAAATAATATTTAGAAAATTTAAGCTTTGTTGGTCAAGGATAGAGAATAATACCTGCTGCCACCTCGTCGACATTTGATCCAAGAAGAAGTCTTAGGAGCTAAGCATACATTCACCATATGAAAAATTAGTCGTTCCGCATCATGGAAATGCTTCTTCAGGATGGTAGAGGCGCTGAGGTTACCCTGGTATCCATGTTGGGCAAATGATAGATCAGTGGTGCCCTTTGGATACCCGTGGGGAAAGTGGCATCATCCAGTTGTAGGGTTTGGTAAAGGATTGCTGGAGTGATGACCACCTGACGGTTGTTGACGAATGACTGGAGAGAGTCGGTGTCATTCTCCCCAGTGATGAGGGTGACGTTCTTCAGAACTGATGGAGGGATTCGGCATGAATGGTAGGATTTAGAAGGAAAGCCGTTTTGTATGGAGAGTTGATCATTAGATCAATGGCATTATCAAACTTTGTCCAGAAGGGTGATTTGGTAAGGTAAGCAACACAGTTGTGTCATGGTTTAAGCTTCATGTTCGCCATTGATGTGAGGGAAGGTTCTGAGTTTTGAACGTTAGGTTTGAGATGATGAAGCTCTGTAAGATAAGGTATTTATAGGGTACGGGTTATAAAGCAACTGAAGGGTTTGGTATGAGTCATCAGTAGTTTTAAACGACTGATGACGTGGTATTAACCTTCAGTGGTTGAAACAACTGAAGTCTTGGTTTTAGGCATCAGTAGTTATAAAACTACTGAAGACCATGGTTTTAGCTTCAGATGTTGGAAACAACTGATAACTTGGTGTTAGTCATCAGTAGTTATGACTACTGAAGACATAGTTTTGTCGTCAGTTGTTGTAAACAGCTGACGACGTGGTGTTATCATCAGTATTGTTTGAAACTACTGAAGACGTGGTTTTGTGTCATCAGTTGTTTAAGATGAAGCAGCAGTTTTAGAAACAACTGAAGAGAAAGTTCTCATCAGTAATTTTCGTCAATTCATAGCTTTTCAGTTGTTTCATACTGTCCTCAACACTTACTCATCAGTCTTTTTGGCTGTTTTTCAGTTGTTTCATAGGACATCAGTACTTATCTGTTTGTACTTATATCAGTAGTTATGACTGTATCAGTTCTTGTAACAGAATCAGTACTTATTTGTGATATGGTTACAAATGATCATCAGTACTTATTTACTGAGATCATCAGTAGTTATCACTTATTCTAGCTGCAGCATACCAAGCCTTAACACTAGGTTTTGGAAAGTCGAACTATCCAAAGGCTTAGTAAAAATGTCTGCAAGCTCATCAGCACTAGGCACAAATTTGGATCAATCAGACCTTTTTCAGAACAGTCCCTAATAAAATGATGTCTGATCTCTATATGTTTGGTCCTAGAGTGCTGGACAGGATTCTTGACAATGCAAAGAGCTGAAGCACTGTCCATTAATAATGGAGTCTTAGTCTCTGTAATGCCATAATCCAAAAGTTGGTTCTGAAGCCAGAGTACCTGAGAAGTACAGCTTGCAGCAGCAATGTACTCTGCTTCAGCAGTGGATGTAGCAACAGATGTTTGTTTCTTACTCTGCCAAGAAATCAAACAGTTGCCTAGGAATTGACATCCACCAGAAGTTGACTTTCTGGTTAACTTACACCCTGCATAGTCACTATCAGAAAAAGCAACCAATTTGCAAGAGTGTCCAGTGGAATACCATAAACCTAGAGATTGTGTACCTTGCAGATATCTAAAGATCTTTTTGACTGCAATCAAGTGAGACTCTTTAGGAGCAGCCTGAAATCTAGCACAAACACACGTTGCAAACATGATATCTGGTCTAGAAGCTGTTAAGTACATCAAGGTGCCAATCATACATCTGTAAAGTGTTTCATCAATAGCCTTACCTTTCTGATCTGCATCCAGTTGTGTGGTGTTGCACATGGGAGCAGAACAGGGCTTACAATTTTGTAAATCAAACTTATTCAAAAGATCTTTTGTATATTTAGACTGATGAATGAAAGTCCCATCAGCTTTTTGTTTGATTTGCAATCCTAGAAAGAACTGTAATTCTCCCATTGCACTCATTTCAAACTTCTTATGCATTAAATTGGTAAAGTCATCACACAACTGGGGATCAGAGGATGCAAAAATAATATCATCAACATAAATTTGAACAAGTAACTTATGCTGATCCACCTTCTTAATGAATAAAGTTTTATCTATGGAGCCTCTAGTGAAATTATTTTGAAGAAGAAATTTGATAATGTCTCATACCATGCTCTAGGAGCTTGTTTCAACCCATAAAGAGCCTTATCAAGCTTGTATACCCAATCTGGATGTTTATTATCCTCAAAACCTGGTGGTTGACACACATAAACCTCTTCTTTTATTTTACCATATAAATGCACTTTTAACATCCATTTGAAAAACTTTAAAATTGTGAAATGCAGCATAGGCTAAGAACAATCTAATTGCCTCCAGTCTGGCTACAGGGCAAAGGTTTCATCATAATCAATACCTTCTTCTTGTGAAAACCCCTGAACAACCAGTCTGGCCTTTTTCTTAACAATAAGCCCATTTTCATCTGTTTTGTTCCTAAACAACCATTTAGTGCCTATTGCACACTTACCTGGGGGTAGAGGAACCAGTTTCCACACTTGCTGTTTCTTGAACTGAAGTAGCTCAAGCTGCATGGCTTCCATCCATACATTGTCTCTCAAAGCAACATGATAGTTCTTTGGCTCTTGCTGACTGATGAAGAGAGCATAGAAGCACAAGTTAGACAATTGACTTCTGGTTGAGACGCCAGCATTGATACCACCAATGATTTGAGATATGGGGTGATTCTTCAGCTCTTGGTGCACAATAAGATTAGTGCAAGTGTTTGTAGCTGGTTCAGCATCAGCAGATGTTGATTCAGATTCTTGAAACCAAGTATTAGATGGAAAATCAAACGATGTAGAGGAATCAGAAATCTCATCAGCATTTGTTGGTGGATGAGCCGCTGAAGGTACAAGAACATCAAGTTTAGCCTCAGGCAGTTGGTCACTAAACTTGAAAAGATGAGTACTGATATCATCATCATCTTCAGTACCACCAGGTGGAAGACTTGCTGCAGAAGATGATTTATCCACATGATCTGCAACAGCTGGAGTTTGATAAGGAGCATATTGCAGTATGTCCAGATCAAACAACTCCACAGGGTTTTGTGGAATTTTATCCTTAGGAGATTCATTGAATTTCACATGCAAGGTTTCTTCAACTATCTTTGTTCTGTAGTTGAAGACTCTGTAAGCCTTGCAAGTGGATGAATAACCTACAAAATACCCTGCATCCACCTTAGGATCAAATTTGTGGAGTTGACCCTTTGTGTTGAGAATGAAACAAGGACATCCAAACGATCTGAAGAATGAAATCAAAGGAGCCAAATGATGTAGAGCTTCATATGGAGTCTTCATCAACCTCTGATTTACTAACACTCTATTCTGCACATAGCAAGCTGTATTGACAGCTTCAGCCAACATGGACCTTGCAGCTTCAATTAAAGTCCTGTTCTTTCTCTCCACTAATCCATTTTGTTCTGGAGTCCTTAGGATGCTAAACTGGCTTTTGATTCCTTTTGAAAGATAAAAATCATCAAGTGTATGGTTTCTGAATTCAGTACCATTGTCACTCCTTATACACTTGACTGATAGGGAATACTGCTTCTCAACATACATCACAAAGTTAGTAATCTTCTGAGCAACCTCATCCTTTGAATGTAGAAAGAAAGTCCATACGAATCTGGAGTAATCATCCACAATTACCAGACAGTATTTCTTCTTTGCCATGCTCATCACTCTCACAGGACCAAATAGATCCATGTGCAGTAACTGCAAGCAGGCAGTGGACTTAGGTTCTTCAATGGGAGGGAATGAGACTTTGTGTTGTTTTCCTTTCAAACAAGCAGTGCAGGCTTCATCACAGTGGAACTCCTTTATTGATAAACCTCTCACTAAATGATTGTGGATCAGCTGATTCATGTTTCTGAGATTGACATGACCAACCTTCTATGCCATAGTTTAGATTCCTGAAGAGAGGCTTTGGAGAACAGGCATGGATGACCCTTCAAATCAATCTTCTTTGACAAATCCAAGGCATACACTCTTCCGATCCTGTTGGCCTTCAGGAGAGTATGTTCATCCATTACCTTGTCAATCAGCCTCAGAACTTGGGAAGACATAATCCTGTAGTTCTGGCTTGTGAAAAGTGCAACATGCCCTTTATCACACATCTGACTGACACTCAGTAGATTATACTTGAGATTCTCCACATGGTTGACATCATCAACAAACGGATTTGTCCATTAGACACATATCCTTTCCCAATGATGTAACCTCTGGCATCATTTCCAAATGAAACAAATCCCTTCTTTCCTTGAGAGTAGTCATTAAGAAGAGAACTGGTCCCAATCATATGCATAGATCCTCCACTGTCCACATACCAGATGCTCCTTTGGCATGTTGAATAACCCTGCATAAAAGAAAACTAGTTAGATTTTGAGACCCAAACCTTTTTGGTTTTGGGTCTGTTTTCATCAACAGATGCAACCATAACTTGTTTCTTATGATTAACAGCTGATGAAGAAGGAGATGGTGCTGAAATGGATTCCTTGGATTTGGGCTTGGAATCCCTTTTCAGTGATTTGATCACAGGTGCATCTAGTTGGTTAACTCTCCCCAACAATGTTGAACCATCATAACAAGTTGTGTCTGATTTGTAGCCAAAGCTTTCAACTCTTGTGACATATCAGTACTTGTGTTTGATGAGTTCCTGTGATCCACCATTTCCTCCTTGAAATTAACAGACTTAGTCTGATGTTTCATGAGGAGCACCATCAGCTGTTCTGTGATGAACCTTATCCTTCTTTTTGGATTTGGTTGAAGGCTTGGGTTTATCACATGGAATGATTGCGGTACAAACTTGGTCTCAAACTCAGTTTTCATTTCATCCATCTGGATTTTAATGAGCTTATCTCTGTTGAGTTGGAACCCTTTCTGTACCAACATTCATCAGAAAGATGATTGAATTTACCACATATTTCACATGGCTTATTCTTCATCTTGGATTGATCAACTGCTGATGTGGAAACTACTGAAGGTGTGCTCTTCAGTACTTTCCTCCTTTCAGTACTTTTGTTCAGTCCTGAAGAATCTGTAACAACTGAAGAGTTGTTCTTCAGCTGTTCTTTGTCAGCAGTTGTTAATCCATTTATTTAAGCTGATTTGAAATGCTTTTCAGTTGTTGTAACTTGCCCTTCAGTACTTAAGTTACTTTGAGGACAACATCTGAAATACTCAGCTTCATGTGCTTATCAGTAGTTAACCCATCAGCCAATTGACTTGCTGAGGTATCAACCCTTATTTCATCTTGTGATTTTGGGAGATCACTTGAGGATGATGCACATGATGATGTGGTTTGGAGATTGCTTTCACCTTCAGATTTTACTATTGGTTTTGGAGTAAAATATGTTGGAGGTGCAATATGGTTGTAACCAATTCCAAACTTCACATTCGAAGCATATTGCTTACTGAGCAACATTTCAAATCCCTTGCAGGATGACACCCAGCGGTCACACTCAACTTGGGTAACTGCAAGTTTTTCTTTGAGTTCCTTATGGTTCTCAAGAATGACCTCTAGCTTAGCCTTTTCATCATTTATTGCCATTTAAGCTTATAAATCTCATCATCTTTGTCCTTAAGGACAGACTCTATTCAGCTTTTCTTTTGGAAATAGTTTGCTCAAGCTCTAGATTTTGATTAATTATAGCTACATTTGCTTCTCTAATAGAGACAAATGTATCTATGCAAGATTCAGAACAAAGCTTGGCCTTAGCTCAGAGGATACCTTGGTTACCTATGAAGAAGATGCATTGGAGCATGAACTCTCAGTAGATTCCGGGCCATGAGAGCTAGATTCCCAAAAGGATGTTCACCACCATGTTGACCATCACCGCAAATAATTGCT